>OZ010687.1:1562574-2162574 GCA_963932265.1 Thymelicus lineola | reverse complement strand
TCCTAAAGTCTTAAAAGTATCTTAAGAAATTAATTTTCTTGGAATACAACATAATATGATTGTTTATTAAAAAATAATATTTTATTGCCATAAACTAGAAGTAAGGAAATTGTAATAAAAACATACATACATACTTACATCTATAGATGCGTAATGGTGCTGTTTCATAATATATATTGTGAAAATATTGAGCTATTGTGCATGCTTTAATGCACTTAAATTTTAACACAAACATGCTGTACAGTATATTTTATGCTTTAGTGTAAGGAACAGGGGTACCTTTCATGAAGTCTTTTGAACGAATTTCGTTTCACCGAAATCTTTTCGACTATTATTGTTTCGTTCTTTTTTTACCTCATCGAAGTCACGTCTGCCACCTTATCAGTTGACATATTATCAATTAATGTTTTTTCGTTTTAATTACCATTTTCATTTTACCAAACGCAAAACGCAGCATGCAAGCAGGCATGCAACGTAGGCATGCACCTACGCGGGCTTACTCTAGGGATAGGGCAGACAAAAGACTCCGTGAAGTCGGTTTTGCAGCGATTGGTTTCTGTCACCAAATTTTGTAGCATAACATATTGACTTTTGAAGACACTATTTTAATTTAATATTTGAAATTTTACCAAGTAAATAAAATAATACCTATGGCAAATGATACTTCGATGATCTAAAAATATGTCAAATAATGCATATAGCAAAAAAGACATCGGTCAATAGTTTTCGGTAAAATGAAATTCGACCAAATAGAATTCGGTAAAGTGAGGGTGCCCCAAGGAACATCGCTCATTTTCAAGTGATTGATTTATACTGGGATATTTTATTAACATAGTTTATGTATATAAGTGTATTTATATATATTATACATAATGTAAGATATGCTGCATAAATATAGCACAAAAATCATATTAATGTAAGAATTGTTGAAAATTTCTTTTGTTTTAATTAAGTCAAACGTTTTACCTAAGCATAAATGTAATTAACTCAGAAAGCTATCGAACATATCGTATGGGAATACAATTAAAAATAAATCTATTTACAAATTGTTCTCTTTATTGTTAAATAAACAATTGTGTGCAATATAATAATATCATACCTACTTAAAGTGTTATAGTTATAAACCAAAAAGTAAAATGAATTTAAAAGAAATATAAATTGCGTAAATAAATTTCTTTTATTTATCTTGATGCCGCATCAAGTCAAACTGCAAACATGATAAGTACACTTGATCGTGGTATACCTCGCATAAGTAACAAGTTACAATCTATTCGGAACTTGCTAATAGGCAATAGCGACATAACTGTTCTAAGAACAGTGAACTCAAATTATGTCACGGTTATGATCGTGGTCTGCAATTATTACGAGTTTATGATTAACATAGTAGGCGTATTATTATCTACAGACATATTATATAATCATTATTACTATTATTAACTAGCTGACCCGGCGAACTTTGTACCGCCTAACAACTCCTTCCTCTCCCTCTGCCTCTCCCTCTCCTTCCCCTCCCCTACCCTCCTCCCTCGACTGAAAGTTACAAAATAAAAAAGTTATGTTCCTAAGTTTAGATTAGAAAAGTTAATATGGTCATTAAGTTTTCCTAAATTTTCTAATTTTCGCACAACTTTCTTAATTTTTCTTTTATAAGAACCTTCTTAGCTGAATTGGTTGAGCTATTATCGAGTTTTGCGCTTAGCAACATATTTGACGATTCATTTTTAGGGTTCCGTACGAAAAACAAAAAACCGAACCTTTATAGGATCACAACTGGGCGACCGCCGTTCACAGCCAATTTACTCCGAAACTACTGGGCCAAATGAGTTGAAATTTTGTACTCATGTACTTTTTTGTGACCCAAAGACGAAGGTATAAAGTGAGCAACTGAATTTTGAAAAAAAAATTTAATAAGATCAAAAATAAAAATAAAAAAAACTGTTAGCAAACCCGTGGAACAGCAAACCGTATCTTGTCATATGTCAAATGAAAGAACTTGTTGTATAGATCTCAGGTATATTTTTATTATAGTTCTACAATGGATACTTTTAAAATTATTCAAGAAAGAATGAAAATTAAAGCAAAAATTGACCATTCCCGCCTCATATTAGAAACTACTAACGCTAGAATTAAAAAAAAATTACAGTGAATAGTTTTTTACTAAAATATTACAGGAAAACCTATAAGAGTATATGGTCTTACAAAATGGCAAATATAAATAAAATAGGAAAATAACGGAAAATACATAATCAACGTACGGAACCCTCTCCAATCGAGTTTAACTCGCACTTGACAAGTTTATTATTTATATAGATTAATTAACATGATCAGTACTATTATTATATTACCGTGTAGCCTTCCAGTTACCACTCTCTTGCTAGAGCCAAACGATTCTGTCATTCCCTATTGTTTCTTGGTTGGCAACGCATCGATGATGCATTTCATGTATTTTTTGAACTATTTTAAAATCGTGTCCGCTTTTATAAAAAAAATATTTTCAGGTCTGATTGAAAATTTTTTCGGGAACCCAAAGATTATTTGCATTTTAATTTTGACATGATTGATACGATGTTACCATACCATTTATTACGTTCAGTACTAGGGACCATAATAGTTTCTGAGATTTACTAGTACATAACTGTATAACTAAACAGCAACTAAACAGGTATGCAAATGGTACTCGCACAACACTAAATCGATGTCATGGCTACGCGGAGGAGTCACAGTTCATGCTTCGTGATCAAGGCTTTGGGAAATTGTTCACGGGAAAAATATTTTACTACAGAATTGTCATGTCAACATAACATCAACGCGAAACGTAATAATCTTAAATTAAAATTTATAAATCCCTCTACAGTTTGATTTACACTAAACATTTTATTTATTTATTTTATTTTTCTTTATTATATAGTAAAATGTCCTAGATTAAGCCACTTTTCATACAAAAAAATACTAAATCAAAATCGGTTCATCCGTTTGGGAGCTACGATGCCACAGACAGACATACAGATACACAGACACGTCAAAAATCGTGAGTACCTTCTACTTAAAATCATTAATTCTAAAATTTAATAATAGTATTCTATTCCCTTATACAATGAAACGGACAGTCCTGGATTTGTCAATAGGCCGTATAGGCCGTGGCCTAGGGGCGGCAGCGTCCTAAGGGCGGCAGATTTCAGAAGATGATATATTATAGATGATTTTGCTAATAAAAAGTGTCGCAAAAATCGTAATTCTTGTTTTTTTAAGCACTTTCTTAGTGACTAATTTAGTGCCTACCTTACTATGAATGTAAAATTATTAGTTTAGAAAGGTAGATGGGGCGGCGGAAATAAATTGGCCTACACTCATAAAAAATATAAATCCGGCACTGGAAACGGAACAACGTAAAAATAGTTCACGAAACTTAACGCTTACTTCATCCTTATCCAACAAATCGCTTAAGACCTTTAACACGATGAAGGACAGTACTTCTATAAGCGTAAGAGTTCAACAAAAGTTACGAGACAACGGCTCTGTCCTTTAGAGGATAGACAATCACTTTAAATCGACACAACACAAACCAGTGCGATAAATAGCACACCGGCCTATATAACGCACTTACTAGAATCCATTATTATACAGACGAGGCCGCGAGGTTCGTACATCATCAGCTCAGAAATCCTTGGAAACTCAGCTCTAGACTAAGTTTGAAGTTAGATTGTTGTAGTAAAGTGTTTACCATTAATGGTCATTAATTGTGCTGACACTCGTAATAGTACAGGATTTAAAGCAACGTTCCTCAAATAATTTCGGTAAAGAAACGACAAATTTTAACCATCTTGATAGTGGCCTACGACTAATAAATAATGAATTGTATAGCTGTCATTATCATTAAAGCAGTAAATAAATACGGTAAATAATATCTAATCAAGTGCCAAATAGTTAAGCCGAAATTTGTTAACTGACTTAATTTATCCGAATTCGACTAAAACGAATGATAACCAAATATAGCAATAGATTGACTTTACTTACGTTTTGAAAGTTATTCTGGGATAAGGCTTAAACATTTAATTGATATTTTGGCTGAACAGTGTAATAACTTCAGAACATTTGGACATTGTATTGGATTGTTGCATATTAGATTGTTATCTTCAATGCAAAATAAAACAATCAGAGTAAAATATTTGTTACTTAACTACTTAGTGAACATCGAATATTACCGTCAAAAGTGAAAATATCTTATATCTTGCACTTGCCGCTTAGTAACTGTGACTTATTTACTCACTTTCCTTTTAGCGGCTACATGCTAAGTTATTTTAATGTTACTTTATTATGAATAAAGCATTATTTTGCTTACGTTGGGTAAGTACTTCGAAAAAGTGATTCATGCGAGCATTACATTAGCACTGCATGAACACTATATTTAGAGCCTACAAATTTTTATTCAGTTCTACATACTGATGGTCGAATCAATTATTAGTTAGTACTTACATATTGTTGAAATAAGACAAAAAGATGATATTTTTATATTCAAATATAACGCTTGTAAACAACCTAATCGGCAAATGACATGTCACTTAGGTCGTAAATGTAAAGAAATAATGTAAACAAAAAGTATGGATAGTATTTATGTATGATATAATTAGATTTTGTCTTGACTTATAAAAATAACGTAATTCAGTGAATGCGAAAGCCTTACAGGTTCACAGCTCATAAATATGTTCTTTGTTATGAGAAGGGATCACTGAACTGAAGAAGACACAGGGTTTTAACCCTTGGTTAATGAATTGGCGGTCGTAAACTACGTTCAATGGGGCAGTAATGAATGAGTAAAGATGAACAGATTTAGAAAGAAAGACCTAAATGACAAGAGCTGACCGTACAGCCTGAATAGCCATATACGATCAAACAGGTAATTTTTGTTAGGGTCCTGGAAATACCATCAAAGTAAGTTTTATTAAATTAAATCTTTAAATTTTTATTATAATTACTACATCATGTTAATTTATGCTAAATTTTAATGCAGCTAAAGAGTTTTTTGTTTGTTTTTTTTTAGGTTACGCGCGTCTTGAACTGCCAGTCGGATTTGAAATATGCTTTTTGTGTATAGTGTCCACATGCATGAGGATAGCTATATTATTATTTTTAGTACTTAGATACCCGAAGCAAGGCGAGACCCGAGGGCGGGTTACTAGGTAGGTACTTGTTCTTTCAATAACTTTGTGAAGGAGATCCATCTTTGAGTCCAAAACTACTTACTCCGCTCGTGGTGAACACAACACGCAAAATGATAGTTAACGAACCTGAAAAGTGGTAAGTTTAGGTAAGATTATTATGTTTATTGTTATGATTCTTCTTTTTCTTTCCGGCAATAATACATCAATTTTGTAACTATAATATAATATCACTATGTGTTTTATATTATTCAATATTTTTTTTCTGTATAAATATTAAAATGTGATAACTACAGATTTTTGTTTAGGTAAGTAATTAAAACATGAATGTGTTTTTAATCTAAATATGTTTTCATATAACACATAACCCACCTCTTTCTTGAATAACAAAGCATTGGTCTTGGGTGATGTTGGATATCAAGGCGACGACAACCACTTACCATCAGGTGGACCGTCAGGGCATTTGTCAGCTACAAATAAATCAAAAATCTACACCTAACCATTTTTAAATAATACGATGTGATTATAAAAACACACAGAGACAGAAAATATCTTTGTTTCTTATGTTTCTCGTGTGTTTATAATACTTTATTCAAATTTAAATGTAAATAGAAATGTCGTTGTTCCACTTTAACATTCGGTTCGTAACATACACCAAATCAAAACAACAAAATTCGAGATAGATGACCTTGACCTGCGAACATTCAAACTATTTCCAATTAGCCCGGTAAAGGAGGTAATAAGCTAATTATCGTAACAAACTGTGACCCTGCTGATTTTCCATCTTCAGCTACAATTTCTCCAACTCACTTTACAATGCCGGTAATCACTACACCCGCCAGTTTATCAGACCTCCCACTTCCAAGCACTTGCTGAAATTTGATACTGGTTAGCCAATATCGAAGGGTCTCAAGTCTGGACGGTGGAAGGTCCTGTGTTGGCTGCGTTAGCGCAATTCGCAAGCAGAGCAAGCAGTGCAAGACTCACGGCTAAGTGACGCGGTTGTGTTGTGAAGTTATGATTGATTGTCGGTGAAGGGAGTGAACGAGATCGAAAACTGTCATGTGAGTTGAACAGCTTTAGCTATTGTTTGTTTGTATTGTTAGACTATTTGAGACTTGTTAAAAAATTTATTAGCATCAGTAAAACAGTGATCTTTATAATTATTTGGAAGTAATTTCCATTTAGAAATTATACTTATACTAATATTATAATAAAAGGTAAAATATAGGTGATATACAATTTGTGTAAACAATATTGAAATTAAATAGAAATCTGTGACAAAAGTAAACAATAATCAACCTTCGCAGTTTGTTATTAATGCTTCAATGTCATTAACTTGTTTATTCATCAAACTTCTACAAAATACTTCTACAAAAAAGGATGCACACTGAGTTGTGCGCAGATTTAAATTATTTAAATACGAGTAGGTATACATATATCTGAAAGTTATTATTAGTTATAATAATTAACCTTTTACAGTGCTCAATTCAAAGGACTAGGTTAACGTTCAAAATGTGTTATTCATTTATTTTGCTTTTTCAGTAGATATTGGAAATTTGATTTAAAAATATTTTTTATATTTTAATAATATAGGTTAAGATATTTACTATTTATTTCAATAATATTTTACGTGGTTGAAGTTTATTATCTACAGATCTACAGAAGTTTTTTTATCAACAAAGGTATACACAGATATTTTTATTTTATATACCTATAAGTTGGCTACGTTGTTCACATTAAAACTCTTTTTTTATATATACTGACCAGTGTGTCTTTGTGAGCATCACGCGGAAATCGTAAAGGTTAACTTGTTACTTAGTCTAGCGTTGGCGACAAAAATGAAGAAGCAGTTTGGGTGCGTATATTTCAGGGTCTATAAAATTGGAGAAGTCAGAAGAATATATTTATAAAATAATACAATCTGTAGATGATTTCAATCACATGTATATTACCAAGATATACATATATATAATTAAAGTAAATATTTATTAATGAAAAACTGACAATAACAATCACAAAAGCGATTAATAAGAAAACTGATGGTCCAAATCGCAAGATTTTTTTAGTTACAAAATTAAAAGAAAGCTTTTTTATCAAATAAATATGACATCCGCTGCAATTACTTACATTTATATTTACATTGTACATTATAAAAATTATCACGAAGTGCAGAAAGAAATACAGCAATTATATTTACGGCATGTAATCTGTCTACGAGGAACGCTAAGGGACCATACATTATACAATATACATACTGATATTACTGCTTGACATTTCTAAAAGTTATTTTCTGAACCACATATAATATCGATTTGAGAAAATCGTCGCATATTCGTATTCCAGAATTTCATTTTTGTTTTTTTATTTATTTTTAAATACCTGATTTGTCTGCTTTGAGTTTTAGTTACGTTTATAGATTTTTTTATTATTGAACGTTTTGTTATCTGAATAAGAAGTTTTAGTAATGAATGCATCACCCAAGGATAATTTATGTACCAAAGACATTACAAATTCGCGTGTTAAGAAACTTATTTTTTTGTTATCTGAATAAGAAGTTTTAGTAATGAATGCTCCCAAGGGTAATTTATGTACCAAAGACATTATAAATTCGCGTGTTAAGAAACTTGATTTTTAGCCTTTGGTGCAAACTAAACTAAATAGAAAAAAAATATTTCACAAAAAGTTCGGGTAAGCATAGTTCATTCCATGGTACGAAAAGTTATTTAGAAGTTAATGGAAACTTTCAGGGCTCGTGCAAAAACTTGCTCGAACTTTGTTCATAGCATTTGAAAACAATAACATAAAAAAACATGATACATTGTATTTACTCGAAGTTTGAATAACAAATTATAGTGATAATTGTGGCGGTTCCTTGCAATTATGTAGATGATAATTATTGTGATGTACATTCTACAGTTACAGCCGACATTTACAGTTACTGATATGTATATACTAACGTCGTTAAAAAGACAAATTGGGGTTAAAAGTTTGTTTAAAAATTGGCCAATTTTGAAGCTAACGCTAAGGCAATTTATGTTTTGCTTTCTGGATTTTTCATTATTTAAACATGTGTTTTTGCTCAAAAATATATCTGTGGTACAAAGCCCTTTTCAATCTATACTACAATAAAACTCAAAGTGTCTATTTGTCTGTCCGGGCATCACATAAAAACCATTGAACGGATTTCGATGAAAACTGGTAAAGTTGTTACTGATACCTTGGGTCATATTTTAGACAACTTTTTATCCCGGAAAATTAAAAGGTTTCCCAGGAAAACAGTAAGTATAAAAGTTTGAATAAGTTAATTTCCGTATGCAAAGCTGCGGGCAACAGCATAATCCTCACTCATATTTATTAGCATCTCTCAATCGCATACAGCTGAAAGATTTTGGACACACTTTTATGCATCGCGAGTTCAAGACTTATTGGTAAATGGTATTTCGTAAAATATTATCATGTTCTACTACCAACCGACAAATAACTACAATAAATATTCCTAGCTGCTCCGACCCATAGCGATTTCGAGTCAAAATTAGCAACGTTTCGTTAGTACTATATTTCCAAGTTATTTGCTGCATAATTTTAATTTCACAAACGCTGCAGCGCAGTTCTCACGATCGTTTGTTGTGGTAGAACGCACGTTCGTTTCGTCATCGTTTCGAAGTCATTACCCACCCAGCTGATCCGTGAATGATGTTACGTCATTACTCAAAACTCATACTTACCTGTTAGTGATCTAGCTAATAGCTATTTTGTTTGCTTGAATTGCTTGACTCATACCTAATACGCTATTGTAGTGAAGTAACGTTTCAATATTTCGACAATGTTATAAAGTAACTAGCGCGCACAAACGCCACAAACAATAAATCATATAGAGCTCAATGATGTTTAAATAAATATAGATACGTTATGCCCTTACAAATCAACCGAAAAATCTGTTCCGATGTCCGCAAGGCACGCTTTATTGCTTTATCGTACGTCTTTATCGCTCTCGCGTCAAAACTACATCGCTATCTCTTTCTTCACCTGAATAAGAGTTCCCAATTGGGAACTTTTTGAGTCACATAACGCGCGCGCTTATGACTTATCTGCCTCTTTTTAATATATCATTGATAGAGCCATGGTTTTGTACCTTCTGTTGTGAATTGTAAGTGATCAAGGTCAGCGTGGTCGGGCATTGAATAGACTGGTGACTGCTGCATGCTGGTGAAAATTTTATAAACGCTTTTGTATTTCGGAAGACTTAAGATGTCACGTTTCATATTTTTATAACTACTGTCTAATTGTCAGTCCTGGATTTGTCAATAGGCCGTATAGATGGTTTTGCTATTAAAAAGTGTCAAAAAAAATTGTAATTCTTGTTTTTTTTACGCACTTTCTTAGTGACTAATTCAGTGCCTTCTTACTATGAATGGAAAATTACGGCACTGCTAATTATAGAATGATTTGTACATCTAGCTAGAACAGCGTGGAAGCTAGCTAGTTAGTACGTGGGAAATTTTTTTTAAAACAAAATTCTATTTATCTTTTTCTAAAAAATATACTCAAAATAATACTCATATTTCTGATTCGAATAAAGTAAGATACTTTAGAAAAGTTGTTGTAACCTGATAAAATAAAAAATTCAAGCTGAGTAAATCACAACACGAATTGAATGATTTCATTGAATAGGTAAATAAATACTCATCAAAAACATAAATGTGAAATGAGAGCCATGTTCAAAAAAAGAATTGAGATCTAAATGGGTGCCAAGTTCTTTGTAGAAAAGCCTAAAAGTTTACTCACAAGAACATGTAATTCAAACTCTACATTTGACTTGGTTAGTTTTCACTTACATAAGTAGGCTATATTTACATATATAGTTAATTATCTTCGTTAAATCTGTTAGGTTGATGTAATGTATGAATGTATGCTACTTTTCTAAAATTTGATTCGTTGGTTGCTAACTAATGAAAACTAGCTAGGGGGTCAAAGGTGGCTCCAAATGCTTCGTGTAATATTATATACGGTTACCAGTTAGCTTGAACATGGCTTGACACGCTATCGCGTGTCTAGATGTATCCTGTTAAAGGACATCTTTATAAAATGAAAATTAATTACACTAAAACTAAAGGGCATATTAATAATATAATTATTTTCTTCCTTGGTTTTCATTTTATCGGTGATGCGTTTGTACTGATGTCAATGGACGACGGAGGCTTACAATCCGGTGGATCGTCAGCTCATTTGTCGAATAGTAACATAAAATTATTCCTTCTTATTTGACAAAATAATAAGGTTTTAAGATTCTAAGCCAACCTCCGTTGTGGTGTACAGTCGGCAAAAGAATTAAGTATGCAGGCCATGATTCTAAAACCTTAATTATTGATATTACAGATTGTTTGTGTTATTATTAATGGTAAATGATATAATACGTAAGGTATGATTTAACACCGATACTAAATTTTACAATATGTAATATTTTATTAAACATTACAGAGGGTTTTAGAATAACGCCCTGCCTTAATTCTTTTGTCGACTGTTCCTGTTCCCTTTTGAACGACAGAGATCTCAACGACATAATAACGCTATCTTCTGTTAGGGCTTGTCTGTGATATCCAAATTAATTGAGACGATTTTATCGCAAAAAAAAAACCAGTTGAATTGCAGTACAATAAGTCTATACCGTCGATGACTCATTCGTCAAAATCTTTAATAACTACTGCATAATAAACGTTAATTTCCTAACTCTAACTGCCAAATCACTGAGTCGTGCAATGTCGTATTGTGTCGGTTGGCTCCTTTGTACATACATTATGAACCGGTTTGTATTTTTCGTTCCAAGCGCAGCAAGACAAGTTTTTTGTTTACTAAGTGGAGCAAAATTATTGTATAATAAAACGAGCGGAGATTGTTAAGAAGGCAATATCATTGAATGTCAAGAACAAAAATTTTGTTTAATTTTACCTCGAAAAGTGGATTTGGGAAAATGATCTTGAAGACGAAGTAGGAACCTAGGTCAATCGATTAGTTTTCAGATATTTGAAGTTTAAAAATGGAATGCATCGGTTATGTTTAAGTATATTTTAAAACCGATTGTCAATGTTTTTAACCGATTTCAAAAAAGGAGGAGGTTCTCAATTCGACTGTATTTTTTATGTTTGTTACCTCAGAACTTTTCGAATCGGTGAACCGATTTTGATGACTATTTTTTTATCGAAAGCTGGTGCTTGTCGCTTAAATTTGAGTGAGATCTTATAATGGCATCCATGTCAAAAGCATATTAGTCTTAATATTTGCATTAAGTATGTGCGCGATAAATGGACGAATAATAACTCTTTTTATTGGATGTACTTCATTTGAAGTCGGTCCTTTTTTTGTTAAAATTTTAATTTAATTGATTTATTACTCAGAGTTTGATTGATGGCATAGTTCAAGGTTGTAATGTCCCATTGCCGGACAATTTTGTTTGGCCAGTCCTTTTAGTGCAAGGCCAATGAAAGCAACCGTTATTCTCGACGAACGTCAACCAATTAGCATAATAATAACGTCCAATAATATTTTGTTCACGTATAACTTCAAAGAAGGTTATTGACTATGGGAACTTAAATATAGTACTTATAATAATATTTGTTTTTGTGACTGAATTAACATTAATATACCTATATTTCTGTTCTTATAATAAGAGTTCACAAAGCGACAGACAAATTAGGCAATGGTTAGTTATACGTCGTCAATAGATCTGCTTAGCTATGTAACCAAAGTAGCAGTAATTAAACCCAGTTTTGACTAGTTCTGTTTGACATTTAGACCAGTGCAAATAATTTTTGAAAACAAAAGAAATTATAGTAGGACGAAACTCATTGCAAAAGGAAGAGAATATAACAAAAATGAAAGGAAAAATAATTTACGGACGATCTGAGGTCGCGAATTTGTCTAAAGCTGGCGGTTCGCGCCGCGACAGAGACAAGCGACCGAGACAAGAGACCGAGACAGGAGACCGCTATCGTCACTTGACCATATGCAATGAATAGGCATCAGTTCGCGAACGAGACCGAGACAGGAGACAGAGACGCGAGACCGGAGACCGCGCGACAGTCGCTGCCCTGGACTAGTAGTGTCTCTGTCTCGTCGTGTCGCGCTCGAATTGAACGTGTGTTTATTGTAAAAAATTACTACTTTTCCTGACGAAGACTGTGAAAAGCTGATTGAACTGATCAGACAGCACCCTCCGATATACAATACTCAACTGGAGTCCTACAAAGACGAAAATTTAAAGAAAAATATTTGGAATAACATAGCTGAAACCATAAATAAACATTCTTCTTCCTCCAATGGAAGTTCTAATTAGACAGTGTAAATTAATGGCACAGTACAACATAAGTAACTCCATCGACAGACTCTGAAATTGAATGAATTGTAGCTTTGGTCGCGGTCTCGGTCTCGACCCACAGTAGATGCTAAAGAGACCGAGACACTTGTCGCGGTCTCCTGTCTCGGTCTCTTGTCTCGGTCGCTTGTCTCTGTCGCGGCGCGAACCGCCACCTTTAGGCATCGTCCTAATTGGCAGCGATCGTACGAGCAAACGATGCGTTCATCGTCGTGCGACGAAAATGATTATTATGTTCGTGCGATGACTTTCGAGCTTTAATTAGGACACGCTTATTTAGTGTGTGTGTTTAATTTCGTCGTGCGACTAAATGGCATCGTTTGCTCGTACGATCGCTGCCAATTAGGACGACGCCTATGGGTAAAAAACGGTTTATCTCAATTTCTGGCAAAACTACAAGTCTTATGGAAAAAAAATGGCAAAGTTGTAGGTAATAAAAAGATCTACAACTTTTATATTTATAATTTTTACATAACCTCAAAATTTATGTGAAAAATTCAAATAACCAAGTTTTTGATTTTTTATTTTTATGTTTCACAAAAATATTATTTTTTTCACGAAATTTGGTAGAATCTTAGGTACCTTTGATTGTCCCAAATATACTGTATTTTTTTATTCAAAATATTTTTTTCGACTTATTTTAACTTAATATCGAAAAAGCACCCTAATTTTCAATCGAAAATTCACCCGTCAAAATATCAGCTTTTTTCAAAAAGTTGGTATGCTTTTTGTTCGTTGAAATCTCTACTTTCTGATGGTATATAAAAAATATACACTATTCGTTAAATGTTCTCAGAAAATGCAATGAAACGACAACTATGTTGTAGATCTTTTTATTACCTAAATCTTTGCCATTTAACTTTTTTGCATAAGACTTGTAGTTTTGTCAGAAATTGAGATAAACCGTTTTTTACCCTTAAACCCCCCCCCCCCCCCACTTCCCGACCTCAGATCGCCCGTAAATTATTTTTCCTTTCATTTTTGTTACATTCTCTTTCTTTTGCAATGGGTTTCATCCTACTATTATTTTTTTCATTTTTTTACCGTTTTCAGAGGTATCGGCACTGGTCTAATTAAAAAAGGTTGAATCGAGACCATTTCTAGAAAATGATACAGAGCCCAATGATCTCCAAAAGAAACTAACACCATATTGTGCAGGGGAGAAACCTATCTCAGGTCCTAGGATTTGGTAAGAACCTTTACCTCATCACCATCCGAGTTATAATACCTAGTTACATGCAGAAGGCATATATTACCAGCGACACAATAATAATAATAGTCTGCCTTGCCTTTAAATTCAGTAGTATGAAAACTTACAATCAAAACATTCATAAACTCTCTGTAAATGTGTCTTGTTGATTTAGTATAAATTATTCGTGTAAAGATTAAAGTCAATACACGAACTCTTCTTGCATTTAGTATGGTGTGACCTTTAAGAGTAGACAATGCGTAATAAAATGATATTGTTCGGACATCCCAACTGACTGTTAATGTGTTCTAATTACTTGATAATTATGTGTGACGTAAAAATATTATTAACTTGTACAAATATTTTTCTGTCCGCTTATAATTCTGGCCGCTTAAATTCAACTGAATTAAAATAAATTGATTCACATTCATTGGAGTATAATATCATAGAACACATCTCGAACAAAATGTGTGTCCCGCCCGGGAGGTTCGATTTTCAAAATTGAGCCCCGGTTCTCCATTCAAAATCGAACGAATCCATTGAAGATTGAAGCCACGTGGCGCCAATGCATTGGGATATACATGGTGTTCACAGTGTCGGTTCTATACGCTAGTTTAATACTTCAATGTTCACATTAGTCAATTTGCAGTCCGGTTTGATTTCTGTATTTTAAAAAATAACAAACAAAGTCATTAACTTAGTACTTACGAAGAAGAATTTACAATAGATTTTTATTCCAATGATGTATTATTAAATTCTAATGAATAAAGTTTTAATTGAATCTAATAAAATTACTGTTGACGAAACATCACTGATGTTTTTATTAAACAGAATTATTTATGCATGAAAGTCACGTCTGCACTTACTATACTCGAGTTTACTAAATTCTAAACGTTATTCATAATTATAATGCTCTGTAAAGACGTGCCATCTGCCCATTTAAGTACCTAGTTCGTACTAGTTTTGTTTCTTAATAACTACCCAGACTGTAATTTGAGATAATTCTAGTAACAACAACATCGTACACAAAATAACCGCGTAACGTCGGGATATAATCAAAATTTTACCAAAACAAATATCCGTCTTCTCAAACCTAGATACATTAAAATCGCCATGATGTATTCCTATAATATTTGAGGAGTTCTCTCAATTCTTCTTAAATCCTGTTATCAGAACTGAATTTTGATAAATATAAGACCAATCTGTACCCTCTCTCTGTAATCTATCCTCTTTCAAATAAAAAAAAAATCCAAATTGGTTCACACGTGACTCCTGAAACCTGGAATACAATGTTAAGAAAATAGATCCGAATTGAAACTCTCCTCCTTTTTAGGATTCCATAATCAAAACGGAACCGTTATAGTTTTGTTATGCAGTATATTTTGCGCGTTAATCACACACAGGAGAATTAATGTTATATATTTAAATAATAAAATAACGCTTCACACTCATAGCCCCACACTAGGATTCCCTGTGTCGTGGGTGCCATGGACAACACACAAGACAAGGATATTCACACCCAGACCGAGAACAGAAATTCAAACTTATCATTCAAATTTCCGCCTCGCTGGGAATCGAACCCAGGACCCTTGGCGCGGCGATCCGGCATGGTAACCATTGCGCCACACGGGTCGTCGGGGTTTAGATAAAACATGGCAAAAAAACTCCCATAATTGAATATTAACCAGACCCGCAATTTATAATGTATTCCAAAACTTTGAAATTAGTCTGTGCGGAAGTGAAATCAATTTACATTGCTAATAAAATAAAGAATTCTTCAAGTTAAAACCACTTGGGAAGTTATTAATACAGAAACGGGTAAAATAAATTTGAATAATTTTGCTCTAAAAATCCATAAAGAAAATATCAAATGCATTTGAGGGTTTTTTCTTCTAAAATATCGCTTATGATTGCAAAAAACATAAATGCATGCCCTTAGTATTTAGTTTTTAAATGACTCGTCATGCTCCGGCTGGGGACTTGAAAGCCAGTTCTTCTTTCTTACTTTTTCTTCTCTGTTTCTTGGCCGACAACGCATCAGTGATGGATATGGTGTTGCTGATGTCCATGGACGACGACAGCCACTTACCATCAAGTGTATCGTCAACTCGTTTGCCGGCTATTTCCAACCCTTAAATTCATAATGTAGGATGCAGACTACGCTTAATATTCTGATGGCTAAAAGACATTGCGCGTTTGCAAAAACAAAAAACATATGACCTGATAATCGAGAACAGACTTATTTTTTAAATTCTTATGCTGGCAATACTCGATATTCTTGTAAATTTGAATTTGACAACTAAAACATTTCGACGAACTGCGATTTGAAAAAAGTAGATGGTGAACTGATTTTGTAAACAATTTTTTTTGGATTTTTCAAGGTAAGTTATGTTGTTTTATTCATCTTTCGTCTATAAAAATCATAAATATTATGTAAAATTAGTAGAATTTACAATTTTATTCGAAAGGACCACTAAATCTTCGCAATTCCTTTATGTAGGCCCTATCCTACACTATGCATTCAGTACTAAATTGTGATAATATATTTATAATTTAGGTACAACATTGAATTCAGATGGCTAATCGAAGATGGACCGGTTATGATGATCAAATAAGCTCCTACTTAGATGACAATGATTCAGAAGATGGGTCTGAAGAAGACGAAAATGGGGAAAATGATGAAGAGGTGCAAGCCTATAGGGACTGATCTGAACTTCTGCGAGCTTTGGAAAGCGAGAGTGAAGAAGTTGAAGATGACCCTTTTTTGGCAGATGAATCTCTTGGTGCTGATGTAGACCCTAGTGAAGAGAATCCTCCAATAATAAAAGAGCAAGAAATTGACCAGGAACCTGCTGTTCTTAATAGCAACTCTGCGTCAACGGATGAGAAGATTAGTGTGGAAAAAGCAGGGTATGAGAACTTCTGAAGATGAAATAGCTTTTTTGTGCAACTTGGATTACGGTGAGCTAGGATTTATAGACACAATGTATGGTTTTTTTTTCGTTTTTCCTATTTATAAAAAAGCTATATCCTTTTTTTCCACAATACTCTTCTCATCCGTTGACGCAGAGTTTGTCTGTTATGAACAGCAGGTTCCTGGTCAATGTCTTGCTCTTCTATTATTGGAGGATCCTCTTCACTAGGGTCTACATCAGCACCAAGAGATTCATCTGCCAAAAAAGGGTCATCTTCAACTTCTTCACTCTCGCTTTCCAAAGCTCGCAGAAGTTCAGATCGGACCCTATAGACCTGCACCTCTTCATCCTTTTCTTCATTTTTGTCTTATTCTGCCCCATCTTCTGAATCATCGCCATCTAAGGTGGCTAAGTAGGAGCTTGAGTACCTTTCGTCTGGAAGTAGCTGACTCTTTGCCTTTTGGGGAAAAGAAATAAATTAAAAAGGGGAAGACCAAGTTCTTCTTTAGAACAGAAAATTCAGGCGAAAAAAAAGAATGGTGTTTCCCAGGTTGCACCAGTAAAAGATGTTCGACTAAACCAAGTAGCCCACTGGCCATTTTTTGTGACAAAAGTAACAGGTGTAAGAGGCCTAAGTTTTACCCAGACCATATGTGAAAAATGTGATGTGTCACTTTGTTAAAATAAAAGAAACAATTGTTTTAGAGAATTTCACAATAAATAAATTAAATACAAAATCTGGTTTCTCTTAATTTTCAGTAAAACCTCACTACACTAACACCTACTTACATACATATACATTTTACTTTGAGTGCATAGTGTAGGCTGTATCCTACAGAGACAAAATGAAGAATTTGATGGCCTGAACCTTCTCAAATATTTTTTTCATTATTTTTCCAGTTATACCCGTACCATGAGACACCACATCCATATTTTTTTAGTTATAAATAAAAAATCATGCATTTAAGGGTTAAAAAAACACGTGAGTTATGATCAAAGCAAACAAAGCTTCAATTAGATCTAATATTACTAATTAAGTGCTGATTGTAACTGTTAGTAGGAAAAAATTACCTCGGTAGTTTCTTGTCACTTCTCCCGGGAAAATTTACGAGTAGGGATTTGTTGAGGCGATGGCGTAAATTGACCTTCGAAAAGAGTTTATAAAAAACCGAATTAAATATTCGACGTCGTAATTTGGAATTTGCCATCTAAGTATATAAAATAAAATCTTTACAAAAATTTGTTATCTTATAATAAAACTGAAAATTAACCAAATATTAAAATTAATACTACTTACTGGACCTCATACTTAAGGTACCCATTATCACTAGTATCTGAGATTCGTATGCCGTATTATTGAGTGTTTGAGAACAAAATATATCTTCTTGAGAATCTAATTAGATCTCAATAGACCCTTCGACCCGTTATCAACGTATCACAGAAAAATGTACACTGATTCAATTTCTCTTTATTACTTTTACCCGACTGCGTCAGAAGGAGGGTTATGTTTTTTGAGTTTATGTATGTATGTACCTAAATCTGTTAACCTATTACTTATAATGTGCTGTAGCTTTAATGTAAATAAATTTTCTTTCTTTCTTTCTTTCACGAAAACCATCACGCTTCAGTTTCAAAATTGTGAGGCTTACAGCCCAATTCAAGTACCGGAAGTTTTAATCTCATCTGAAACGTTGTGACAAGAATTAACAACAACCGAGCTTAAAGGCTTATCATACCTTAAAACCTTGAAACCGATGGAAATGAGTAATGATTATGAAATGACACCTTCCCATTAATTACCACGCCCGATATTGCTTAATTTTGCCGATAAAAGACAGTTAATCTGCTCTTTGTTTGCTTTTTAATATTATCACTATTGATTTCTAATCGGCCTGCAATTGTTGATTTTTCTATGAACAAATAAACATAAATGACCTGAAATCCCTTATCTTGGCTAATCTAAGCTATGCCCATTATGTTGTGTACAGCGCTAAGCAAACACTTGTGCAAGAGGATAGTCTGATAAATAGGTAGGTGTTTCAATATTAATGTTCAGGCTTACCAGGAGATCTATCCTTTAGCCCACAGGTTCCTAAATTAATGAGGATTACTTCCTATCGCAACAATTTCTTAAAGCAATGAAGTTAAAAGTTTCAGGATAATACTGATGTTTTTTTTTACTTTCAATAACATCAAAATGTAATACTTTTGGTTTTTGATAAGATCATAATATCTTAACGTCAGGCGCCATCAAATATTTATATGACTTTTATCAGTCTCCTAAAAGTCCTTAGCACTCACACTCGTTATAGCCCTCTATAAGATTGCTTAGCCCATCTGGTCACCAATTATATTGAGAGGAGGGCAACATTTTCAAAATAAACATTTTTACTCATTCATTATAGTTAAATACTAGGGAAGTTTTAATTCAAAATAAGATATATGGACTTATGGGGACACCGATCAATTAGGCAACAAACTCAGTTCCGAAAAAAAATCACTATCTTAGGGCCTCAATACATATCGACGCTTGAAAGAAAACTTGATTAAGCGACACTGAGCTAACTTTACAGGAGAGCAGTTTAAAGTTGGAATTTTTAGAAAAAAATCATATATATTTTGTAATGCTCTTACCGACGTTATTCTTACTGTTTTGGAATCCTTATTTTATCATCTTTACTGTGGCATATACTACATTTCTAAAATTTCAACTTTAAACTGCTCTCCTGTAAAGCTAGCTCAATGTCGCTTTGTCAATTTTTCCTTTCAAGCGTTGATATGTTACGGTGTAGTTTTATACCTCAAATAAAAACAACAGATTGGCAGAAGAAGCGGGGTGCGTGGGCTGTGAGCAAAGTTATATAGAGTTCTAATAGAGCTGTTAGTAGAGCACAGTAGAGCATAGTAGAGCGGATTAGAGCAGAGTAGAGCAGTACGCAGAGCAGTAAAAAACAGATCTGGTTGACTGGTTGACATATAAAAATAAATAGGAAAGTAGTTTGTGTTGTCAAACGTCATTGAATAAAATAATTGCATATAGTGTGATCGTATTTATTTTCAGCGAAAAACATATTTTTATAATATGACATCTGTTGAAATAAAGACAAGCCAAATTTAATTTTGTTACACAGACTAAAAGTTTTGCATCGAATAAAGTTGCAGTGAAAATAAGTATAATTTTTTAAAATTTTGAAATATAGCAGGGAAATTTATTTGCCTCGACCAGGAATCGAACTTGGAACCTCTCAACATGAAGACATACTACTTTAATTAATTCATAAGGCCGTCATATTATTTATTTATGCGTGTAATAAATAAACATACAAAGCTATGACTCATTCTGTTTACATAATTGTATTTAAGGTATTCAATTGTATGTATTTCATTGCTTAATGGTATAGACGAGTAAATTCCAATGTTGAAATACTCGGAGTAAGCGATAATATTACATTCATAACAATGTAAGCTTGTTTTTTATTGCCTCAGACTTTTTATCCGACTACCAAGGAAGGGTTATATTTTTCCCGCGTATCTTGTATGTATGTACTATGTGTGTAATATTCTACAATATAATACTTATAATCTTCCAAACCTCTGAACGGATCTATACAGGGTGAATTTTTCAAGTGCGCGTGGATGGCCAAATCCAAATTATAATCGTACTAGGAATAGCGAAAAATGCTCGAAGGATTTGGTTAAAACTAAAACTGCAGCATTATATGTTTAAAATATCAATATCGGGAATCGAATTGATTTTGAAAAGAAAAAACACAATCTGTACACCATTCGATAGTGTCGCTAACATGTTAAATGCTAAAAAAATCATGTATTTTTTTGCATAATAATAAGTTAATATATTCTATCCCGTTACCCGATATTAAATATCCCATATATGTATAGCATAAGCGTGATTTCGAAATTTATATATTTTTTATCAGTAGACCCCTATGATTTAATTCTAAGGAAGGTACCTACTCTTTATATTAATACTAGCTTCCGCCTGAAGCTTTGCCCGCGTGGATTTCGGTCAATTTATATAAAACCATACTGAATTACACACGTAAACCTTCCTCAGGAAGTACACTACCTATTGCTGAAAACCGTACAAAAATCCGTTCGGTAGTTTTTGAGTTTATCGCGTTCATACAGACAGACAGACGGGGCTGAGGGACTTCACTTGATAATATTGTATGTATAGATGGAATCAGAATATACCTACAAGATAGAATATGTTTAATGTGGGTAACATGATTGTGTGCGATTTCCGTGTTCCCATGCAAGGCCGACAAGACGGTCTAAGCGTCATCTTATACGATCTTATACGATGTTTAATTTGCCCGGTTTAGTCTTTTAACAAAGAAACGTGAGAGCAAAACTTCTGAAACAAAGGCAGATGGCCATAAATGATCAAGTTTACTTATCAAATTTGCAGCGGACTTGGTGTGGCATCGAGTTTGCATGTGATAGCTATATAGCCATTAACCATGCACCGTCTTTACTGGATGCTGCATCAAGTCCACTGCTTTGTCAAATAAACTTAATCAGGTATGGCCAACTTTACGCAAAACGTGGACTTAAAACGCAACCGCAAGTCGCAGCCGCAAGACGCAGTCGCAATACGTACCAACAAAATGCAATCGCGCCACATCAATAGATTTTATCGCAGTAGCATCCGGTTTGACACCTGCGTGCTATAAAATTGGTTCGTGATTGTAATGCAACAAACAGAAAAAGAAGATATATGACGCAATACTAGTGAAATGACTGTCACTATTTCAACCAGATTGTGTCAGTGTAATGGAGAACTTCTAGATTTCGCACCTTCAGTGGAAAAAAGGCATAATTGCAATTTTACAGGAGAGAAACTGTTAAAATATCAGTAAGTAGTCAAAGGAATTTACATTACGATTTCTTGCACAAAACCGTCAAGATTAATGATAAAAATTAAAAAAAATTGAGCATATGCAGCTTATGTCCCTCTTTCCAATCATATTAATAACTAAAATTCAACGTAAGATGACTTATGCTTTTTTTAAACGCTTTTATTTAGTTTCACTTCGGAGCATCAAATCTTGTAACGTTAATTTGAATGACTTCCCTTTAATGAAAATTGATGAAATTTGGCAGACATGTGTATTTCCGATGACAATACACGAAAATCATATTTTAAACTAATTTTCATTGTTTATTTGTTGTTAAATTAAAAAAAAAACGATTTTTCGGAGCATCAAATCTTGTAACGTTAATTTGAATGACTTCCCTTTAATGAAAATTGATGAAATTTGGCAGACATGTGTATTTCCGATGACAATACACGAAAATCATATTTTAAACTAATTTTCATTGTTTATTTGTTGTTAAATTAAAAAAAACGATTTTCAGACTTTAGACATTTTACGTAGAGACTTGAAATTTTCACAACTTGTAGCTAATTTTATAAACTAAACATTATTGAAATAAAAGCGTTTAAAAAAAAAAATTTTTTTCATTTGACTTATTTCCTCTGAGGGTGCGATTTTACACCACGCTGCTCCTGGGCAGTTTATAGAAAGAACGTCAAAGAGTACCTACTCCAAGTCATCCTAAAGGGCAGCCACTAAAACTAACCAATAACTTGATGAATCCTATGAATGATCCTTACACGTTCATACAACTTTGTCCTTTACAGTAAGATTTTATCGAAAAAGCAATGAAATCTGCCAACTCACTTCTTTACAAACAAAACATATATGTTTGTAGCCGCACGTGTTCTTGTGAAAATAGTTGTACAATTATTAAACGCTTTTATTTAGCTTCACTTCGGAGCATCAAATCTTGTAACGTTAATTTGAATGACTTCCCTTTAATGAAAATTGATGAAATTTGGCAGACATGTGTATTTCCGATGACAATACACGAAAATCATATTTTAAACTAATTTTCATTGTTTATTTGTTGTTAAATTAAAAAAAAACGATTTTCAGACTTTAGACGCATAATTCTCTATGTTCTATTTTACGTAGAGACTTGAAATTTTCACAACTTGTAGCTAATTTTATAAACTAAACATTATTGAAATAAAAGCGTTTAAAAAAAAAATTTTTTTAGGATTCAATTATTGTTTATTTTCTCACACTTTACTTCAATGTCGGTAGATAAAATTAAATGTCACAACATTATATTATTACGTCATCCTAAAGAATAGGTCAATAGTTAGTAATGGCAGAGCGGTTTAATGTTAACATTTTACAAACGTTGTATTGTGGGAAATAACACTACGTAGTGAAAAGAGCAGATTCAAACATTATTTATTTATTTAACTGTTTATTGCACACCAAATATAGGACAAAAGCAATGTAACGTAGGCAAGTAAATAGAGTACAAAAGGAGGTCTTATCGCTACACAGCGATCTCTTCCAGACAACCTTAAGATGCATTCTGTGCTATTTAGTTTTTCAACAGCAATAAACTAAAAATCCATACTTAAAACACTTAGGTACTAAATGGTGATCATTAATAGCAAAAAATTGTGGCGAGCTTCCGTGACTCTAATGGTACGTTCAGCCGTTTGATATCGTTGTATAGGTTGAATTGAATTGATTGTACCTCTCACATTTCCAGAAATATAACAGCTTATCCAAAATTGGGACTGCTATGGGCTACGAGTGCTACGACGATTATGATGGTTAAACAATATCGTCAAGCAACTTTAGGCACTTACAAAAATGAGTTGGAGAACCTTTTTAGAGGAATTGATAGTCCCTTCTTCTCCTACTATTCCCACTTTAAAATTATCGACAAAATTCAGGAATTCAGCCCTTCATTATAGGTTATTGAAACACAGGTAAGAAAACTCTACAAGTGTTGTTTTTTTAACAAAAAGATAAATCTGTAGTATATACGCATATTATTTACAATATAAATTGTCTTATCCCAAACGATTACGGTGCGCACGTGCTCATATTCTCCATAATACGACCTTACATAAGAATTCTCGAACGTTTTTCTTTTCTCGACGAAAACATTATTTCTAATGACGTCAATGAATCATCTCTTTTCTCTGATCCTCTTCATGAATCATTAGTAATTGTCACCCTCAATCACACCCTTTTGTGTGAAATTCGCTCAGCGAAAGATTTACAGTTTTGACGTTGGTTTCAGTTGAGGTGAACGATATAACAGGTTCATGTTATTACTAGAAACAGCAGGACTTGTTAACAGGTTAATTATCGATGGGGTTAAACAACTTCGCACGCGATTTAAAGGAAGCCTACACTTCGGAAAACACGTAAAAATATCGGTTGCAGTTATTACCTTTAAACCGGAACCCTACTTCATAGTCGCTGTTGTTAAGAAAACGCACCATGAACAAGAGGGATAGCCTGGGCTCAATGATCGATGGAGCCGTTTATACGAGTTTGGTTAGTTCTAAATCCAATTTTATTCTCAAGATCTTTTTTTTTTGCCTTTTAGCAGATTATCCCCAATTTTCGAGATGAGGTGTCGAAAATACTGATGAGCATCACAAAATCACTTTTGTAACAAATCGCAGCTGTCGAGGCCATTACCGTAATGATAACTTCTTAAAGGCGGTACACATTAGCCGGGATTACGTTAAGTACTTACGTAAGGTAATGAACACTCACGCAGAGTACGCTTTCCAACTGCCATAAAATTACTGCTAATAAAATTAGTTAAAATGTAATCGCAGCGACGAAATTTTTAAACGCTTTTATTTAGCTTCACTTCGGAGCATCACAGCATCAAAGGATCAAATCTTGTAACGTTAATTTGAATGACTTCCCTTTAATGAAAATTGATGAAATTTGGCAGACATGTGTATTTCCGATGACAATACACGAAAATCATATTTTAAACTAATTTTCATTGTGTATTTGTTGTTAAATTAAAAAAAACGATTTTCAGACTTTAGACGCATAATTCTCTATGTTCTATTTTACGTAGAGACTTGAAATTTTCACAACTTGTAGCTAATTTTATAAACTAAACATTATTGAAAAAATAAAAGCGTTTAAAAAAAAATTTTTTTAGGATTCAACTTATTATTACTTTATAGAATGTGAGTTGTTGTGTCGGGAGAAAACAAGTCCAAACACTTACGTAAACACAGTTCCTTTATTCACTCACAAAACACAGTTCAGAAGGAGAAAAATACAGCGATAGCACAGCACATACACACAGGTAGAAAGATGAAAGAAGTACGGAAGCGAAAGGTTTGCAGAATTAGACTAATTACAATTGAAAATAACATAAACAAGCGGGGCGTATGACAAGCAAAGCGACACGGGTTCGCCACGGCGCAGTGAGACAGTGACTGAGGCGCGCGCGCAGGCGGCGGCCGGTGGTGGCGTGACACGAATAACGGTACCGCCGGCGCGGCATGTCTCCACTGCGCCCGACAACGGGTTGCACGGTTACAATTTATATTAAATTTTATAATGCGTGTGAATTGGTTTGTAAATATTATATATTAATTTTATGTGTGTGTATGTATAATATGTATTTTTGTGTATGCATGTATGTATGTATGTGTGTATGTGTATGTATGTATGTGTATGTATGTATGTGTATGTATGTGTATGTATGTATGTATGTATGTATGTATTGTGGGAGTAGCCCACATGACTCCCCCCCAGAGACCCAGTTAGGGGCGATAATAATCCGGAAATCTTACTCGTCGCCCTGAGCGTGTCAATTTAGTAAAGGCATGGGGATTGGGTGGATCTGAAGGAGGAAGGGTTGGTAAAGCTGGTGCAGTGTGTTGGGATGCGTCTGATGGATTCGAGGATGGTTCGGCGGTACCTACTCTGTCTTCGCTGTTGCTGGTAAGTACAAACGCTGGTTTTAATCGGTCGATTGTGACAGTAACTGGTTTTCCTTTAACGAGTATCTTGAAAACCTTGTCACCTTTTTCAAGTATCTTATAGGGGCCTGTGTAGGCTGGTTGAAAAGGGGCACGCGCAGCGTCTTCACGTAGGAAGACTTGGTCTGTGGTGGCCAGCTCTTTGAAAATGAAAACTTTTTGTTTGTTGTGGCGGGACGCGGGCACCGGTTTCGGCTCCTCTGCAAAAGAACGTAAACGAGCTGTGAAATCGGACATGTCAGATGTGCAAGGTATTGTCGGGTCGAAGAATTCACCAGGCAGCCTTAACGGCTCACCATATAGCAACTCGGCAGAAGAGGTTAGCAGATCCTCTTTGAATGCGCTGCGGATGCCAAGTAAAACTAAAGGTAGAATCTCCGACCAGTTTGCTGTTCCGTGACATGTGATGGATGATTTAAGCTGCCTATGAAAGCGTTCTATCAGTCCGTTACATGCCGGATGGTAGGCTGTAGTACGTCTGTGTTGGAACCCAGCGGATTTCGCCAAATACTGAAAGAGTGAGGATTCAAATTGTCGACCGCGGTCTGTGACAATGTCAGTTGGAACACCGAACCTGGAGATCCAGCCGGATATAAGCGCTTTAGCCACCGTTTCTGCCGTGATATCCGGTATCGGGATAACTTCCGGCCACCGTGTAAAACGGTCTATAGCTGTCAGGCAGTACTTATATCCCTGTGAAATTGGAAGGGGACCTATGAGGTCGATATGCACGTGCTTGAAGCGGGCGCGGGGTAACGGGAAATCTCCCACTGGGGCTGACACGTGGCGGCTTATTTTAGATCGCTGGCATGACAAACATGTTCGGGCCCATTCTCTACAGTCTCTCCTCATTCCAGGCCATACAAATCTTTCAGCTACCATCTTGGCGGTTGCGGCAGCACCAGGGTGACTTAAAGAATGAAGGCTATCAAAAACCCGCTTGCGGAAATCCTTTGTCACAAAAGGTCTGGGGGATGATGTGCTGACATCGCAGTACAAAAACTTTTGGCTCCCAGGGTAATCCATCTTTTGTAAACGCAGTGATGAGTTCCCACTGAGGTAATTGGATATTTCTTCGTCTCCTTCCTGAGCTGCGCTAAGATCGGCGAGATTGATTGGCAGCACTAGTTCATCAACCCGTGATAAAGCATCGGCTACGACATTATTTTTGCCGGAGATGTGCCTTATATCGGTCGTGAACTGAGCGATATAGTCTAAATGCCGAAATTGCCTCGGTGAGCAATTTTGCTTGCGTTCGTGAAAGGCATATGTAATTGGCCTATGATCTGTGTAGACCGTAAAATGTCTTGCTTCAATCATGTGGCGGAAGTACTTGATGGACTCGTAAATAGCGAGAAGCTCCCGATCGTACGGGGAGTACTTTGATTGTGATGGACTGAGCTTTCGTGAAAAGAAAGCAAGAGGTTCCCATGTGTCATTATTGAGCTGTTGTAAGACGGCACCAATGGCTGTATCGGATGCGTCGGTCACCAGTGCTAGTTTGTATTGGCAATTAGGATGAGCTAGAAGAGCTGCGTTGGACAGAGCTGCTTTCGTCTCCGAAAAAGCTTTAAGGGAATCGCCGGTCAAGTTGACTGGTGTGGAGCCTTTCACTGCTCCAGTGAGCAGGGCGTTGAGGGGTGCCTGGGTTTGGGCAGCGTTAGGCAAGAAGCGTCTATAAAAATTGGCCATGCCCAGGAACCGCCTGAGACCTCTTACGTCCTTGGGAGGGGGGATATTTTGAATGGCCTGAATTTTCTCCTCCATGGGTTTAGTACCGTGCGTCGAGATGTGGAATCCTAAAAAATTTACTTCAGAAGCCCCGAAAACGCATTTTGATGCGTTGATGACCATACCGTAATTTCGAAGCCTGGTAAATACTTGACGCAGGTGGTCTTCATGTTGGTTCTCGTCCTTGCTGTATATAAGGAAGTCATCTAAATAGCAATAGACGAAATCTAAGCCACGCATCATGTTATCCACAAAACGCTGAAAAGTTTGGCCTGCGTTACGCAGGCCGAACGTCATGAAAGGAAATTCAAACATACCGAAGGGCGTTGTGATTGCCGTCTTAGGTATGTCCTCTGCGCACACGGGTATCTGATTGTACGCTTTGACCAGATCAATCGTGCTAAATACGTGACAACCAGCGATATTGTGACTGAAATCATGTATATGACGGATGGGGTACATATCGGGAATGGTGCGTGCGTTAAGTTTCCGATAATCGCCGCAAGGGCGCCAACCATTGTCTTTTTTAGCTGCAAGGTGTAGTGGCGATGACCATGGGCTTTCAGAAGGTCTAGCTGTACCATTTGCTAGCATTGATTCAAATTCGGTGCGAGCTATTTTTAGTTTATCGGGCGCTAGGCGCCTAGGTGTGCAAGACACTGGTGGGCCTGGTGTGGTGCGAATGTGGTGCTGTGTAGTGTGTGGTATCGTGCGTTGTGTACCTGCAGGTCGTGTGATCTCGGGAAATTCCCGTGTAAGCAAGCTATGGTATTTCGAATCACCAGTTAAAACCTTTATTGAATGAATATTATTCGAATTAAAATCCAGTGAAGCTGGTGTGGATAAAGTGGTAGTAGCATCTTTTAATTTTTGGTTTTTACAATCTACCAACAAATTATAATAGCACAAAAAATCTACACCAATGATGGGTTTTGTAACATCAGCCACCACAAATTGCCAGGGGAAAGTTCGTCGTAGGCCCAGATCCAGGTTGAGGTGCGCGTAGCCGTACGTGCTTATGGAGGTCCCGTTAGCCGCAGTGAGTTGGTAACTTGTGGGTGATCGCCGCTCTCGCAGCTGAGATCGGGGAAACACACAGAGATCGCTACCCGTGTCCACCAAAAATTGGGTCTTCGTGTTACGGTCACGTACGAAAAGGCGACCAGGTACTGCTGGGCAATCGTCGGTCGCCATTATTAGTGATTGCCCCTGTTGTTTTCCGTCTCCTTGTAGTCACATGGTCTTTGACATTTGTATGCGCTCGAACCGAAACGAGCGTGGTACCAGCAGATCGGGTATTTTCGGTACATGGAAGCTGATCTGGTCGCACTGCGTGACGATGAACGACGCCGCTCTTGCCTGCCTCGTGCGTTGCGGCGTGACTCGCGCGTATGCTCATCCAACTTGACAGCCAAACTTTCCACCATTCGTTTTAACTCGGCGATTTCGTTGGAGGTGTTGCTGCTGAGTCCAGGAACGTTGCTTGCTGCGGAGGTGGCTGCGACGTTTGCGGGCGCTGATATCTCCTGCACACGGTCGGCGAGTTCAGCTAGCTGTTCCAGATTCAGGGACGTTTGGGATGCCAGTACTGTCTGGATGCTGCGTGGGAGTCGGTTACTCCAGATGGTTTGCAAAAATTCTTCTGGGACATTGGATCCTGCTAGGTCGCGCAAATGGCGGAGAAATTGTGATGGTTTTCTGTCGCCGAGCTCTTCGTGGGTCAATAATTTCCTTACTTTCTCTTCGTGGGAAATGGTAAGTCGCTTGATTAATTCGGATTTTAATTTTCCGTAGCAGTTGTCCTTTGGAGGGTTCATTATAATGTCTTTTACGGCCTTGGCGTGAACGATGTCTAAGTTAGTGATGACAATATTAAATTTCACCTCATCTTCCGTAATTCCATAATTTTTGAATTGGCCTTCCACTAAGGCGAACCAAATGTCAGGGTCCTCCGGCGAAAAAACGGGCACCTTTAAATTAAGTATCCGATTTACGGAAGCTTCGTCGGGTGCAGTGGAAACGCGCTTTTTACGTGGTTTGGTATTGACGCCTCGCTGTGATTCGGCCGTCTTTCCGGATTCACTGCTGCTGCTATGGTCGGCACTCATATTAATGTTCAGAGGGGTCACCAATATAGAATGTGAGTTGTTGTGTCGGGAGAAAACAAGTCCAAACACTTACGTAAACACAGTTCCTTTATTCACTCACAAAACACAGTTCAGAAGGAGAAAAATACAGCGATAGCACAGCACATACACACAGGTAGAAAGATGAAAGAAGTACGGAAGCGAAAGGTTTGCAGAATTAGACTAATTACAATTGAAAATAACATAAACAAGCGGGGCGTATGACAAGCAAAGCGACACGGGTTCGCCACGGCGCAGTGAGACAGTGACTGAGGCGCGCGCGCAGGCGGCGGCCGGTGGTGGCGTGACACGAATAACGGTACCGCCGGCGCGGCATGTCTCCACTGCGCCCGACAACGGGTTGCACGGTTACAATTTATATTAAATTTTATAATGCGTGTGAATTGGTTTGTAAATATTATATATTAATTTTATGTGTGTGTATGTATAATATGTATTTTTGTGTATGCATGTATGTATGTATGTGTGTATGTGTATGTATGTATGTGTATGTATGTATGTGTATGTATGTGTATGTATGTATGTATGTATGTATGTATTGTGGGAGTAGCCCACAACTTTAACATTTTACTTAGTAATTTCATTACTTTAAGTCCTGCTTGGGTTAAAGGTTTTAAGACTCACATTATTACATTTTGGCTAGAATATATCCAAAATAATGGGCTGTATGGACACGTCGAGCGTTGTTTACAAAAACTAGAGCAACGCCTCGCTCCCGCTCGCTACCCGCGTAATGTTCTAGGTGTAAAAAAATCTAATTTTTTCGGGAAATGTTTTTTTGTAAGCGGTCAATAGTTAGGAAAAAAATAATAGATGTTTCCTAACTTATAGAATGAGTAAATGAAAGTAAGTAAAAGGTTATTATATATGAAATTTTATTTAATTTAATTAATTTATTAAAAGTTTTTATAATTTTGAGCTCTCGGCCTGGTAGCGGCGGTCTATTTCTCATCCGTCCCGTCATGCCGTGGGCCCCGTAGCGGTCAAACTGTGCCGCGCGAATTGTCGCCCCGCCCGCCGCGCCGCCAGTTCGCGCCGCCCCACAGTGGTTCGAATAGAACAAGCTAGCTGGACAAAAGTCATTTTGAATTTCCCGGAATTTTATACCTGAGCCCCTAACCAATACCCCAACTATACCAAATCCGAGAATTATTTTGCACTAATGTCAACCACTAATTAGGTAATTAGGGCAGTATAAAAAGAAAGGGTAAAAAAATTACAAATCAGTTGCATTTTTGCGATTACCGAAGTAACATTAATGTCAGTGAGTTTTAAGTTTTTTGAATAATATTAGTGATGGATCTTCAAGTTAAAGGTATGTTCTTTTTATTTATAATTAATATATAAATATACTTAACCCCAGTTTTTTTATAATCCCTCAATTTTAAAAAAAATATGTAGTTTTTTGACGGTTTATTGTTTTCATTGGACCAGAAAGTACTTGTACCCTCATGTACCTGGGCTAGAAATTATATATGTCATAGCCATATATGTTAGCTTTCAATTGATGCCCATTTTAGCTTGCACACTCGTGTAAAACTTTGTTATTTCGTCTGTTTTTCAGAATACGAATTCTCAGTTGCGAAAATCGAGTTTTTTGATGAATGGCAGAAACACATTAATGTCAGTGAGTTTTAAGTTTTTTGAATAATATTAGTGATGGATCTTCAAGTTAAAGGTATGTACTTTTTATTTATAATTAATATATAAATATACTTAACCCCAGTTTTTTTATAATACCTCAATTTTAAAAAGATGTGTAGTTTTTTGACGGTTTATTGTTTTCATTGGACCAGAAAGTACTTGTACCCTCATGTACCTGGGCTAGAAATTATATATGTCATAGCCATATATGTTAGCTTTCAATTGATGCCAATTTTAGCTTGCACAATCGAGTACAACTTTGTTATTTTGTCTGTTTTTCAGAATACGAATTCTCAGTTTCGAAAATCGAGTTTTTTGATGAATGGCAGAAACATCCGAAAGAGAACCGTAATAATAGACTATATGATTTTCTATCACTGAAAAATGATTTTGGAAATATTACGAATGAATCTGCGAGGGAAATTAAAATGAAAATTTCAAAAATATCAACAATTTTAGTACAAAAATGGCAATAGTCATTAGTTAAGTATTTTATGACTGTTGTTAATCTTTTTCTATTGTTATTTTTTAAGTATCTCAATTATAAAAAATATCTATTATTAATTTTTGTTTTCTTGGAACCCGTGATCCTACCTTCCATTTTTTATATATCTTGCACTTAAATTGTCATAAACCATCATAAGAAAGCCATACCAAGCAATCAAACCCAATAAATAATTTTGTCTAGCTAGCTTGTTCTATTGGAACTACTGTGGCGAACGTCGGTTTTTTGAGAATCCTGAACTAGTTGCAGATATTACAGGTTTAGATGTGAATTTAATAAGAAGTTTGGCATTATTCTTCGAACATTGGCTTTTCAATTCGAAAAATGACCTTGATTAAGCATTCAAGGTCATGGTTAAGGTCGGTTTTGGCGTAAAATTTTTTGCCCTTTCCGAATCTGGAATAAAAAATAGGGGTTACCATTTGAAAAAATTAAGTTGACCTTGATTTGACCTTCAAAACCACAGTCAAGGTCAAATTCAAGGTCATCATTGGTTACTCGAGTACAACTAGTACAACTTTTGTATAAAACATTTTCCTCCAAAATGCATTCCTGAGGAGTTATTCAGGGGTTTCCATACTTTTGGACCACCCTGTATATATTTTGCACTTAAACTGTCATAAAACATCATCAGAAAGCCGTACCAAGCAAACAAACCCAATAAATAATTTTGTCTAGCTAGCTTGTTCTATTGGAACCACTGTGCGCCCGAGTCCCTGGCCAGGCCATTGCACGCATTGAAGTATAATGTCATAGAACAGACATCTCGAACAAAATGTGTGTCCCGCCCGGGAGGTTCACTTTTCAAAATTGAGCCCCCGTTCTCCTTTCAAAATCGAACGAATCCATTGAAGATTGAAGCCACGTGGCGCCAATGCATTGGGACATACATGGTGTTCGCGGTGTCGGTTCTACGAGTATACGCTAGTAATAATACTTCAATGGTTGCACGCGTATGTTTGCACGTAATTCTAACGTGCAACTAAACTAACGACGTCATTATGTAAAGCATAATTTTATATGTGTTTACTAAGTGATCGTGTCAAATTGCGCAGAAATAATTTACATCTTATTTTATACCACGTGTGTAAAAATGAGTACCTAATAAAATTCAAGCGAATCTACCAAGCTTGGTGTGTGCTCTGCTGAATGTTCTAATTGCTTTACTGTTGCTTTTTGTGTATGAGAGAGAATATTAGACATGCTACAAACGTTCGATTCGTCTCTGCAATCTGTCAAACAGTATTGCCGTATCGAAAAATTTACTAATTCGAATCAAGCTGATCGGTAAAGCCGGCTCTCCGTTCGGCATTCTTATACATATTTCATAATTTGAGTTCAGCTCGGCACAATTCGCTTCAGTATGTTGTCGAATATACATCAACACATATTTAACTTTGTCACGCGGCTTTGCCAAATTGAACATGTGTATACCACGCATTACTGTGGTTTGCTACCGCCTTCCTAAAATCGACAATTGTGAACCAAGCGGATATTGTACTATTTGCTGATGATACATCACTAATATTTAAGTGTGAAAGGAATAAAGTAAATTTCGACGACGTAAATAGTGCTCTTTCGCATGTATCGCGTTGGTTTACTATCAATAATCTATACTTCTATACTATCTATACTAATATTATAAATGCGAAAGTAACTCTGTCTGCTACTCAATAACGCCTAAAACACTGAACCGATTTTGATGAAATTTGGTACAGATATGGAATTGAGCTCGGGAATGAACATAGGATACTTTTTATCCCGGAAAATAGACGTGTTCCTGAGGGATAACTATTCCACGCCAAAACCACTGAACCGATTTTGGTGAAATTTGGTACAGATATAGAATTAAGCTCGGGAAAGGACATAGGATACTTTTTATCCCGGAAAATAGACCTGTTCCTGAGGGATAACTCTTTCAAGCCACTAAACCGATTTTGATGAAATTTAGTACAGATATAGAATTGAGCTCGGGAAAGGACATAGGATACTTTTTACCCCGGAAAATAGACCTGTTCCTGAGGGATAACTCTTTCAAGCCACTAAACCGATTTTGATGAAATTTAGTACAGATATAGAATTGAGCTCGGGAAAGGACATAGGATACTTTTTATCCCGGAAAATAGACCTGTTCCTGAGGGATAACTCTTTCAAGCCACTAAACCGATTTTGATGAAATTTGGTACAGATATAGAATTGAACTCGGGAAAGGACATAGGATACTTTTTATTCCGGAAAATAGACCTGTTCCTGAGGGATAACTCTTTCAAGCCACTAAACTGATTTTGATGAAATTTAGTACAGATATAGAATTGAGCTCGGGAAAGGACATAGGATACTTTTTATCCCGGAAAATAGACCTGTTCCTGAGGGATAACTCTTTCAAGCCACTAAACCGATTTTGATGAAATTTAGTACAGATATAGAATTGAGCTCGGGAAAGGACATAGGATACTTTTTATCCCGAAAAATAGACCTGTTCCTGAGGGATAACTCTTTCAAGACACTAAACCGATTTTAATGAAATTTGGTACAGATATAGAATTGAGCTCGGGAAAGGACATAGGATACTTTTTATCCCGGAAAATAGACCTGTTCCTGAGGGATAACTCTTTCAAGCCTAAAAAACTGAACCGATTTTGATGTTTGGTACAGATATAGAATTGAGCTCGGGAAAGGACATAGGATACTTTTTATCCTGGAAAATAGACCTGTTCCTGAGGGATAACTCTTTCAAGCCACTAAACCGATTTCGATTAAATTTAGTACAGATATAGAATTGAGCTCGGGAAAGGACATAGGATACTTTTTATCCCGGAAAACAGACCTGTTCCTGAGGGATAAGGTCAAATTTTGTTATATGTAGTTGATAGATTCGTTATATTTTATGAAGCGATTTTTATGACTCTTTTTAGGGTTCCGAAGTCAAAACAGAATTCTCATAGTTTCATCATGCCCGTCCGTCCGTCCGTCCATCCATCCGTCCGTAGCATAGCGCAGAGGCCCTTAGTGCTAGAAAGCTGTAATTTAGCAAGGATATACATGTTTATTTAAACTTCTGGTAGAATAACATTTTTAAAAATATGTTTTTAGGATACCTCTCCTAGAGGTAATATAGGGATATTTTTTTCCGTCACGCACCCCATAGTGCGGGGTACCGTGGAAAAGGTCTCTCAAAAATAATATGGGTCTGCTAAGTCCATTTTTCGATTGAGGGGTCTGTTTGCGAAATATTCGTAAGTGGCTATATTATTATTAGCATACGTAGTTATCTATACTAATATTATAAATGCGAAAGTAACTCTGTCTGCTACTCAATAACGCCTAAAACACTGAACCGATTTTGATGAAATTTGGTACAGATATGGAATTGAGCTCGGGAATGAACATAGGATACTTTTTATCCCGGAAAATAGACGTGTTCCTGAGGGATAACTATTCCACGCCAAAACCACTGAACCGATTTTGGTGAAATTTGGTACAGATATAGAATTAAGCTCGGGAAAGGACATAGGATACTTTTTATCCCGGAAAATAGACCTGTTCCTGAGGGATAACTCTTTCAAGCCACTAAACCGATTTTGATGAAATTTAGTACAGATATAGAATTGAGCTCGGGAAAGGACATAGGATACTTTTTACCCCGGAAAATAGACCTGTTCCTGAGGGATAACTCTTTCAAGCCACTAAACCGATTTTGATGAAATTTAGTACAGATATAGAATTGAGCTCGGGAAAGGACATAGGATACTTTTTATCCCGGAAAATAGACCTGTTCCTGAGGGATAACTCTTTCAAGCCACTAAACCGATTTTGATGAAATTTGGTACAGATATAGAATTGAACTCGGGAAAGGACATAGGATACTTTTTATTCCGGAAAATAGACCTGTTCCTGAGGGATAACTCTTTCAAGCCACTAAACTGATTTTGATGAAATTTAGTACAGATATAGAATTGAGCTCGGGAAAGGACATAGGATACTTTTTATCCCGGAAAATAGACCTGTTCCTGAGGGATAACTCTTTCAAGCCACTAAACCGATTTTGATGAAATTTAGTACAGATATAGAATTGAGCTCGGGAAAGGACATAGGATACTTTTTATCCCGAAAAATAGACCTGTTCCTGAGGGATAACTCTTTCAAGACACTAAACCGATTTTGATGAAATTTGGTACAGATATAGAATTGAGCTCGGGAAAGGACATAGGATACTTTTTATCCCGGAAAATAGACCTGTTCCTGAGGGATAACTCTTTCAAGCCTAAAAAACTGAACCGATTTTGATGTTTGGTACAGATATAGAATTGAGCTCGGGAAAGGACATAGGATACTTTTTATCCTGGAAAATAGACCTGTTCCTGAGGGATAACTCTTTCAAGCCACTAAACCGATTTCGATTAAATTTAGTACAGATATAGAATTGAGCTCGGGAAAGGACATAGGATACTTTTTATCCCGGAAAACAGACCTGTTCCTGAGGGATAAGGTCAAATTTTGTTATATGTAGTTGATAGATTCGTTATATTTTATGAAGCGATTTTTATGACTCTTTTTAGGGTTCCGAAGTCAAAACAGAATTCTCATAGTTTCATCATGCCCGTCCGTCCGTCCGTCCATCCATCCGTCCGTAGCATAGCGCAGAGGCCCTTAGTGCTAGAAAGCTGTAATTTAGCAAGGATATACATGTTTATTTAAACTTCTGGTAGAATAACATTTTTAAAAATATGTTTTTAGGATACCTCTCCTAGAGGTAATATAGGGATATTTTTTTCCGTCACGCACCCCATAGTGCGGGGTACCGTGGAAAAGGTCTCTCAAAAATAATATGGGTCTGCTAAGTCCATTTTTCGATTGAGGGGCCTGTTTGCGAAATATTCGTAAGTGGCTATATTATTATTAGCATACGTAGTTATTGAGTTCTATAAACTTAGAACTTCGGAACCCTATATCACCAGTGACCTGATACGCTATTAGCCGGTTTTTTAACCAACTTCAAAAAAGTAGCAAGTTCTCAGTTCGACTGTTATAAACAAAAATTAACTTTAACATAATTTGAAAAATCAATCTTTAAAGGGTTAATTCAGGGAATGTTAATACGAAACTCCGTCATTTTTAGGGTTCTGAAGTAAAATCGGAACCCTAATAGCTTCGTCATGTCCGTCCGTCAGTCTGTCCGTCTGTCCAAAGCAAAGCGCCGAGACCCTTAGTGCTAGAAAGCTATAATTTGGCATGGATATACATATTTATTAAAACTCCAATATCGTAGAATAAACTACTGAAAAAACTTTTTTTTTCGTGGTACCTCCACTACAGGTAACGTTAGCGTTATTTTTTTATTCATAACTATAGTGTGGGGTATCGTTGAAAAGTTTTTTCAAAAATATTATGGGTCTTTTGAGACCATTTTTGGATGTAGAGTTCCGTTTGCGAAATATTTGGCTTGATAGTGCTAATTTTGGGTACCCAAATCAAGTCAAGTGTCCCCCCTAACGGTTAAACGGTTGGAGTTGGACAAGTGAAAAAATTCTCAAAAATAGGTTATACGATGGATTTATAAGGAAAACTATCAAGGCTATGTTAACATAAGTATCGTAGTTAATGAGTAATAGTCAATAAACTTACTACTTTGGAACCCAATATTGCACGTGGCCTGACACGCATTTGCCCGGTTTTTTAAGGTAAAACTGTGATAGTTGGTAGTTAGTATGTAATCTTACATAAAACAAATATAACTGTAACATGATTGTTTGGTAATACATTCCCTAAGGGCTAAAACTAGAGGTTGTAAGTTTAGAGTATGTTTGGAGTAAGAAGTTGTAAAACGAACAGATGAGTCACCTCATGGTAAGTGGTCACTTTCGCCAATGTACATTAGCAACGCTAAAGGAATCACTGATTTGCTGCTGCCCAAAAAGAAAAGAAAGATATTTTTTTTGTGTATTCTGTAAAATTACAATGTAAATTTAAAAACCAAAAACTCTCAGGCCCTGACTTAAACCTCTAAATTCTAAAAAGTTCAATTATTTTGGGACCTTTCCTATGGGTGGGTCATTAATGACTCACTACTGAACACTCACTCTTGAGGACGCCTAGAGCATACTCCACCACTTTGCTCCAGTGTGGATTGATGGAGGGATTAGAAATCAACCCAAGTGTCGGAAGTCATTACGCCGGGCGAGGACCTTCAATATGTCATAACGACTGTTACCTTACGACAACAACCGGGACCGACAGCCTTACGTGCCCTCCGAAGCTCGGAGAGCTCAAGAATTTTTTGCCACTAGCGGTCACCTATCTAACTACCGACCGCACTCGCTATTGTTTAACTTCATCGATTACTATTAGAACCGACACAAGCCGCTGCGCCCGGGCTATGAATGCTTCTCCCGATGGGTAATTAATGGGTTCTATGAACATGTCACTTTTGCTGTAATTTTGGTGAAGAGTTTAGTATCTTGCTGACTACCAATCACGCTACAATATCAGATCGTAGTTATCATTTCATTATCAACACTAAAGATTTGTTTATATTTTACTCATTTACATAATACGATATATGTTTTAAGTGTAGTTGTTTTAGCTTCAACCCATAATGGACTATTACAAGACACGGGTCTCCTCTCTTCATAGTATGGACAAGTTTGCTGTCAATTTATGAAAAACATGTTTTATAATGAAGGGATCTTTATTTTCGGCGTACGAAGTCGCGGGTAACAGCTAGTTTACTATTAAATGCAAAAAAAACGAAATGTATAGAGTTTGTGCTACCTAATGTTAAAAAAGTCAGCAAATCTCTTAAACTAAATAACGAAACATTGCATATGGAGGAATCGACGGTCTTTTTAGGGGTGACCTTAGATAGTAAACTTCAATGGGGCCCACATATAACAAATCTCGCGACAAAACTCGGTAGGGCTGCTTTTGCTGTTAGGAAAATAAGGCAGTATACAGACGTCGAAACTGCTAGGATAGTCTATTTTGCTTATTTCCACAGTGTTATGTCTTATGCCATCTTGCTGTGGGGCAAAGCAGCCAATATAAAACAAATTTTCATACTCCAGAAACGGGCTGTTAGGGCTATTTATAAACTTAGGTCTCGGGAATCTTTGCGTGAAAAGTTCAAGGAAATAGGTATACTTACAGTAGCTTCCCAGTATATCTTCAACAATGTAGTTTTTATACGGAAGAATATAAACGCGTATAAACAAAATTTTGATATTAATAATCGCCATACGAAAAGAATGCATCAATTAGTTACGCCTTCGTTCCGCCTAAGTAAAGTGCAGCGATCTTTCATAGGGCTTGGTATACATTTCTATAATAAAATCCCAAAATTAATACGTGACTTGCCAATAGAAACTTTCAAAAAACGTGTAAAGACACAATTGTTAGGCAAGGGATATTATAGTGTAGACGAGTATTTAAATGACAAAGACGCATGGAAATGACCAGCTCTGCAACCAGTTCCGCTCAGAATAGTAAATACTTTTGTATTATTATCTTTTTTTTGTAATATTTTTTTAAAAGATGTGCTGAGGAGTTTCTTTAGGCTTTTCTTCTCCTCCACGACAAAGCACCTTCCGAAAAGCCAAAAAATGACGTGCATAAGTGTATCAGTGATACCTATATGAATAAAATATTTTGACTTTGACTTTGTTATCATTGTTTAATGTATTATAATCAATGATGTTTATTAGAGATACGTTATGCCCTTAGAAATGAAACGAAAAATCTGTTCCGAAAACAGCTACGACACACTGCGACCAATCAGCGCTTGTTAAATTATGTAAAAGGGATAGCATTACTAAAACCATAATAGTGAAAAAGACAGCTAGTGTTTGTCGCTCGCGTCACAAATCGCCTTACATTCGGCTGGCGCCAAGCTGGCGCGCTGTCATGCCGCCATACTTATTTTGTTAGAGAATTATTGAAATGAAATAAAATGCAATAAATCATGATTCCTTACTTGTGGTATGTTATTCCATGAATTTTATTTTTTTTACGTAAGTAATTAGTGCATTTACGCATAATACACGAAGGCATTTTAACGCTGTATGTCAAATCTCCAGCACTTCTGACAAAAATAAAAGCGTGCGTATCGACAGAGTATTGAGAGAGCGACTGCGAGTAATGCGAGCAAGCGTGGTCAATTGACTACTCTTTCGCTCTTCGCCGTCGGCGCGCTAGTAACCCATCTACCTCTTTTATACATATAATATCATTGATTATAATTATGTTTTTCGGTTAATGTTGGAGAGCCAATAATAATGTGGGTCCTCCGCTTCCTGTTTAGTCAATGATGACTTGTATAATGCTGATGTTCATTAACCACGGTCAACATCCTACTAATATATATCCTAATATGAAAAAGCTGAAGAGTTTGTTTGGTTGAACGCGCTAATCTCAAGAACTACTGGTTCGAATGTATTTTTTTTTGTGTTTTATAGTCCATTTATCAAGGAAGGCTATAGGCATCATATATTTAAGTTGTTAATTTTTTCCCCAAATTAACGCGTGTGAAACTGCGCGGTAGAGGTAGTAATATTTCTTATCTTTCACATTTATAAAAATTGTTTGTGTGGGTTTATGGACGTTTGTTACAACTGAACAGATATTTATGTTTGGGACACAGGTACACAATGATATAGAATGATATAGGGTAATTATTATTAGGGAAAACCGCGGGCAGATCGTTAGTAACATATATCTTAATCTATCTTATCTTATTTCTTTAACTTTATATTAAATTTCATAATCTTGTATATTATATTAATATTTGTAGTTATTCCTTGTATGTGTAAGTATTATGTAATTCTTATTTAAGTAGTTTATCTTATTTATTATATTGTCTGTGCACCCTACCCTTTTCACACTTATGTCTTTGTCCTCTGCCCAAAGGTTGTCTGGAAGAGATCGCTCTATAGCGATAAGACCGCCTTTTGTACTACATGCTATTTATATTATGTTCTAATGTAGGTTACTACTATTTGGTGTATACAATAAAGAGTATTCTATTCTATTCTATCTTTACCACCCAGTTTAAACCTATTGGTACAACATACAGCGGTGCTATGGCAACCATTAACCACTTACCAATAGCACTGTGAGGTTTGAACTATTGAGATAACATTGTTGAAAATGGTTGCAATTGTTACTAACATGAGGATTATATCGCAATGGAGGTCATACACGATCAAGTGTACATGTCAATTGTCCTTGTCTTTGCAGTTTGACTTGACGCGGCATCAGTGTGCATGAGAAAACGATATGGCCAGATAGCTTACCGTGGCCATACAAGATCAAGTATACTGGATGCCACATCAAGTCCACTGCAAACTTGACAAGTATACTTAATCGTGAATGGTGTCCATTATACGTCAAATTCTGTGTAATACTTTATCTGATTACTAAGACCCAAGAGCTTTGACATTTATACGACATTTCCCTTTCCACTCATTAATCACAGCTTTTCGTCGGCGGAAAACCAATTACACATAATATAATATATTAAACTTTTATTGACATAAATGAATTAGGCAATGTAATCGTAACGTATATTAATCATTACTTAAGATTAAGTATATATTTCAATATACATTATTATATACACAGTAACAGTTTCAAACGTAAAAATAGGCCATGAATAATGGTGAATAGTTACTTACTGCCACTGACATGGTGACCTCAAAAACAGAAAAGTCGCCATTATATTATTATATATGATACCATTTATGTATTGCTAGTCTAGCAACGAAGAAAGTACAAATCAACTGACAAAGCAAATAAAACTGAAATAGGGGTAGGTAAATCCATTCTACTTAAACACAAAAACTAGCTAAGTGCGAATTGGACGAACACGCAGGGCTCCGTACCAGCCACAGTGCAATTTTTACGGCTAAAAAGTGGTACATTTATTTATTTGTTCAAATAAAATTAGATACCTGATAGTCTTCTTCTTCTTCTGCTTCTAAGTCTTAACAAGGTTCATTTTATGTAATTTAAATAATTAAAATTACTTTATGAATTCTGACCGCTAGGGGCAAACATTCTTGAGCGTTTCCGTGCTTCGGAGGGCACGTAAAGCCATCGGTCCCGGTTGTTATCATAAGATAACAGTCGTTAAGCCATGTCGAAGGCCCTCGGGTTTGAAAACTTCCGACACTCGGGTTGGTCACTAACCCCTCCACCAATCCGCACTGGAGCAGCGTGGTGGAGTATGCTCAGGATTCCTCAAGAGGAGACACCCGTGCCCAGTAGTGGACCATTAATGGGTTGAAGTTACTTTATGAATTCATAGAAACAAGCGCACATCTAGGTGTTGACAGCAAACTAACATCTCTATAAATGACCGTCACTAATTATCCCGCTCAGCCACGGCCGAGCTAATAAATCCCAGAGGAAAGTCGATTTAAGGACCGTATCGGGACATATAATTAGCTTAACTTGCACGGAAGTGAAAGAATCGCATTTTTGATGAGAAATAAAAGTGGTATATGTACATTTACAATAGCTTTAAACCAAGCCCGGTCGATTGTTGCCTAGAGCATACTCTAGTCCAGAGCGTTTTATTTGAGGGAATGTGCTCATCTACAGTTGAAAGCCAAAATCTTTGGCTTACCCTTTTAAAAACAGCATCATAGAATGCCAGATAGATATAAAATATCTCAACTAAGTGTTTTGTATGGAAAATAAGCATGAAGGGAAGGTTTATTTAAAAGTTGCATAATTAAAATCCAAAAAAATCCTTGTACAATTTTTTTTAATCTTATTTCCTATGTATTTATGTGTGTACAAAATAAATAAATAAATAAATAAAAAATATCCAAAGTTTTTTAAGTTCAAAAAATTAAACTAAAGAAATAAGTTCACTGCACATGGTATACATACGAGCTCAACACGGTGAGAGAGAAGGGAGATCCCCGAGCCTAGTAGGAAGACAGTCTGAGAGAAAAACAAAAGCTTGCAAAGTTCAGACTATGATAGACAAAATGTTGAAGGAATGAGTCATTCTTTTCATACCACTACTAAGCACCATTCAAAAAACAAAGAAGTCTAATAAGTTGACACTCCTTTGAGACCATTATGTAGGTTTGGTATGCAGGTTTTCTGATGTTTTCCATAACCCATAATTAAATTATTTATAATATACATAGAGCTTTGAAAAATTCTCGGTGCGTGGGGAATTCTATCCTTTTAATATAAAAAAGAAGATGTAACCTAATAAAATGAATATGTCACATACGTTCAGACATTCACGTACAATGATATGTAGTTTATGACCTATAAGTCTAAAATCCTATTAGAAGCCGGGTACAGATAAAAAATTGAAGATAATGTTTATAAGCAATTCTAGTGACACATATCAATTTAGATCTCCTAAAGTGAACTAACCAATATAACCAGACAATTCAGTTATATTTATGAGGTCGATGAGTTTCAGATGATAAATAGAACCAATCCGCATTGTGTTGTTTACAACCTCATAGTAACAGTGTATCAAAGAAAGAGATATTCTCGGTATTTCACTACGTCATTAAACCAGGAACTATTAAATCCGTAGACGAAGGAAGATCAGCAACATAGCTCGCGTAATTACCCGGTTAAGTGACAGCGTTCGTAGCTCGAAGGACGGATAACCGGTTGGTCGTGAAACAAAGGAAGCAGTGACTAATAAATTGGTTTTTAATTTTTTACAAATACTTTTACGGAGTCAAATTACGCCAGTACTTTAACCCATCCCAATTATATGCGCTACTATTAAAATGATTGAAGTCAGTGCCAAGCCCGATAATCAACAATATTTAGCGATATGAAGACCTTAATTAATAATGGGATATACATAATAACTACTAATAAAATACGTAAATATTTGGTGAAACATGTAAAGCTTGGCACTGACATTAATTTGGTTATTACAAATACTTTTCCGGAGTCAAATTACGACAGTACTTTAATCCATCCTAATGATATATGCTTCTATTAAATAGAATATAGAAAACACAAAAAATGTTTGCACAGATGTGCTTTAAATTTAAAGACTTTAAAACCATCCAACCGATATGTCCCCAAATGGTTTCATTTGAAAGGCAATAATTCGAAGGTAATATGATTAAAAAGGTAATAGGAAGATAAAAGGAATATGGTTTGAGACCACTAAAACAAATACACATTTTCGATTTTCGATTTTTTACATACAAAAATTTTTAGCGTAGTGGATCACGCCGGGTATCCTCACTATTATAAATTATTCACCAACAGTAAAGAGGATCTGCCGCTCTGCAGCATACAAGCAAGCTTGTAACATGCAGCTAGTATTATTACTTCATACATTGCTAAAAAGACCCAGGTATTATATATTTATTTATTTATTTATTTAACACTTTATTGACCTTAATATAGCAATAATGGGACAAATGGCGAGCTTAATGCTAATGCATTCTCTACCAGCTAACCATTAGGCCAAACAGAAAAAACCACGATGAGCGGTAAAAAGAAAAAGAAAAAAAAGCTAATTGAATATATTATTATATATTGCCTAGGTGTTGTATACAATACCAAAATATACAGATTGCCGGTAACGTATATACAGAAAGAAATATTTCCACGTACAGATTTTAACAATAATATTTAGTGGGGGCACATTCATTTTTGAAATCGACGATCTCTACCGAAGTAAGCACTAACTTCAAAAATCAGTCCTCATTGCTGAATATTAACCGATTGGTTTTACACTTAAAAAAGTAAATTACATTTGCATATTTTCTACGAAACGTTTATTGTTTAATCGAACATACATAATTGCCCTTTACGGAACTTGCCGGAACCTCATGTTTATTCAGCATCGACTGGTTTCCATTTTCAATCAGCCAGGTTGCACAAAAAGTCATTGGTTTTGCACCCAAACATACGTTTGCTAGATATGCCCAGAGGCCAGATTTTAATTACTTTGCTTTATGTATGGAAAATTAATATTCGCCTAGTGGACGTAATTTGATCAGAAAGTTATGGGATATTTTTTGAACTTATTCTAAATATTTTTGTTATTGATAAAAGCTCGTCAATAGCTACTAAACAAAATATAAGAGGTGTAACTTCTTTAAGTCTATTTATACTTAGTGTAATCATTATTGGGCATTTAAGGTGATCATCGACTTTGACAAATCATCTCTCAAACTGCTTTTTTTCGTTGACATCATTTTTCCCGCACAAATTCAAATTTTCAATTATTCAGTCAATTAATTGCCCGAATAATTAAATCAATGGTCTTATTATGGATAATATTTACATTTTACCCGCTGTAAGCAGGATTTAATACGTCAACTATTTAAGTAAAAAAATTGCCAACGAATCGTGGTTAGTAGTGTACTATGAAAATTTAAATCTAGCGTAGGATAATACAGATAGAGTGTTTGACGCAGATAAATTCAAACAATTGTAAGAAATTCTGAATTTCTATTGTTTTCTATTTCTCTCCCCATTCCATGTTAAAATCCGGACATTTTAACAGAGAATGAGGAGCGAAAGCAAGCCGGAGCTTATACTGCGGCTAACTAAGAGGTGTGTCAAACAATTGTAACAGTATCATCGAAAATAGCTAAGGCAACGTTTTATCACGACCAAAAACGTGTTAATCGATAGCATGTGCAAGCGTTTATTTTCATTTGAATATCTCACAAATGAACACAATCATAGTTATCTAGATGTGTCAATGTCTCAGCACTTGAAACTCGTTTACGTAACTTGAGTTACTTGACACGATTACTATCTACTGTTGCAGTTGGAGACCTTGTATTAGATTAATATTTGAACACTTAATCCTTATCCACTTTTACAGTGATTAAAAATGTATTTACTACAGAAACGCTGACTACCACGATAATACTTACCTCAACTTTTCATTATCTCCAAGGATCGACTAGTAGAAAATACCATTAAGCATTAAGTCCGCCCATTGCTATAGTGAAATAAAATAAATATGGCTTTATGTGGCTCATTTTAGTTTGGTTTAACTATTATCATTATCATGATGGTAATGATTTTTCATCATCTCCATCCGTAACTGTTATGCTCCTGCTATATCTGCATTAACGTTAATGTCAACGGGATTCGCCTTACTTAACGCGTTAGGCTGCTGAGTCATACAGAAGTTAGCGTGAATTTTACCACCTTAAAATACTTTAGGTCTAGACGTGTACACAGACAACGCAATGAATTTATATAGCGTTACATATATTCGTATTACGTAGCTTGGATTTTATTTGTGGTACACGCAATTTTATAATAGACTAGGAAATCGCCCTCGCTTCGCTTCGGGAAAAATAGTAAAAAAATATATAATATAGCCTATGTCACCCGGGGATAGTGTAGCTTCCCAACAGTGAAAGAATTTTTCAAATCGGTTCGGTAGTTTCGGAGCCTATTCAATGCAAACAATCAAATCTTTCCTCTTTATAATATTAGTATAGATATCATCGTTCCTTGTTGCATATCTTAAATACCTGTGTCATGTGTCAGAGAAAAGCGAAATTCAGATTTGAAATTTTAAAACGAGTCTCGGTGTAAAATTCTACTGTAGTCTCAATGTCGATAAGTGATGTCTCTATAGAAATTTTCAAGCAATGGATTTTTATTTTCCTGCTTGCTTGAGTTTCAAAATTGAAAATAATTTATTCATATAAGTATCACTAATGCACGTCATTTTTTTGGCTTTTTGGAAAGGTGCTTTATCATGGAGGAGAAGAAAGCCGTATAGAAACTCCTCAGCATATCTTTTAAAAATAAAAATACATAGGTATTATATTTATTACAAAAAAAATATTATTAACTTGAACGGAACTGGTGGCAGAGCTGGTCATTTCCATGCGTCTTTGTCATTTAAATACTCATCTACAGTATAAGTACATTTGACTAAGAATTGAGATTTAACATGTTTCTTAAACAATTCCACTGGCAAGTCACGTATTAACTTCGGGATTTTATTATACTAGAATTGTACATCAAACCCCATAAAAGATTGCTGCACTTTACAAAGATGATGTAAAATGACGTTACTAATTGGTGCATTCTTCTTGTTTGGCGATTATGAATATCACAATTTTGTTTATACACGCTTATATTATTCCGTACAAAAACTACATTACTGTAAATATACTGTAAGTATACCTATTTCTATGAACTTTTCACACAAAGTTTTCCGAGACCTAAGTTTATAAATGGCCCTACTAGCTCTTTTTTGTAGTATGAAAATTTGTTCTATACTGCTTTGCCACACAGCAAAATGGCATAATAAGACAAAATACTGTGGAAATAAATATACAAAATACACCATCCTACCTAAATAAACAGCCCTACCGAGTTTAGTCGCGAGATTTGTTATATGTGGGCCACATTGAAGTTTATTATCTAAGGTCACTCCTAAAAAGTCGGTCCTCCTTATTCAATGTTTCATTATTTAGTTTAAGAGACTTTTTTAATATTAGGTAGTACAAACTCTATAAATTTAGTTTTTTTTGCATTTAATAGTAAATTGTTAAAAGTAAACCAATGCGAGACATGTGAAAGACCACTATTCACGTCGTCGAAATTTTCTTTATTCCTATCATACTTTTTTCGCACAAGGTGTTCGACAGGTAAAAGATGTTGCCTGCCAATAATTACGGTGGCTTAAACGTTTAATTTTGAAGAAAGAAGTTTTGTAGACGATTGCTGTAAATTATTCATGAACGGAGTGTTAACAAAAAAGAGTTTCGTTTAAAATTTTAATAAATATTAATTAGGACTAATTAAGAAATTAGAGTTTTTGTTGATCATTACTATTCATATTGAAGAGGTTAATAAACGTCAGAATACAAAATAGAAGAATCAGACTAAATAAATTACGTATATAGTTATAAAGGGATATAATATGAATAAATATCGACCAATTTTATTTTTCAAACTTTTATTTTTTATTGCACAGCGTGCAATAGACCTCATAAGTATCATAATACAATATATTATTGTATAGCACAGTGTGAGTCTTAAATGTAATGTTTTTTGCTATGTTCACATATAATTATGTCACAATATGCTATAGTTGTTTTTAGAGTATCAAGAACAGCAATAGCAGTAGAGTAGCAGTGGGTATTGTATTTACCTGTATCGTTAGTTTTTTTAAGTTTGACGTGTTATGGTGGCATGCAACACCTAAAAGAGATGTCAAAAGTAAATAGTCATCGTTAACCAAAATTTCATGGTAGGCCATTATTTAGAGGCCGCTATTAAGCTAAGCAGTTCACAATATCATCACATAGAAAGAAGAAATGACATTTAATATCCTAAGTAATAGACAATCGATTTTATAACAGTAAACGTAAGCCAGATAATGAAACTTTTGCGAGGTGAATAACTTGCAAGTGTGTTGCAACAGTTAGTGAACGGAACCGTGTAAATACGGACAGTGTAAATATAGATTCGGATATTTATCTGTTTAATATGTAGGTTAACGTATTCAACAATGTTTAACATTTTCTGAATCGATCTCAAATGACTACGGCCGTATTAACTGTTGGATTTAGTTTGAACGATTTATTGAATTATATTCACAACTTAACAATAACATCGCATCTCAAAATTGCCCCAATGCTAGGCTCAAATCTACTGCCACAATATTAAGACTTAGTTATTATATACCTTTCAGAATGTTACAGTTAACATATTATTATTTTTCCTGATGTCTCTACTTTGAATTCTATTAATGTTTAAGAACCATCAAATACGAAGCTTATAGAGAAAGGGTTTATTGTGGAATTATGTATTAACGACAAGGACGCTTGTAGGTAAATTTATTCCTCGTGGCAGTTAACACGACAATCCCTTTTTTATAAATATTCAACAGCTTTTCTGTTCCTATTATAAAACTTATTATGTATCTTAATTCTGACGGTATAAAATATTATGTTTTTTTCTTTAAATAGTCGATATGCTATATACGTACTATCAGTGTTCTATCACGATACTCTATGATAACACCAGAAGAATTTTCTTTTTATAGTAAAATACTTTGAAAAATAGTCAAATTCTTGCCGAAAACCAGTGACACAGTTTTTTGTTCCTGTCTATAAATAGAACTCTGGTCGTTACGTGGTTCGATTCACGTTTGGTTTTTCACTCCTACTGTAGCACATTGTAACAATATTCGCTCACCTAGTAATATAATGGCAGATCTGCAAAAAATGCGAAATTGAGTTTACATGTTATACGTGTTTAAAAGTGCCTAATCTACATAGTGGTAAATATGTAATAATGTCTATACTAGTAACCAAACCCATACAACCTGTAAAAAACGTAAAAAGAACCCGTAAATTAATTTTAAACATTTTTATAAAATTTTTGAAATTCGTTTCTGTAAAATATGAAAAACGCAGATGTGCCATTGTATTACTGGGTGAGCGATATTAAAGTTTTTCTAAGTAAACCAAAGCTATAAAGTTGAATTGTAGTGAGCACTGAGCAGAGTAGATGGAAGCAACGGAAATTAAGTTATTATAAATGCATAAATGTATTTTATACCCAAGTGTTGACCTGGAGCACATCGTAATAAGTAACTATTTGATTTATTAACCGACTTCAAGAAAAGGAGAAGATTGTCAATTCGACTGTATTTTGTATGTGTGTTACCTCATATCTTTTTACTGGGTGTACCGATTTTGATGATAAAATAAAATAAAATAAATGATTCTTTTTGTATTAAAAAGCTTGTGTTTGTGAAATCTGACAAGAAGCTTTTGAGTAATCGCTAATTTTGAAGTTGGTTGTTTTATTAGTAGAATTATTTTAATATATAGTCATTTGACTAACTAAATTTCCTTCCTTCCGCCTTCCTCATCCTACGGAGTCGAAATTTCCATTGAAAGAAAGAAAGAAAGAAAGAACCTAGGAACTCCTTAGCAGTCAACCGCACAAGCACAAAACTTTAAAAGCTTATTTTTAAAAATATTTTATTTATTTATTCTGTTATAAATAATTATAATTTACAGTGTGGTTACCGGAACGTGTTGAAAGACGTGACCATTCGAGGTTTTACTAGCGAGACTGTTGTTCAATACGATGACTCATAACGATCGACTGTCGATGACTGATATCGTTGCACACCTTATTTACTAATGTATTAAATTACTCACCAAAAACTATTTAGATGGTAAACAGTAGTTAGTTAGTTTTAACTATTGTTTCTTTCATCATCCTTCAGATATTAAATTAATCTAATCTTACTACTTAATATTACGAATGTGAGTTTGTCTTTATTTGTAAGGATGTATCCAGGATTTTTGTTCCTCTTTGATGTATAACTGCTGAACGGATTATTTGGACACATACATACACATAAATACGTACACATAGGGTACTTATTATTCTGGAAAACGCGGATGAAGCCGCGGGCAGAACGCTAATCTATTGTAATATATCAATATCTAATACCTTTAAACGAGCAATTAAATATCTATCTATTATTTATTAGGCATATTCTCGGAATCTTGAAAACGGCTCCAACGAAATTCATGAAATTTAGTATGCAGGAGGTTTCGGGGGCGATAAATCGATCTAGCTAGGATTCATTTTTATAAAATGTCGTTTTATCCGTGTTTTCAGGCAATGAAAAACTGCTACAATAGACTTTTCCTGACATCTATTAGCCAGTAGCAACACTAAAGCTACTTCAGTAGATGGCGTCCGAGCAAAGCTTGATCATCCGGGTACTTATTATGTTAAGTAAGGACTTAAGGATATTATTTATGACCGATGTTAGACGCGTCAATGACAAAATTTCACTTTCCTTACAATTCCCAATGAACCTGTAATTTTTCAATGCAAATTCCTACACCAAGCTCTACGGCCTACGCCTACGTGCATTACCATTAGTTTGTATTCGTGTTTTTATTGAACGCGGATCCTCTGTAACCTTGGCGACCTCCGGCGGTGGCCTTACCTCCTCTCGCATTACAATCGTGTGACCTCTCCGCTCGGATGTGTTCAATGTACGTAATAGTCTAATAGTAGTACCATGGGGACCACTTCATTGTCAGTAGGTACCTTTGGTGCTTGTTAAAACATTCATTTTGTCAGCTGGTGAGCGAGAACAAGAACTTATAAGTAATTGCAACTACGTTGATATTGATTAAATAATTTTGCGTGACTCTCCGAAAAGCAAGCAACCGTATTCACACAGACATATTACTTAGAAAAATTCAATCCTCAAATTTTTATTTAACTAATGGAGCCTTTTATTTTAAAGGGGATATTATAACTACTATTAGATGAAAATATCCAGAGATTTTTTGATTTTTGCCGTATTGGGGTGGCTTCGAATACTTACTAACCCCAATCCTACGCCGGATGGGTGTCGTAAAAGGCGACTAAATCCGGCCCGCTGGTGGTAGGGCCCCTCGAGGGATTATATTGGTAGTATTGATTTTAATTGTTAATTAATACCATTATTTCTATTATTATTTCTCCATGGGGTTCGCCTGTATAGCTGCAACCCTTGAGCATGAGGCAGCCGCCAAACGACTCATCGTGTTCCGGCTGGGGGCTTGAGAGCCAGTTCTTTCTTTCTTTTTCTTCTCTCTTTCTTGGCCGGCAACGCATCGGGGATGCCTTTGATGTTATTGATGTCCATGGGCGACGATAGCCACTTACCATCAGGTGGATCGTCAGCTCGTTTGCCGGTTATTTCCATAAAAAAAGAGATTCGTGATTGTTGTGATGAAGAATTATCATGATCGTTATCTATGGTATATCTGTACGATCTATATCTATAGTCGTATCTCCACTTGATAAAATCAGCAATACCGCAAAATCACGTAGGTATGTACTAGAACTGAATTCATACTGAGATAAGACAATACGTGAATGCATTTTTTCGTGTTCTATTTAATTTATCTGTGATAAAAATCTAGGAAACTGTAATTTTCATCTAATTTTAAATGTTATATCTGCACGAAAAATATTTTACAATTAATGTTATTTAATTACTTAATTTGTTCGTTTAAATACCATATTGACATCATTATTGCTAATTAAAAGATCAACACTTGAATAAACATTATTTCGTGTCGATATTGTTTACATGGAATTTACGTAAATGCATAAGTGTCACCATTGTTATTAATAAGTAGCTTGTAGCTTGTTCATTTATTTTAATATATTTATTATTCTACTCTCATCAACAGTGTGTACTCAGTTTTCATAAATTTTAATCTATTCAAGATCATATTGCCGCTTGCTTCTCTAAGATCTTCATAGAATGCTATATTCTATCGTAACTATTAAAGGAGTTTCTTTACGGCTTTTCTTCTCCTCCATGACAAAGCACCTCTCCGAAAAGCTGGTAGATTAAAAAAAATACGTGCATAAGAGTAGTATACCTACATGAATAAAAGATTATTTCATTTCATTTCATTAAAAAAGGCGTCAAAGGGCTGGTCTTCAGAGCTAGAGATGCATTGGCGAATCCTTTAAGATTGCACATTTCCGTGGGCAACAGTTACCACTGAATAATTAGGTCGACTACCCGTTCCCTCGATAGCTCTTATAAAATATTCAAATATAAAATCTGGACATTATCCAAAATCCTTTGTGTTCCCAATTAAAACCAAAACGATAAAACTTATCAACTTTTTTCTCTAACCTCTTGCTACAACTGACATGGAGCATTGACTCTTTCATCAGTACGGCAGCCGTAAACTTTGGCATGGATTCGAAGATGTAAAGAATCCTTCCAAGTTACAATAGAACTGTATACATGAACGGATAAAGAGAAATAACGATTTATTTTTATTTATTTATTCATTCATTCATCCATTCATTATATGTACTCATTTATTTCTGTCATACAAATTAATCATCTCCAAATATTTAGAAAATCAGTAATTTTGGGAAAAGGTGATTTTGATATTTGTTCATTATGAGATCAGTACAATATAGCAATCAGTCCTAACAGACCGGAGATATTTTTAGGACGTGCCAAATTAAAAGCAATTAGAATATTTCAATAAGAAGTCATCAATGGGTGATTACCATCAAGAATTCGCAGAATTGGTTTCCGCAATATTTAATATTTGCTGTATCTACACAAAATATGTATTTACTGAGTAACGTAATCGTCGCCTTGGAAATGAGTATCCTGAATTTATATAAACAAGGTAGCAATTATTAAAATTAATGAAGTAGTATAATTTCAGTGCCTATCAATTAGCAATTTATATTAATTAAATTTTATTAATTCCTTTCATTGTTATCACAATTTCGCAATTTATTATTAATGCCATATTTAGCGAAATTTTCTCTTTGACTCGTACAAACTTAATTTCATAAGCCAAGCCGTCAAAGACTCCATTGCAACTGTGTGCAGCGAAACTTAAACAAAACATTGTCGTTTCTTGACCTTACTCGTTATTCTGTGATGTCGAACCGGTTCAAACAGAAATTAAATAAAAAATCGACTCCCGCCGAAATGTTTGCCGCCAAAAAAGGGAGCCCTCATTCGTCGTCTTGTCTGTGCATTCCGTCAAGTCTGTCAACGGGTTGCACAGATGTCGAAAGCAGTTATAATTTTTATGCCAGATACCCTGTTTTACTATACAAGCGTGAAATGTTAAGATTTTCTACTAAAAAGAGAAAAGTATCTTGTCAAAGTATTTAATGTTATAACTTATCTATGTTTTTCCAAATAGCACTTCTAGAAGCATTGTCAGAGATATGATGTAAGCTTGAGTGGTCATAGTACCTATCATTTTTATAATTTAATTAAAGTAATTTAAACAATTTTCACGACTATTAAAAAAAGGAATTTAACATTGAGCCTCAAGTTTATTCTGAATATGAATTATTAATTAAAACTATAGGTACATTTAGGTAATCATTTAAGTGACCATTCAATATTTATTATATATTATATCCTATTATAGTAGGTAACAATATTTTATCCTTATTATATTCGTGAGGATAAAAAATACAGTACATTGAGGCAATTCTAAAGACGAGTACACATGACCCCCAATCCATGATAAAAATGTTAACAAACTTGATGTCCTTTTTATCAGCAAAGTTTTAATTAGATCGTATCCGTATCCAAATCCGTCCTCTCCATTTGACTGCGTTGTAAGTCCACATTGAATTCAACTTTTTATCACAATAATTATACTTCCCATCTTTTAATGAAATTTTTGAATGGAACATTATAACCCATGTTTTGAATAAAATGAATGATTTTGGTAATCCCCAGTTAAATAACATTTTATATAACATACTATATTTCGCCCGCGAAATAGTGGTTTCACGAACATATAAATAACGCTAAACACTCATAGCCCCACACTAGGATTCCCTGTGTCGTAGGTGCCATGGACAACACACAAAGACAAGGACAAACACACGCAGACTTAGAACAGAAATTTTCAAATTCATCATTCTTTCCACCTCGCTAGGAATGGAACCCAGAACTCTTGTCACGGTGATCGGGCATGGCGATCATTGTGCCAGGGTTATCATCAAATAGGTAATAGTATATTAGATAATAGCTGATAAACAAGCAATCGAGCCACCTACTCCGGAGGCATCTCCGATGTGCTGCCAGTTGCCAATTTAACAGATATGACACTAAAATAAATAATAGTAAAAAAAAACGCCTTTATAGAAAATCCAACTGAAGAATTCAATAAAGAATCATGTAACTGTAATAAAAGCGTGGGGTGCTTTTTAAGATATGAAAATGATAATCCTTCTACTCATTGACACCATGCACCCCACGCTTTTATTACAATTACACGATTCTTAATTCAAAATTTTCTATGTTTTAGTCACTAACACTAACCTACTACTGGTTTTAGTTGGATTTCTATAAAAGCGTATTTTTTAGTTTTTTTAACTTTTATTTACTTTTTCATTTTTCAGTTTGGTTTTTTGAAATGAAATTTAGATTTTTTCTTTCTTTTTTTCTTTTTTCTTTAAATATTGAATTGTCATCGGTCCTCGATAAGTCTACGAAGTTTGAAAGAAATCTGACCGTTTGAAGTGGGTCAAAATCAAGTCCAAAGGAGTCGGTTACAAGTTACAAACAAACATACATACACGTGAAGCTAAATAAAGCGTGTAAAAATAAATAAATAAAACAGTTGGTTTTTACCTGTGTCATGAGTGGGCAGTAATGCCTTTGGTATTACTGATGTCCATGGGCGACGGTAGTTAGGTACTATTCGGTGGAATGTCTAGTCTTTCGTTAGGTAGACATAACAAAAATTATTTATCAACAGATCTACTGAGAACTACGGCCGTAGTTTCGCTTTCTTTAATAGGCGACGTAAATACTTATTCAAAATAGATATTACGATCCAATAACACCCCAACTCAGAGTCACTAACGGTTACTTTAATCGCTACTTAGTAAAGATGCAATACAAATTCTCTACTAAGGAGCTATTTAAGTAACCTTTAGTGACTCAAAGATCTAAAAACCAATATGTACGTCATTTACTGTTTGACCTGGAATCAGACCCTTGACACTTCTCTGGGTACACAGATAGCTTGTATGGTTAGCAATTAAATATAATTGGGATAATTAGGTAGATTACCACCAGATATATAATATTATTATAAGCCAACGTTCACAACTGCAAAGTGCTGTAACTGGTTCTCTAAACTAATTATAGATATTTTATACTAGACACGTTTAAATCCCGAACTCGTCAATTGCAACTTGAAAAATATCGATAGTTTGTTAAGAGTTCAACGTAGGTTAAGATTCAATGCAATACAACATTATCTAATTCATATTACTGGTACCACTTTGAAGCTTGCTGTCCAGTTGTATATATGTATGTCGCAGGGAAATAAAAGAAGCCGTGATTTGGTTAATTCGCTCAGGGATTTGATCAAATCCCGCAAGACGATAGAATTCCCTTAGGGAGTTGATCAATTCACATATTCTTTCATGTCCCTGCGTCATGTAGGGATAAAGTTTTCAGTGACTACTTACACCATCAGGTAGCTTGTCTGTTCGTTTTTAGGGTTCCGTAGCCAAATGGCAAAAAATGGAACCCTTATGGATTCGTCATGTCTGTTTGTCTGTCTGTCTGTCCGTCCGTATTTCACAGCAACTTTTTCCGAAACTATAAGAACTATATTGTTAAAACTTGGTAGATGAAAGATGTATTCTGTGAACCGCATTAAGATTTTTACACAAAAATAGAAAAAAACTGTAACATCCAAAGAAGAGCATGAAAACTAAAAAAATGTATGACGTACATTACCATGCAAACTTCCACCGAAAATTAGTTTAAACCAGATCTAGTAAGTAGTTTTTTTTTAATAAATACGTCATAAATCGTAAACCGCAATTTACTTTTCTTTCAATCAGCTCAAATCGATCAAAGTTACAACGAACTACAAGAACTTTTATATTGTGTTACTTGCTGCTACGGAACCCTTCATGAGCGAGTCCGACTCGCAATTGGCCGCTTTTTTGCCTTTTTATCGCATAATTATTATTTATCAAAATAAAAAAGCAGGTGTAGTTACATAACTTTCACTACATCTCTAAACACACTAAAAACATAAATTCTGAGAGTATATTTTCACTTCATTACCATAGCAATCATACTTAATACTAATAATAGCAATTAGTAGGTAGTAAATTAATAAAGTAAGTCATGGTTTTGTGTTGAGAAAACGTGCAATTAAGCAAAATAAAGAATTATTGTATTCCCGAGCAAAAAAAAACCATGGTTTTTAGGGTTCCGAAGTAAAATCGGAACCCTTATAGTTCGTCAAGTCCGTCCGTCCGTCTGTCCGTCTGTCCGTCTGTCCGTCTGTCCATCTGTCCGTCTGTCCGTCCGAAGGAAAGTGCCGAGACCCTTAGTGCTAGAAAGCTGTAATTTGGCATAAATATATGTACATTATTTCTTAAAACTACAGAATCATAGAAAAAATATTGAAAACATTTTTTTCAGGGTACCCTATAGTGTGGGATATCGTTGAAAAATATTATGGGTCTTCTAAGACGATTTTTGAAATTAGTTTGCGAAATATTTGGCTTTAAAGTGCTAATTTTGATTAGAGTCAAATGTCCCTCCCCCTTGCTCGCTAAACAGTGGGAGTTGGACAAGTCAAAAAATTATCTAAAATATATTACATAATGAATTTAGAAGAAAAACTATCACGGCTATGTTAGCATGGTCGATAAACTTACTACTTCGGAACCCTACATTGCGCGTGGCCTGACACGCACTTGGCCGGTTTTTTTATTCGCAGTGGTCGAAAATCTTAAAAAGAAAAAAAGGTAATTATTAAACAATTTAATTGTTACGTTTATCATAATGTTTAAAATTAAAATAGTGTAATGAGATACTCGTAGGTCTCCAATAGTATGGGAGAATGTGGAGTTTTAAACACAATTTTAAGTCAATAGATGATGAAACAAGATATACGTTTCTAAAAATACAAAGAGTATCTAGTGATATGATCCGGGTATGAGAGAATAGACCTCTCTTACTTTTACACTGAACCTGAATCGTTTTTAGGGTTCCATAGCCAAAATAGAAACTTTATACTCGTACTCTTATATGTGCGTCCGCTCGTCCAACGAAGAGACCCTCGGTGCTAAAAAGCTGCAATTTAGTAAGGATAGATATGCATATTTATTAAAAATACATAGTTGTAGAATATAAACAAAAAAAATCAGGGTTTCAGGTCTCCTACAGGTCATGTTGATTGCTCCTTTATTTTCCTTTACTTTACCGATGTAAGAGAATCAGTATTGATGTGACGTAACTTAGAAGCATGTTATTACGTAAAACATGTCTGCATGACTCAGTCCGGGGCGCCCCCGTGCGTTTAACTAACCGACACATTAAAACAAACTGAAGGTCAGTTAAGTATCGTTTTGAAAAAGTAACTTGTGTTTTAAAATATTTTCCTTGAGATTTCCTACATCTTTTGTATGATGTGACTCAACCAAAGTAATTTTTTTCGGTATTGTAGGCTAGTCAACAAGTTCAAAAACGTGTTAATTTTTGATAAAGCTCCTAAAAATATGATTCTTTGAGAATTATTTAACAAAATTTCTTAGGTATTGATGATTTTTGAATTTTTAACCAAAACCTAAATGCTTTTTTTTATTTTATCTTAATTTGATAATAAAAATTGCAATTTTTTATGTTTTTTTTTTATAGCCTGAAGGGCAGACGAAAAAGCATACGGGCCACGTGATGGTAAGTGGTTACCGTCGCCTATGGACATGAGCAACACCAGAGGAATTGCCAATGCAACGCCGGCCCTGAAGGAGAACTCTTTTCACACCTTTTGCAGCATACTAATATTAATAATAGCATTGAATTGTTGTTTACAAGTTTTCGGGCTTAAGGTAAAAAAAATATTCATGATTTAGGTATTAGTTTTCTGTTATACAATAGTTCTTTCGTAACGAAACGGCTAGGCTACATATTTTTACTAAGGTGTAGCGTGAAGATAGGATTTGTATTAGTAGAGTTAAAAGCTTGGTTGTACATGAATTCTGATAACTTTTTGATGTAGAGCCATATTATGGTATCGTCTTGGCAACATTTTACATAACAATGTTTTTGTTGGGATGGTATTACAATTCAAAATACGTTCGTGATGTTTTGGTCGCCTGTCGCTGAATAAATAAAGGTTTTTCTTCGCAGTTTTTATCGGTTTGTTGAATCAATCGGACAAATCTAAACAACTCCAGTGTCTGACTACATAATTGTAAAACAAACAATTTTTTCAATGAAAAAAAATCTCCCAAATAAATAAGTAACTACTTGTGTACAGTTACATACTAGCTGTAGTAGGTAATACCATATAACGTGTCATTATATTAAGATATTTGATGTACTAATATATAATACAGCTGAAGAGGGCGGGTTCGTAGTAATTTAGTTTGCCCGGTTAGCTAGTAATTTAATACAAATTACTAGCTAACCGGGCAAACGCTGTTCTGCCATATAAATGATATCTAGGTATAGGGACAACCTAGTCACCTAGTAGTATGAAATATACTTTACGACCTATTCTCATATACATACCTATACCAAATATGCACAAAAAAACTCGTAAAAATCGGTCGAGCCGTTTCAGAGGAATTCGACCACAAACACCGTGTCACGAAATTTGTATATATTAGATTATATCAAATAGTTTGTACCTATGTACCTATAACTAGTTTAAGCATCGAAGTAACATTGTTTCAGTTGTAGTGAGAACCGTAATAAATCCGGTGTAATCGCAAGCGAAGTGCAACTTCAATAATTACCTCTAACATCATAATTCTGTAGATCATAATAAGATTCAGAAAGAAATAACTAACTTTTTGTGTAAGCGCTGACATTTCATGTTTGTTACAGTCTGATAGATCTATTGTTTTTTCTTTGTTACAGATAGCTCAGACAAGATGGGACACGACGAAAAGAAAGGGACTATTGTCCTAGACAATTTTAATTCAACGTAAGTATCTTTGATATCTCAATTAATAGGTACTCAGTGTTAATAATTACTCAGATGTCTTACACTTGAACTGTCACCTTCTCTCCCAATGTGTGGGGGTAAGTCTAGACTCGAGAGTACTAGATATTATAGGGTTTACTGGCCTCACACTGGTTGAGAATATTATGAAGAACGCTTATTCTGGTTTCTTCTCAATATTTTCTCTCACTGAAGCAAAAAATTGGTAAATAATTTTAAATGATGAGACAAGTTTTACTGAGTCCTAAATTGTTATTAATTATTCTAATGATCATAAAATGATTTATTAACCAACAATATGCATATCTTAAAGCGAGACGCTAGTTGCAACTGCGATAAAAATGTATCTTATTTATATAATGTTACGTTTTTTTTCAGAGCCAATTTAGCTGCAAATCCTGGGTTCCAATCGACATTAAGTTTGAGTTCTAAAGAAATAATAAATGAAAAAGCGTACAACCCCTTCGAACACAGAAAAGTAGAACATCCAACATCGTAAGTAAATGTATATTTTTAACACATCTATACTAATATTATAAAGAGGAAAGATTTGATTGATTGTTTGCATTGAATAGGCTCCGAAACTACCGAACAGATTTGAAAAATTATTTCACTGTCGGGAAGCTACACTATCCCCGGGTGACATAGGGTATATTTTTTTTTACTATTTTTCCCGAAACGAAGTGAGGGCGATTTCCTAGTTTCTAATATAGTCATGTATGTATAAGTAAATCTAGTATGTCATAAATTCTGTTATTTTATAAATCGATAAACTATTGTGTAAATTAATTATTCCTATAATTCTTCTTTTATTACACTTGTTTTTCAACTATTTAGTTTTAATGTCGTTGACACTTTAAATTACATTTTTATAGACAAAACTAGCTGACCCGGCGAACTTCGTATCGCCTAACAATTGATCAGTTATCGACCGGAGAGGAAAAATGATTAAATTACTAAAATGGCTATTAAAAAATAAGGGTTGATCGTAGAAGGGTGAAAATTGAGGAATGTATGTATTTTTGTATGTTGTATCATAAAAAAATAGAAATTAAAAATTTTGTCTAAAAAATAAAAAATAAAATTTAGGGGTGGACTACCCCTAACATTTAGGGGGATGAAAAATAGATGTTGGCCGATTCTCATAGATACCGGATAAGCACAAAAAATTTCATCAAAATCGGTCAAGCCGTTTCGGAGGAGTATGGCAACGAAAACTGTGACACGAGAATTTTATATATTAGATAATATTGACTCATTATAGTGCTATTCATAATACTCCCACAACATTGTTCAGAACAAAATAACCACTAAATAATGTACATCTCAGAAGAAAATCTTTAAACTAGTTGAAGTTTTGCGCCTAAAGCATCAATTTCATTTAATTCAAACTGAATCTCGAAGTTTGTCCATCCATTAAGCCGAGTTATATGGGTACTGAGTAATTTAGACAAACCAAATCCAAACTCTAAGTGGATCCCAACTTTCTGTTCTGTTTCCGTTTTAAACTTTTCATTCCATCACCATCAGTCAAATTACAGCATCCTAGCACTAAGGATCTCGGCGCTTTGCTTCGGACAGACTAGACGGACAGACTTTACTACGGAAACCTAAAAACTTAAGAAATACGTTTTTTCAAGCCACGCGTGGGCGGGACACTGACCCGCTGACCACTGACCGTCAAATAAATTATATTGCATAAGTAAAAGTGAACGAAAAGGTTAATAGTCTAGATTCCTTGGCGAGACAGCTATTTATGGTTGGCTTATTTCCATATTATCTAGATTTTATTATATCTGTAACCTCCGACGCACTTAAATAGATACGTACATTGACGAACGAATAAGGACATTAACTAACATTTATAACGCACTACTGAAACTAAATATCCTTAAAACAAGATTAAGATTGAATATATCTCATGTTATAACATGGAAGCAGTTTTTCCGTTTTAAAAGGAGTTTTCAAGTCCCACTACACAGTACCAACTAATTTGCCCATGCCATCCGCGACAAGGAATCGTAGTGCAAGGTAATATATTATTATATGTGCGGCAATACACACTATTTAACCCCCGAGGGGTTTTATAAGTTGAACGTGTCTGTATATCTGTGGATATGTGGATCTGTATGTCTGTCTGTGGCATCGTAGCTCCCAAACGGATGAACTGATTTTAATCTAGTTTTTTTTTATTTGAAAATGTGAGGTGTCTTAATCGAGAATGTGAGTCATGATTCAAGAAAATAAGATATATTCAGCCGTTTCGAGGTCAGTTCTAAATGTCGCGGGTTGTTTTATTTTACAGTTATTGTAATTTTGTTTATTATAATTAATTAGTTTCACACAATACAATAAAATTATAATAAAGATAAAATGTTTGTATTTGGATGCATTAATGTTGTGTAAACTATAGAATTTTATACTTTTATGTTACGGGATTAGCTCAAATTGCTGCGGCATAGGTTTTACAGTTGTTACGACCAATTTCATATTTGTTTTACATCGATTTTTTTGTGGAAAATAAATCCTTATTATCTTCTATCTTCTATACTATAATAAAACTCAAAGTGTCTTTCTGTCTGTCTAAAAATCCTTGAGCGGAATTCGATGAAAATTCATAAAGTTGTTACTGATACCCTAGGTCATATTTTAGACAACTTTTCATCCCGGAAAATTAAAAGGTTTCCCGGGAAAATAGGATAAAAGTTTGAGTAGTAAAAACATAATTTCCGTATGCAAAGCTGCGGGCAACAGCTAGTTTTAAATATTTTTACCTTTTTTCAGAACAATTGGCTCCCTAGCTCATCTTTTGAAGTCTTCCCTAGGGTCTGGTATCCTAGCCATGCCGGCGGCTTTCAAGAACGCTGGGTTGGCCGTCGGAGCCGTGGGTACACTCATCGTGGGCTTTATCTGTACACATTGTGTGTACATTCTGGTAAGTGTACCACAGTCCACTTACATTATGACGTCGAGTGAAAAGTGTTAAAGAATCGGTATCGTAATTTTCGTGATTGCTCTCACTTTCAGTCATCATCATTCAGTTCCGACCATGGAAGCATTAAGCGTGGTATTCATCTGTACGTACCTAGGAACATGTGTTAATATTGAGTTTACTGTCACATTACATGATCGTGTTAAGTAAAATGTCAAATGAGGACACATATTTGAATTTGTGCGTACACCCTTTTTGTTATTTAATCTGAGGCATACACTTACAATTTCTACCACTTCCAAGATCATTGAAGCATGAAGCACACGTATTTGCGAGGCGTTAGACTTAGCTGGGAAATATCGTTTGTTGAATACACGATAGTTTTTTAAGATGGACCGCGCACCATTTAGATGACAAGCATCTTTTTACGATTTAGATTTACTTCTAGGAAAAATTTCCCAGTGATGATAGAACGTGTATGCCACCTGTTTGGGATTATCCAGTGTTCTAGTTTGAAGGTCGCCCGGTGTCCATCAGGAACAGGTTTTTAAAAAGGTCGCTTGTAACCTGAGTGCTTACTACATCCTGGGGAAACCAACTTAACTAAATGTTATAAGCAATATGCTCAAAATAGGTTTTATTTCTAGTAAGCGGATAAAAGCTTATGTGGGATTTTTGAATTGTGTCCGGCAACAATAATTTAATCGATAGCAGTGTTAACTTATAAAAACCGGACAAGTGTGAGATAAACTCATGTGGAGGGGGTTCCGTACATTGATGATGTATAAATTTACCGTTATTTTTCTATTTTATTTATTTTTGCCGTTTTTTAAGACCATAGACTTCTTATGAGTTGTCCTGTAATATATAAGTAAAGAACTATTATATTTTCTGTATTTTTTCAAAATTCTACGAGATAAGGGGTGGGGAATGGTCAATATTCATCTTAAATTTTCGTTCTTTCTTGAATAATTCTAAAATAATCTATTGTAGAACTATAGCATAAATATATTTAAGATTCTTATAACAAGCCCTTTCGTTTAACATGTCACTTTAATGATTTGCGAAACAGTTTTTTTTTTGATTTCATAATTTTTTGTTTTCATAATTTTGATGTTCAATTTATACCTTCCTCTTTGGGTCACAAAAAAGCACATGAGCACCAAATTTCAACTAATTTAGTCCAGTAGTTTCGAAGTAAATTGGCTGTAAAAGGCGGACAGTCACGTGAGTGATCCTATAAGGCAACTATAGTGGCTATACTATATTCCGCCTGCAGCCCGCCACCCGGGCTTTTGTGGTTGGAAATTAGAAAAAAGGAGAGATAGGTCCTACATAACACTACTATTATAATATAATTGATGCAAAAATAGACATGATTTTTGTCTTCCAAAGCAGCGGTGAACAGCATCGGGGAAATAACGTCCCCTTGCCTGCACCCCTCTGCTGAAGAGACTCCCGTATGGCCTAGGTCTCCATATCATTAAAGGCCTTCACATAAGCCACACATAGCGGCAGGTTATACTCTTCAGTTATATTGAATAAATTTAAAATATAATCTATACTATAATATTATAAAGAGGAAAGATTTGATTGTTTGCATTGAATAGGCTCTGAAACTACCGAACCGATTTGAAAAATTCTTTCACTGTTGGGAAGCTACACTATCCCCGGGTGACATAGGCATATACATAGGCTATACCTATAACTTTTTTTACTATTTTTCCCGAAGCGAAGCGAGGGCGATTTCCTAGTACTTAATATTTCAGAAAAGGAAAAACTAAAACAAAGAAAGATTTACATAAATTACTTCTAGCATAGGTACACCAAGTCTGTATTTTTTCGAGCCCGTATTGATTGCTGAACGAGAATTCAACATTTTAGAAATTCAAATAGTTCAACTTTTTACGAATTCAACATTTTGCAAATTCAACATTGTGGTCCTGAAGATGAAGGTCCTAAAGTTACATAGCTAATCATATTGTGTCCGTGACACTGCAACGTTTTTGAAACGTCAGCAAATGACAAAAAATGGTAAATATACGCGTAGTTTAAATCAGTGTAACAAAAATTGCGAAAGCCTAGGATTTTTCACCCATTTTTTTTCTTGTGGTCCGCAACACCTCAGCTAACACGAGTTTGTGGCTTCTAAGAAAAAAATACCATTGCTATAAGGGTTCCGTTTTTCGTATTTAAATTATTTAAATAAGACCAATTTAACGAAGTAAAAAACACAGAGAATACTAATTTTCGGCAAGCATGTTATTTGTGAACTGTAACTTTATCCAACTTCATGGAATTCTATTTCAGGGGATTTTGTTCGAAACTTGTGGAGGTAATATGTTAACAAAACTTTGTAAATTATAACATTAAATTTGCGACTTTAGCGAATTCGTAAAGTTCAGTAGATCCCTCGGTAAATAAACCGCCATCGGTGACGTGATTTGCCTGAAATAGCAATAAGTGATCTAAAGAGCTTAAGGAAGTTGGTTCCCTATACCTAAATCCAATTAACGACAAATTGACGACTAAGCTTGCCAAGTTAATCTTTGGTTAAAATCATATTGTCAATAAGGTCGACGGAGGACGACGTAGGAGTACGTAGGAGGAGGATGTAAGGAGGACGTAGGTAAGAAGAGTCGGACGGCCTGCTTAGATACAGTTACCGATGAGTTGGGCGGCCTGTTTGCATACAGTATTCAGAATCAGGTAATAGATTGACCAGTAACAGAATCAGACCAATTTGCGAGGCTTGGGGTGGCTCAGGTGGTATACTCTTTATAGTTACCGGTACATGAGGGCTTTTCCTCATGTACCGGTAGGTATAAAGAGAGAATAGAACAGATCATCAGATGTATATATGTACATATATTTATATGTGTATATATTGTTTTCAGGCTCAGATTTTCACCGTGTACCTTTGTCTAACTTTATTAGGTATTTGACGACATTGTTATTTCCATCACAACTCATAAGTGCGGGCTGAACCTGACTGATTGGCAACTTTACACAATTTTGAGGGTTTCTAGATTGGTGAAGGAACCATGGATACGCCATGGTTTCTTCACCGTAATTCTTAATAATAATTAATATAAACCTTGCTTAATATATATGTTAAGATCAACTTCCGTGTAACTTTGTAATTAAATTAAAGGTACGTGTAACCAACGTAGTGTAGATTGCTATTAGGTACAATACGTGTAACACCACCAAATATTTTCGAAAATATATCCACGTGTCTGTATATAACGATTATGGTTTTTTTATGGAAATTGCTGACAAACGAGCAAACCTTCTACTATGCACCTAAGTGGTTTAAGTAAGGCTATCATAGACCATGGATACCAACTGTAGCATTGCTGGCCAAGAAACAGAGAATGAAAAGAAAGAACTGGCTCTCAAACTCCCAGCGGGAACACAACGCGTCGTTTGGATGATAGCAAGATGTTATAGTTAATGTCTCAATCAACGTTGTCAACAGGTGCAAACGTCTCAGGAAGTGTGCATTGATGCCAAGAAGCCTTCTATGGGCTTCGCTGAAACCTGCGGAGCGGCTTTCGAATACGGGCCGAAGAGGCTGCGGCCTTGGGCTAATTTTGCTAGGTAAGCGTTCTAGTTATACAAAAAAAAATTAAAGGCTGGGAAGCCTTATAGATGTGAAACATCGTAACTACCTATTTGTGGGATTTGTAGGCATTCCTACGATAGAATTGTTTAAGGAAATAAATACGGCATAATCGAAAAGCAGTAGCTGACCTGGCGAACTTCGTACCACCTAACAACTCCCGCATCTTTTTCCCTTAAATAAATACATTGCCAACATAACTGTTAGTTTGTGTGTGTTACTTTGGTGTACAAATAAAGTGTATTTGTATTGTATTGTAATTCGTAAACAATCACGTAGCTCTATTGGAGCTGATCTTACCAGTCGACTTCAAATCCCATGTGGGGCAGGCTTCCTTTTACTTATCATAGTAAATGTTCGAATGCAATCCCCCCAATGTGTATTGGTCTTGATTCATGAGAGAAATACATTTTGTTTGGGAAAGATAAAGGTCGTGGTTATTTTTGAGATGTGAAAGCGATCTGTAAGGTTATAATTTTATATTGATCAAATCTTATGTATTTATCTTTGAAACAAACAATATAAAAGCTAAATAATAAGACAAAATAAGTAAAACTTAACATTATAAAAAAAACTGAATATATTAATGTTGACCAATATAAAAAAATGTATACAACACATGTGTACGTGTATGGCACCGTTTAACTCAGCTTCAGCTGATGATACAAGTGATTTAAAACCTTTATTTTAGTTTTTGTGACTCACAAATCCTGCTGCAATAAAATTGTTGTTGATCAAAAGCCTTTTTTATACTTTATTTTCCAGAACGTTCATAGACTACGCCCTCACATGCACTTACTTGGCTGCCCTTTGTGTCTACATTGTATTTATAGCTGAGAACTTCAAAGAGGTAAGATACAACTGATACAATTACAGGGCGTATCTTTAATATCCGAAAGAATTTTCGATTGTGATATTTTTGTCATAACAAATAATACGAGTAAAGTTGTTGTGTCCTCCTTATCCTTAGTAACGTTCTAAATGAAGAAATTGAATTATAAAATATACTGAACTGAAATATTATGGAAAATCAACATAATAAATTAATAAAATAGTAGGTACAATATTTGGTTTTGATCATTTAAGCTATTTTATATTATACATTGTACCTAACTAATCGTCAGTAATATTAAAACTTTCCTACACAATATTTTCTTAAGAAATTTTACTGGCTGTGTGCACTTAACCTTTAATTTTAAACAATAATTTTTTAATATCTTATAACATCAGTTTCAACTTTATCCATTTCGAGAGAATTAACGCTATGGAAACTTACAAAGTAATTATTCCACTTAAGTCGTCATGAATAAATAATTATTACAGCCTTATGATAGAATTCTCATAGGATTATTATCCTATTTGAAGGTGAAAGATGTTCTCGTTGATACGTCAGTGAAAACCAGTAAAAATAAACCGGCTAAAAGTAAAATAATATTACGTGTGCTATCTACAGCTTTTTACAGTATATTCTTGCAAATATGTACAACAACACTACATTTAGATGTTTACTAACGCCAATAGAATAGAAAATAGAATAGAATAGATTTATCGGGACATCAACTGTAATCTTTTAGGATTGTAGTCATTTTAAAGTTAATAGTCATCATTAATTTCAAAGTTAGTCTTTTTAAAGTTAAATCAATGTGCAAGAAATCTTCGAGAGATTTCTTATATATAGACTTTTAGATCATGCTTCGAACGGACTATTTACTTTGATTGTTACTTCAATCGTTTAACTTCGATCAATTCGCCTTTTTAACTAACGATGAAATCATGTGTAGATATTCTAATCTCCCAGGTTCTGGACGAATACATGCCTGAGTACAAACTCTCAGTGGAGACTTACTGCGCACTGACCCTGGTCCCGTTGGTGCTGATCTGCCAGATACGGAACCTGAAGTGGTTGGTTCCGTTCTCAGCGATAGCAAATGTTCTGCTGGTGATATGCTTCGCGATCACCATGTATTACCTCTTCAGTGACATGCCGAGTCCGGCTGAGAGGACCATGGTGGCTAGCGTGACACAGTGGCCCCTGTTTATGAGGTAAATTGAGATTTCCTTCTAATTTGTTTCATCTTTTAATCCTTCTAATATTAGGTATCCGGATACTCGGATACCCGGTTCCGTGTTCCACTAGGCCAAAAAAAATCTGATCAGACAGATCAGTGTTTTTGTATTGACGTTGACGTTGATGCACCATCTTTACTTATCTTAAAATGTATGGGAAAAGTGGGAAATTGACTTTATCAATGCACCGAATGTGCCTAATTGTTTTAGTAGTCTCAAACCACTTTTGAATTAGTGCCTTTAAAATGAAATCATTTTGAGACCTATCGGTTGGATGGTTTCAAAGTCTATAAAGGACATCCGTACAAATATTTTTTGTGTTTTATTGCAAAAGCATGTGTTTATGTTTGGATGTTTGGGTTTCCATCACGTGCTTACCATTGTACGGATTGTGATGAAACGGCTCATAGGTAGACCAGACAGATGTCCAGACTTAGAAAATAGGATAGATTTTATTCCGGTTCCACGTTCCCGTGGGATGATTTGGATGTACTTATATGAAACCACACTTTAGCGAGCGAAGCCGTGGGCGGAAAGTAGTCTCTAATGAATAAGTTTATCTAGTCAGACTTGTCAAACGGAATTTTCACTTTTAAAACTTTACAATTTGAAACAGATAGAAAATTTCTAATTTGCTTTTCATGCAGCAAATTTATATTTTTTGAAGTTATAAGGATTTAACGTTCTTTCTCAAAAGAAAAATTAATCTCGTTTATTGAATTTATTTTAAAGTTGTATCTGCTTCGTTTATCTTTTCGCCCTTTAATCAATTCGTTTAGGTAAATTCTTCAACAAATTTTTTAATTACCAATTTGTATGTACATGAGTAGCAGAGACCGTTGAATATCAATTACTCTTTGGAATTGATAAAAAAGTTTATTTTAATTTGCAGTAATTGCAGCTAAGCATATCTTCATTGGATTTAATTTTCGGGTTTCTGGTGTGTGTTTTGTATAATGAAATAATTCGTTTATTAAATACTTTTCGCTCATTTGTTTCGCCTTTTCGCCCTATCAAAGCAAAAAAACTACTTACTGGATGCTTTGTATTTTATATGCTTTAATTCGATATCTTTATTTTTATACCTTTTCGGATCATATTACAGCAAATGTCAAGGAATATTTTCTTTTTATTCCAGCACGGTTATTTTCGCAATGGAAGGAATTGGCGTGGTGATGCCAGTTGAAAACGAAATGGCTAAGCCTGAACATTTCCTCGGCTGCCCCGGCGTCTTGAACGTGGCGATGACAATCGTCATCTCTCTGTACGGCATCGTTGGGTTCTTTGGATACATAAAGTTTGGAGAAGATGCCCGTGGCAGCATTACGCTAAATCTACCCCAAGATGAGTTGTAAGTATCATAATGAAACCCAGATCTAATGTAAAGTATGGCGATTTATTCTATACGATTGCAAAATAAAAAGCCTGAGCTACTTAAAATTATAAATGTCTACCACCCTACCTCTAGACTAACTAAAGCACTAAGCACCATCGTATGGTATGTGACAGTGACAGCGTTAAATTGACATCATAAGAGGATTGATGATGACGAGATTCGACCGCATCTCCTACGGGTATCTTCACAGCTGGAGATAATTTGAAATCAATTTGTCAATTATCACCATTAATAGGACAGGATATGGCTATCTTCTCGTAACCTAGAAACCTAGAGCATTCTCCTGCATACTACTCAAGTGCGGATTGTAAAGAATTTTTTATAATATTCCAATCAATGTATTTTTTAGATTCTGTATTTTACATTTTGTCTGTTTGATGCAGACTCGCCCAAAGCGCGAAGATTTTGATGGCGCTAGCAATCCTCTTCACCTACAGTCTCCAATTCTACGTGCCCATGGAGATGATCTGGAGACAGATCCACCACAAGATCTCTGTCCGGTACCACAACTTAACGCAGATTTCAATAAGGACTACTGCAGTTGTTGGCTCAGGTTAGCACTTAATGATTTTATCAATTAATAATAATTCTTGACTCACTGATTTTGGTTTTCGTTTTTACTGAAAAGTTATTTATTGGTAAATTTTTGTACTTGTGATACAATATCAAAGTCCATGATACAGATGACCAAATACTAAACACAAAGTAAATTTTTGTCTTATTATGATAACAATTTGCCGTTTTACGAACGTAAGGCAAGGGACCTTATCTGAATTAACGAAATTACTATGCCTTTTATATCATTCGGTAGCAATTACAATAAAGAATATTCTAGCTATAAGTCACTAACACTTTTAATTAGAATTTTGTCAAGGGGTTAGCCAGTAGCAGCTTCACCGACTAAATTCAATCAATAATTAACCACATTATTCGTTTAAAAATCCATATTTGTTGCAGTCGCGATTGCTGCTGCCTTCCCCGACTTGGAGCTCTTCATTGGCCTCTGTGGAGCTATCTTCTTATCCAGCCTCGGCCTTCTCACCCCGGCCATCATCGAAACCGTCCACAAATGGGACAGGGGTCTCGGAACCTTTTACTGGATACTCTGGAAGAATATCTTCATTTCTCTTGTCTCTCTCACGGCTCTCTTCGCTGGTTCGTATGTTTCTATCAAGAGCATGATTGAGAAATTCGACGCTCCCGTTCTGGAAATGATTGCAAATGGGACAGTAATATCAAATAACACAATAGTGGGTTAAAAGTTCACAAACAGAATAAATATTATTAAGTACAATATCAGCCTGCCATAGTATAATACTTCTGAAATGACGTTAAGTAAAGATTTCATCATATCGTTTTAAAAAAAAGATACGTTGAAAAATACAATAAAATATTTTATTTTAAATACAATAAAACGAAATATTTTGAGCAACATTACTTATCGAATATTATTATTTTTATATAGTATTTTTAAGGATTGTATTATAAAATAATTAATTATGTGTTTGTAAGAAACTCTTAGGTAATAATATTGAAACAATGTGATATGATGCCTAACTAATAGTTTTTAAGTAACTACTTAAAACATGTATGCTCCCAATTGTTAAACAAAAAAACTAATTAATTAATCATAAGTAAAATGTAGTTTTTGGGATTGTAATTAGGTATTTTTAAAATGTAACTAAAAATGTTCAGGAACAATATTTAACGTAATTATAATTATTACGACAAAATATAATTCAAAACAGTCATCATTACATACGTATATGTATGGTAGGTATAGACCGATTTTAATATACCTAAGACTAATTCATCTTAGCCAATTAAGTTTTAATTTTATTTTTTACACAGTACCTACAATGAGATAATAGGACCTCGCAAACATTGTCAATTATAATAATAAAGTAATAATTAGGTATATAATTATATCTGACACGGTCACTCGTGACTTAAAAAATCAATAAATATTTTTTTTTAAATATTGTAATTATATTTCTAAGTAAATAAATGTAAGGAACTTATACAGTAGTTGGATGGCAGAATGTCTGTCCTTTCTACGCTGCAATTAACGATATATATTTTTTTTTAATAAATTAAAGTATTCTCAGTTATCTCTGATCAACGATAGATTCTCGGTATTAACATTTTATGCATCGACACGATTATTATTGTTGGAACGTGTAAAGTTTTGTATATCTACTGAAACGCAAAATTTGTGTCATACCTAGTTATCTCATATCGCTAGTAAGGGCAGATAGATTATAAAAACTGGCTTCAGACATATCACAACTATATTCGTCATAATTTTATTACAAACTCCGTCCAAATAAATTTCACAGAACAGATTAATTATTAGTAATAATATTGATAGAATTTAATATTTTTGAATGTGATATTTATTTATCGTAAGTTAAAAGTTAGTAATAAAAGCTTTTTTAATATTTGTGTGTTTTTCACTTAATTGAATTTTAGCTTGTGAGTACCTTATTAACTTGCTTACAAGTTATCAGAATATTTTTTTTATCTTTTGAGATTCGTGATTCAAGCTCATGATTCTTGGGATATGTAGAGTGTAATTTGAACTCACGATCTGCGATTTGGTAGTCATAATATAATAATTTTAATTATTATCCCATAATTTTGACCACAGTACAGCCTTATGGTAACTTAGCGTGTGTAGCGAGTATTGGAGGCGGGGTTGAATGCCCGTCAGGCATTTATTTACCAGAATGATTATTGTTTAGATGTTAGTGACGAAAAACCAATCGATTGATTGTAAACGAACTGTGTTCACTATAGTACGGTAATATTCATAAATTACAAAGCCTTGAAGACTATGTACACGAAATCGTAGGGTAGTCGCCTCATAATCGTACTATCGTTGTAACGTAACAAAGTACGAGACCAGCAGAGTAGCAGAAACAAATCGTCGGCTAGATGTATCGTAATCATCATGTCACTAATAACAAATACGTTTGTTTTACGAACTTTGCCTATGACAATTTTATTGACATGTCATTCGCTGCAACACTGTGCACCGCTTCGTCTACAGTAGCTATATTGAACCCGCAGCCTTCCGCGGCGCCGGGCTTTTGTGGTTGGCACATCTGGTGTTACAGTATTTTAAACCATTTTGAATTTAACCTATGAAATCATTACCAATTTTTTTGCGTCCCGCGACCATGTTTACACTTGTTTTTGGACCCTATGAAAAAAAGGTTGATTACGACTGGTCTAGAGACATGTTTGAAAATGAGAGATGAGTTGAGACATGTTCGTGTTTTACTCTCATTTCACGTGTAAATTACGATAGTGCCTCAAAATGCTGAGCGCCTGTGAAAAATGAGTTAGCAAAACTTTTCACCTCGTACCTACTGCAACTTTGTTCCTTAAAACAACGTTTACAATTCGCTTACTACGAGTTTTTGTTTCTCGCACGAAAAGAAAATTTGACTCGTGCGGATCGACTACTAAAAGATTGATTTACAAAGTGCCAACTTGCACGTTCTGAGGAAAAGTTGCTAGAATCGACTACTAACTCAGTACCTAACTTTTGGAACCTTACTTAGATACCAATTATATTTGTGGGTCATTGGCCGGGTATTTGTTGGTATTAGATTTGTTAGAATGTTTAATAGACAACAATTACCATCAAATGGACTGATATTAATCATTAAATACGAGTATATATTATTCATTAAACATGATTCAGATCGCTCGGCTGCTTGTATGTAGATACTGTAGACTATTTACATGAAAATCAACTGAATCAAATGTAACGCGTTGCTGAAGTTGTAGCCTGAATCTTTTGAAGAGTACTGAAAACAAATAAATAAGGTTATTAAAAAGACGATCCAGCTGATGGTAATACCATTATCTATTATCCATAATAATATATGCGGCTATAAAAGTATTCAATGGTCGGATGATCACATAAGGGCAATAAAACGAACGCAAATCAAACATCAGTATTAGATCATAGCATGACAACGATTGACAACTTTCTCTAGAACAATACCGGTTACGCAAATGTTTGTGGTAACATTTTACGTGCACAATAGTCGCATTGTATCTAACTCTCTCCTGGATTGCTCATAAATGGGAGACGTGACTCCGTAACATAAAGTCTACAATAAAATTTATATAAGAAACAGCTGAACATGAATTTTGCGGTTTATACCACTATGATATTTTTTTACCATATTTTTAGCTGTGATAATCTAGCGGTTTTAACGTTGGTCTTTCGAACGCAGGGGCCCATGTCTAAATCCTGGTATCCACCTCTTATTTTAAAAAGCTGTGTGTGTATTAGAAGTAACTTATTATTATCGCTTGCTTCGGTGAAGGAAAACATCATGAGAATACTGCACACCTGAGAGTTCTCTATAATGTTCTCAAAGGTGTGTGAAGTCTACCAATCCACAAAGGTCATCGTGGTAGACTATAACCTGTACCCCTTACATTGTGAGAGGAGACCCAAGCCCAGCAGTGGGACAATTATGGGTTGTGACTTTGACTACTACAAGACCTTCTAACTGACTATGGTTCCTCCTGCAGCAGTCTTATTCGAGATTTGTTTTTGATTTCGAGAGATGGCAATGGGCGGCAGGGAATGTTCGCAATGCAAACTCATTTCCTACTCTTGTCACAAAAATAGTTCACTAGTGCCCATGAATATCAAAAGTGACCACTCTGATGGACTATTCCAACAAAATTAGAATTTCGACTATGCTGCCGTTTATGTGCAAGAGATAAAAAAATAACTCATACCACCTCCCAGACTAAAAAATAAAAGGTTGCAATAAAAGCAAATGAAAAAGAAATGTGAAAATAATTTGAATGCAATGTTTAGTCAGCATCCTATCATCAATCTCACTTGCAAGCATCTAAATATGTATCATTAAATATTACGTCACTATGCACGAAAGTGCTATTTTAAAACCATTATTTATTTGTCCAAGATTGATATGGTCGCGTAACCGTGGTAAAAGGCGAGTTACTTCTGTGCGATTAACCTACTTGGGCATAGATTTGCGAAGATTATTTTAATAGGGGAGTTGTGTTTAACAGAATCTAGGAGGCGCTTCAAGTCCAGACTGAAATGGTGTTAGGACAATCAAGATAAAATCAAAATGAACATACTGGCTACTCGCCATTCCAGAAATGACTTCAAGGGCTTCTGGAAACATACAAAAAAGTTGGATACTAGAGCCAGCCTGCCGAGTCGACTCAGGAAGGCATGCTAAGGAAGTTCTTTACTCCACTGAGTAAAGACCATCCACGAGTGAGTTGCTTAGAAGGCTAGCGTGCCAGATTTTATCGAAGGCTTTCGAGACCTCAATGGAGACAGCAAGTGCCTCCCCATTTTTCTCGAGGGCCTCGCCCCATATGTGTGTGGCATATGCTAGAAGATCATGCATGCATGTTGACCGGTTTCCGTGGAACCCGTACTACTGGTCGTTAAGGAGATCATTATGTTCTAGGTATGCCATGAGGCGCCTATTCAATGTACGCTCCATAATCTCGCAGAGTATGGAGGTAATTGAGATTGGTCGAGAGTTAGCAGGGTTAGTACCTTTCTTGGGAAAGGGCTACATGTTGGCAAACTTCCAGGATTTAGGCACTGATCCAGTCTCAACTGATACGCTGAAAAGACGTGTCAAGTCGAGATAACTTGGGTGCATGTCTTGAACAATATCGCGGGAATACCGTCCGGTCCACTGTCTTTATTCATAGTTCCGCGCATATCTAGACACCGCAAGGTTTTAAGGATTTCTTTTTTGTAATACAGATCTCCGGCATAGAGATACTGCAATACGTCAACTGGGATCATACGTTGTTGCTGATATCCAGACGTGAATTTTCGGCAAAAAGAAATCCGAATAAATCTGCTTTCTCCTTAGCCGTAGGTATGTGCCAGGGAATCATCCAGTCTTAGCAGTGGAGGCAACGTAGACCAAAAGAAATTATAATTAGAAATTATAAACTCCTAAATTGCAATTTTCATCTAAATCGTTACGATAGTTTTCAAGAACATAATTACAAAATATTGTTTGTAAATATAGGATAATTGTGAGCTTAATGTTTAATTTTTTAGAACTTACTACTTTCAAGTTAATAGCTTTGTAATTACCATAAACAAACTAATAGTCACAATAACAAATATTTAAAAGCCAAGAGCTAAATAGTCACTTGTCCAAATAGCCTATTACATGTCACCTTACCCTAGTATCCAAGGTGACTATACAATTAAATCGTGTTAACAACTTTATAATTGCTTATTGCCCAATTGAACTATTTTTCAATAATGAAGGTTATTATTTTACTCCGCACAAATAGAAAAAGGAGAGACCCAGCTTCCATAGATACTCAGGCCTGCATAGACAAGACTGAAAATTAATTGTAAATTAGATCATTGCCAAAGGTTTAATTTCTCCAATTTTCACAGCTGTCAGCAATGGCCAACTAATGAAATCCTAGAATGACTCACCTACTCGTATCACTGTGATTCCCTTGCCATAAGTCACTGCAAAAGTCGCATCTTAGGAGGCCACCTAATCCCACCCAGCCGAGTAAGAGATCTGGAACCCAGGAACATCCTGTTCGTCCAGACAGTAGGACTTGGACACCAGATCTACTCGTAACTCAGAAATGGGTATGGCCACAATATATCAAGTCTGGTCGCAGTAGCCTCTGGGATAGTTGTTCTGGGCCCAAAAATTCAAAAAATTATACTCGTGTCACAGTGCCATTTAATGTGTTACTAGACACTTACTACCTCAAATCAAATACCTACAAGTTTATTGACAGTATTAGGGATAATCATGATCTTAAGACATATTAAAAATTAAAGTTACTCAAAAATACTAATAAAAATACCACTACTTAAATTGTAAGGGTTAAAACTAAGTAGGTGGGTGAATAGGTATTATTCTTCTACTTGGATGGTTTTTACCTTAAAGGAATGTCATAAAAAGGTTGTGAAATAAAAGCAATTTCATGTTTCAAAAAGATTTTATAAGTTATCATCAAAATAATATTAATATTTCGCCCAGACATTTTGCAGGAGGTACTATATTTTGTTGGTACCTTGCCCAACCAAGATACCATAATCTCAGATAAAAGTTAATCGGAGACCAAAATGTACTCATTGTAAGTATAGGTCCAGCAACGGCAGTAATCTACTGTACTTCTAAAGGTGTATAGGGTACCTACGTTATCCAGTGTTCAGGAAAAGGTCAGTCACAAAACAGGCAATATCGGAGTCCATTCATGCAACATTTCCAAATGATACAAAATATGACACAAATGACGGAATAGATAATCATAACACAACATTCGCTGTGATGATTAAGACATTAAGGTATGTAAAGCCTTACTAAGAGTAAGATTGCGAGTTACTCGAATGAAGGGCATTAGAAGGGTCCGGGCTTTGTTTATTCCATAATTAAGGCCTGAGATAATAATGGTATGATATTATGTATTTTGCAAGCAAAACACTTGAGGCACTCTATAAAGAACTGTGTATCATTTGTTCATATTATTTTAAAATTTCCTACTACATTTGGATCTACTTTCCCATAGTATAAAATCTCTTGACTCCTCGTAACTCGGGAGGCGTAGAGCAAACTCAAACACGCTATTTCAGTGCAGGTAGGGCAATATCTTAGATAACCTTAGTAAGGCTTACGTCCCAATTCAGAGTCACTAACGGATATTTAAATCGCTCCTTAGTACAGAATCTGTATGGTGATTCTTTACTAAGGAGCGATTTAAGTAACCTTAGTGACTCTGAATTAAGACATTAGCATTGAAGTATTATAATAATATAAAAGCAAAGCAAAGCAACAACCCATAATTGTCCCACTGCTGGGCTCGGGGTCTCCTCTCACAATGTGAGGGGTACAGGCCATAGTCTACCACGCTGGCCAAGTGCGGATTGGTAGACTTCACACACCTTTGAGAACATTATGGAGAACTCTCAGGTGTGCAGGTTTCCTCACGATGTTTTCCTTCACCGAAGCAAGTGATAATTAACTTGTAATACGCACATAATATTTGAAAATTAGAGGTGCGTGCCAGGATTTGAACCCGGGCCCCCGCGTTCGGGAGACCAACGTTCTAACCACTAGGCTATCACTGCCACAATATAATAGTATTCATTATTAAGAAACATTTTCGATCCCAGATATTCGATTATGATTACGGCGATACTGCGGTGGCGGGAAGAAACTTTTGATAGGTGGTTAGCATTTACTGGCCTGCTTACCACTAACCATCAGGCAGTCTGTCTCCCTGTTTCTCAATTATTTATATTAAAATATATATGTATTTGTAATGTATCTTACCTATACCATGAGTATGTTTCAAGATAAAAAAGTTAGTACTCCTTTTGGGTACCATTTTCGTTATGGAAATAGCCGGCAAACGAGCTGACTATCCACCTAATGGTAAGTGGCTATCGTCGCCCATCAACATCAGTAATACCAAATGCATCATTGATGCGTTTCCGGCCAAGAAAGAGAGAATAAAAAAAAAGAAAGAACTGGCTCTCAAGTCCCCAGCCGGAACACGAGTCATTTGGCGGCTGACTCATGCTCAAGGGTGGTAGCTATCCAAACAGACCCCATGGAGAAATAATAGGAATAATGGTATTAATTATTAACAATTGAAATCAATATTTCCAATAGAATCCCTCTGAGGGCCCTACCATCAGCGGGCCAGATTTGTCGCCTCTTACAACACCCATCTGACGTGGGATTGGGGTTAGTATTCGTATTCTAAACCGCCCCAATACGGCTAATACCATTTGCCTGAATTATAACAATTCTATGTTATTATATTTAATTTCCAGTAGTTATAAAAAACAACAGTCGAGTAAAGTAAACCCAAAATAAGAGTTAAGTATGTTGTCATGTTTCTATACGATACATATAATTATAAAGTATCGTATTTTGTAACTCTACCAAACAATAAAACCAAAAAAATGCTTCGATTTCATGCGAAACTGGTTTGCAAAGGGCTATGTTCGTTATGTTGTTGAACTTTAAGTCATTTTTATATTCGATTAAATTAATCTTATTTTTACGACTACAAAATTATATTATGTAAAATATGGAATAATCAAAATAATATTATAATAATAAAATATAAATTTTTATTATGTTCATTTTCTATTTTTATTGTTAATTTGCTGTTTGTAGGAAAAATTATAGACCAGAATTTTCTATAGAAAAATAAAAAAGTAAAGTTTTACTATATACGTATACTACTGCTAACTATAAAAAAAAATTAAAAAGATTTTCAAGATTAAATTCTCTTCTACGACCGTGACAGGACTCGAACCTGCAATCTTCGGATCCGAAGTCCGACGCCTTATCCATTAGGCCACACGGTCGTACTACAAAGTGATATAACTTACGATTCATTTCATACACTTCCATGTTTATCAAAATATTTTACATAATAACACTTTTATTAGCTTCACTTGTAACTAAAGAACTTAATAACAATATAAATAAATACAAGCGTATTTTAAACAAAATTTTTATTTATACCTAAATGTGTCTAATTTGGACGACAATTAAATACACTAATTGGAGATATAATACATAATTTATTAATTAAATAAAAACATAATATTTACACTATACAAAATAAAAATAAATACTTAAAAGTAAAAGTAAAATTAATTAAAATAAATGTATATACACTAATTAGGTAGGTATCTTGGACATAATTTGATAATGGAGTGAGGACCTGAATAGTGGAACTCAATGGTTACTAGTGACAGTTTGAGTTCTTACGATTTATTTTGTTGAGTCAAATCTTTATTTACCTTCGTAGTGTTCCGTAAGAAAAAACGGAACCCTTATAGGATCACGCATGGTCTGTTCGCCTTTTACATCCAATTTACTCCGAAACTACTGGACCATTTGGTACTCATGTACTTTCTTAAACTATTAAGCTATTTTTATTTTGATGAAGGTATAAAAAAAGTAAATAAGGCTGCCAAAATATTCACATGTAATGTTTTGTATAAATCGTTATAACAAAAAAATCGTACTAGGTACCTACTAAAATTATTATAGAAAACAAGTTTGGAAATTTGTTATTTCACTATGCAAACGGCTGAATGCATTTCTATATGATTTTACAGTTTGTAATTTATGGAGTTTTAAGAACGTAACAACTGATTTTATGTATCTTTGCCTGATAAAGATGATTAGCAAACTGTTTCAGGTTGCAGGCAAAGATTTTGAAAAGGCAAGGATGGGTTACTACTTAAAGAGTTAGAATATTACGTCCTTAAAATCATGCAAGATTTTTTAAACTGTAACTTAATAATTGGAATATAAGGTGCATAAACCTATGCACCAGGGTTACAAAGCCAAATGGTGTGCACAACAGTAATTGCCTGGCCAGTCTTTTTAATAGAAAAGTATGGTTTTTTTTTTTAATTTATAAATTGCATACTATATAACAAAATTAATTTAATTTATTTTGCGACGTAAACTAATTCGAGGTAATGAGTCAAAGCCACTACGAAGGGTGATTGTCAACAATCACAAATGTATCGTTTGGCGATTCAATGTTTAGCGCGAGCAGGCGAGTGGCGCACGCGTCGATACACCTTACTGCAGTGTAAATCCGCAACTCGCTAATTTAAGCGTTACGGGATCAGCTTTACTTAAAATAAGTTTGATTTTAATGTTTGTGATAATGTTATAAGTGTTCCATTTTTGACTTTCATTCCACTTTACAAAAAGGTGGATTAACGTGAGTAATTTTTTTTGTATTCAAATTGTCGTGCACTAATTTATTTTATCATTTTCCAATGTCATTTGTTTACTTCGAATCCTTAGTGTCCTATTGAAATTTAGCTGTGTAGGAAAGCCTAGATAAGAAAATAATAAAATTATCTTATAAGTATTCAGACCTTATTGGTCGACAATAAAGAGTTGTGGAATTAAGAAAACATAAATATTGTTGAATTCATATTTGCAAAGTTCAAATTCAGACACAAAATAGGTGCCATAGACATCATTCAGCAAAATCTCTGTATCTGGTATCGACGACAATTCTAAAACATTGTGGTAATAGCAGCATTGACAAATGACAATTGGTCTATTCATGAAACGTTAATGTCACAGCTTAAGAAGATTTTAGACGTGCCGAGAGACAATATAACTTCCGCTAGATTAAACGGATGTAGGTATATTTGATCCTTATTTGTTACCATTTATTTTAACTATTTCAAGACAGGATTAAAGGCGACGAAATCGCTTATTTTATTTTAGTAAGTTAGTGTGATTTCTATCTTACCTTACTTTACTTCATCTCCGCTAACAGGTGAGATTGTTGTCAAACATTAACTTATTTACAGTAAAAACGAGTAACCGCCCTCGCTTTGCTTCGGTTTTCTTTATTTTTTACACCTTGGGTTACATTACTGGAGTTTTATTAAGGATCCCTATTTTTTTTTTAAATGTAATATAGCCTATGTTACTCGGGGATAGTGTAGCTTTCCAACAGTGTAAGAATTTTTCAAATCGGTTCAGTAGTTTCGGAGCCTATTCAATGCAAACAATCAAATCTTTCCTCTTTATTATTAGTATAGAAAACTAATCTTCAACTTACACACAGACTAAAGCTGGCCATACACGGTCAAGTGTAATTGTCAAGTTTGCAGTTTGACTTTATGCGGCATCCAGTTTGCATGAGATAGCCATACACCGTCAAGTTTACTGGATGCCACGTCAAGTCTGCTGCAAACTTGACAAGTATACTTGATCGTGTATGGTCAGCATGTAAAAGTAGTTGTAGAATTAATCGGAAATTATTACGCGAATTTTTGTAATAACATAGCGTTGTATACGTTGATGGTAACGAAACAACACGTAAACACAAGAAATAATTAAGAGGGCCAATATCTCCGATACTCTTATAAACAATTTTTTTTTATTATCACTAATACTAGTAACATTTCTTTACTTTGGAATACGTAGGTATTAGTAACTTGGAATAAGTGTATGGACACTTATGCACGTCATTTTTTGGCTTTTCGGAAAAGGTGCTTTGTCGGGAAGGAGAAGAAACTCCAAGAAGTTCACTCTAGATTGTAAAAGAAAGACAGAACACATCTTAAAAATATTCTCACTCTACAAACATCAGTTAAGTTTAACAATTTCCGCCTTTTTCTTTGTACAAAATTAATAAATCTTTCATAACAAAGAGAGACTTTAAAGTTGCTTTCGAAATGTAATTTATTTTAAACATAAACTGTTTAAATACATATTGTGTTGATATAAAAAAATAGATTACGTCAATTCATTGTTATACTTGATAAAGGTAATTAAATTTCCTTAAGTAATTATCACCTGCTGTGTAAATAATAATTACCTTATTATTGAGACAACCTGTATGCACGAAATTATTATTAAAAATAAAACTCTTGCCTATTCAATAGGGATGTTGACACTAATTATAAATTAATATAAATAAAATGTATGTCTAAAGTATTAGTGATAACATGTAAAGGCCTAAAATATGATTCTTTTATCGAAATCAATCACAATAAATTAAATATCATTAATTTAAAATGTTAAAAATTGTACTCACTATCACGTGACCTCAAACGGCATTTTGAGAATATGACGTGATTGTTCGTATTTTATATGGAAATTCAACAAACTTCAGACAGATAGTATTGTATATCGGATATTGACGTCACGTGACGTTTTTGGTGGGAAATTTGATAATGGTTGTTATTAAACAATTTTTGTTTTTAAATTGAAGATTATTATTTTTATAATATATTTTTCGTGAATATTGAGGTTCTATCTATAAAATAAAATTGAATCCTAAAATTAGTCATGATCCCTTTTCCATGATAAATCAATTAAAACAGCGGTCTATCGTCGACATAGTAGAAACCGATATGGATGGATGGAAAACGTTACGCTCATCCAGGGGAAGCAGATGTGTTGCTGGCATAAATAGCTGCAAAGAACTACTGAAATAAGATAAGGCAACTGAAATCATAAAGCATTTTTGAGGGGAAACTATTAATGAACTTAATTTAATTATGAATTTTCCTGTGTTTAATCGACTTCAACAAAGGTGAAACTTCTCAATTCGGTAATTTTTTGTTTTTTTTTTTTAATGTGTAATACGTCAGGTTTAGGTTTAAGAGAATCTTTATTTCTCATAAGAATACATTATTCACTTACATGAGAAACTTACTTTACTTTAAATGTTAATACGTCAGAAGTCAGAACTCTGTCATTTATGTACCAATCAAAATTTTTTACCTGAAAATATATAAGTCCAGATTCTTCTTATATGTATCATATCGGAAGTTACTAAAAACCCAAGTTATTTTATTATTATAGAAAAATGAAATGTTAAAAATATTGATAATAAAATAATTCTCATCCTACGATGTTTTTAAGTTGATACCAGTAAAAGTATTGTAAAACCGCACTAATCTCAAAAAAAATATCTTTGTTAAGTTTCTTGAAGTCGTTTTTTAATGTATTTTTTTAAATTCGTAATTTCAGTTTCAATTTTATGAGCTTTTGAGATGTTATACCTTTAACGCAATACCCGTATAGCTCGGCAGTAAGCCAGGCCGAGTTGTAAATCCTTACCATCACAATAATTACTCCATAATCCAGATTATTGAACCAAACTTAATGGATTGATAATATTAACTAAGCCTCAGCTTTACTGTAAGCAAATAAAAATCAGTAATTTCATTCCAATTCCTATATAGTTGTGGAGACTTATGCGGACATAAATAATGTAAATAGACTTTTAAATTATTATATCAACTATTATGTTAACCTATAGGTAAGACGAGTACAATCCCGTAAAAGGTAGATACGTGATTTGCATTTTTGCTATCATAACGATGCAATGCAATATGCAACGCTAATACTCGTAATTGACGTTTCAACAAAGATAATATAAAGAACGTGTTGTGTTTGTATTATATGGTATTGTGGGCAATTGTCACATGGACGGTTAAATAATAAAAAGTGTTTAATATTCTACTTGCCACTTTCATTCTTCTTCGTTTATGTAAATCTGTGCAAAGTGTAACAATATTAAATAATAGGTGCACAAGATTAAACAAAAATTAAATTCTCTATCGTTTTAAACGGTTCATCTGAGTTGTTTTATGTTCAAGTTTATTAATTGAAAACTTACTCCTTCTTGTTGACCGATTGATCTGTTTGGTACACAGCTTAGTTCTTTTGACAATAAAACTCTGGGAGGGATCTGGGGCCATGGATGAGTCTCTACCAAAGACGAACAGCCGTACCCACATTTCTTGATTGTTTCGTCGTATTTTGAGTCGAAAATCCAAGATGGCCGCCGCTTTAAAATGATGTTTTATTGTGTTTTATATATTTTCACAACCCCATCAATATGCTACCAAATTAGGGACGACTTTTGTCGTCTGTTACGAATAAATCGGACAGAATGATATTAAGTCTCGCTTTAAGGAATTAGTATCAAATAGTTTCTAATAAGTTTGCATCATTTGTTTTAAGAGATATGCAGTTATTTTGTATGCAGTCTACTGGTACTAATGTATTAAAATAACTATCTTTCATTGGTTCACCTACTTTATACCACAGAATAGATATGTTTATATTCACTATGTACGCAAGTACCGTCACTGACGATTAATAATGATTGGTTAAATATGAATCAATGTCGACATTAAGAAAAAAAATGGTTGTCTGTAAAGTCGGTTTACGGACGGTAGTTTAACGTGACAACGTCATGACAAAACATTGATGACGTAGCGCTCGAATATAATATTATCTCTGGAAATTAACTTATAATTAGAAACTTTTATCTTTATACTACAACGCCATCTAGAACTCCTGAACTAAATTATTTTTTCAGCAAGTTCCTTTCTGACTTAATTGTGTATATGGTTTTGTTCATAGATGGCGCTTTCTCCATTGTTCGCTCGCTCGCGGAACGCGACAGATAAGTCATGAATTTTCGTGCGTGCACCCGGCGTTCCGTTATAATAGACGTTATCACGTCAAAAAAATTTTGTATTTTTTAGTTTGAAATTCGAATTTTTAACTTATACTATTAGTGTGGGTTTTAAAAAGTCCTAAGAATTTGTACCGCTGAAAAAATAAAAACAAATCGTTTTAATCACGATCCGGAAAAAACGATTCGTTTTAAATCTCGTTCCAGAAAAACGATTAATTTAGGTGGAAATAGTTTAACGAGTCAATTGATTCTTGGATGCATCGTATGTCATTTAGAGTTTCCACATGCAGTTGCATTTATTACAGACGGTTCTTACGTTATCTTTACACTGCTAATAAATACTCCAGTCTTGCTATCTCAAGACTCCAGCTGTTATAGTATTATGTTAGAGTGTAAACGACAATTGGCATTCGATCCGATGCATGATACAGTATCTATAATCAGTCGTTGCCATCTTATAACTTGTGTAAATAGTAATAATTACTACAACATAATGATGTCTTTACATGGAAAATATAATAATAAGAAAAATATTTTCCGGTGATATATTTACGCAATAGGGATTTATAAAACTAGGTATGTCTATTTGTCTCTGGGTTTGATCTCGCATATATAAAAACAGTTTAACCGATTTGGATGCGATTTAGTCTTATCCATATGAGTTATTGTTGTATTTTAATCGGTTTGAAAATAAACCACGTCAAATACAGAATATTACCAAAAAATAATCGTGTCCAAAAATACGTATATTATATCAGAAACGCCTTATACCTAATATTTCAGGAATTCTCTCTTTCAAATAAACCCTTTCAAATAAAAAATATTGTCCAAATCGGTTCATTGACTAAGCTCCAATAAGATCTAATACCTTAAAGTAACAAACATAAAATATTTATGGTATACTTACGTAAGTTATAGGATATCTCAAGCGAAGTGCATTCTGTTTCATAATAAACTTGATACTTACATTTAAATATTTTATTTGATATGCCACATGACACGATACGGTTTGCAAAATAGTTTTTTTCATTTTTTGATTTCGTAATTCTTTTCAAAATTCATTTGTTTTCTTTATACCTACCTTCATCTTTGGATTACAAAAAAGCACATGAGTACCAAATTTCAACTCATTTAGTTCAATAGTTTCGGAGAAAATTGGCTGTGAAGAGCGGTCATCCAGACACACGAGTGATCCTGTATAGGCTATAAGGGTTCCGTTTTTCGTTTTTTTCGTTCGGAACCCTAAAAATGTCAACTGCCTCTGCGCAATATCAAAGTCACAAATAGTTACATAAACGTCGGCACTCAAGGATTTAACGCTTGCGAGTATGCGAGTATCCTTGATTTACGTTGCCGTAGACGATGAAGACGATATTAAAGGGTTTATATTATTATGTCGCAGGAAAATGAAGGAATCCGTGATTTGATGAAATCCTTAAAGGGATGGATCCCCCCAGGGATCCCTTCGGCGACCACTCACCTTCCATTCGGGCCGTCGGTGACCACTTGCCATCAAGTGACAAGTCCGTTTGTTTGTCCACTAAAAACAGATTGAAATCAAATTTCTTTTAAAATATATAAATACCTACACAAAGTTATATAATTTATCGGCATGAATTAATATCGTAGAACACAATTAATTCGTTGAAGAGATGCATGAAGCCGTAACGTGTGACCTTAGGAAAGTGGGCCGAGGTTCATCGCGACGCCAATTAAAATGTACTACAACTTAAGTTACACATGGTCAAGGGAAAGTCAGTTTGTTTACTTACAATATCCCTTAGCGCATCTACATTAAACTTTAAAACTTAGTTAAAGCATCAGGCGTTATTTTGCGAAAACCCATTATTATTAAGTTAGTAGGCCTTTATTATGATGGTACTTTGACATGCATAGTAGCTTCCTCCTTAACAAATGAAATATGTTCCTACAATAAAAAAGTATAACTATAAGTATATAGTATAACTATAAGTGTAAGTATATAACTAGATAGTATTTATAGTATTTTTATTTACATTTGAAAAAAAATATATATATACAAGAACAATTAACCTAAAACTAAAAAACCTTAAATAATATAAAAATAATACATAACTAAAATATATTATTAAAAGGAGTCCCTTTAGGCAAGGTTCCGAAGATACTGTAAGATACAAGTAGTTATATAGTATATCAGCACCGACACGAATTTCGAATAGAAAACACTATCACATTATCTTACCTTAGGTCTACTCCCAATTGAATTATTGGACCTTCCAGCAATCAAGTCTAGACTGAATTTATTTAAAATGCTGATGCTAAAATATATAGGTGACCTTCGTTGACCGGCAGGTTTAATTTAGAAGGTAAATCAATCGCTATAAGTGGTGTATTAACCCTCGGGGTTTTACCCCGACGGGCTGTTAAACCAATCAATGTTGTCGCATCCGTAGTATCGGTTTAATCTTCAATCAAATATTTACTTTATAGCAATTTATTGAAAAGTGATTTAGTTTTTGAAACACCCGCGGTAAAGTACCTTTAGTGAGAATACCTTTAATTCAGAAGAGGATGTGAACTCTGTTTGAATAAAACTCATAAAACACTCGTACCTATTATCAAAAATATCTTTTTAATCTACTGAACAAAGCCTGAGTGTTTTTTTCTTTCTGACTTGTGAGGTTTTTGCAAAACAATCATCAAAAGACGGAAGCAGTAAAAAGACGACAATAGAACGTCACATACAATAGTTGACTATTTCTATTGCAGTATGATATACTCATTGACTCATTTCATGAGCGTAACTCAATTGTAAAAATTCAGGTAAACCACAAAGTATGCTTATGAGAGTTATGAGTTTGTTATGACTTCATAACATGTCATAGTTAATATCTTCATAATATGTAAATGTCATACCCTCAGGGTGCCTTTCTGTTTACACTTCAGTCACTATAAATGATGGCTAAATAAAATATCTACTACATCATAACATGAAATTAAAGATCCGAACCCTGCTTTAATGAAAAAAGAAGCATATGTTCATCCATCATATTGTTCATCCTCGGACAAGGCCAAAATATCAACTATTCCAAACAGATATCTTAAGACATTTACGTCTTCAATTTATTGTATTTTTCTTCCCCAACGGCTCTGCATTCTAAAGCAATTGACCGAGTAAAGACCTTCGGAAACGATCGAGAGTAGGAGGTGTGACCGCTAATACCAATGTATCCAATAGCATTTCCGAATGTCAGAATAGCTTTGGATACTTGGATAACCGACCCATTAACACTATTACCATGAAGCATCGTTGTGATAGACGTTCCAGATCACTCAATTAAGAAGAGAGCTATTAGCAGGCCTGGCGCACTCTGCATTTTAGCTATGACGTTACAAGTATATGCGGCGTTCGACATGTCTAGCTAATTCAGGAAATTCATAATGGCTTTCATACGTTCGTAATCTATGACACATATTAAAATTATGACAAATATTGTCTCTAAACTTTGAGTTTAATTTTATTCTTTCAAAATAGACAACCCTGACATTGTCAGAGAGGATAAGCAATAGTGTTAGAAAGAAAGGCAACTCAAGTCATTACGCGTTTTTGATTAGCGCTGTGCGACCTAAATTATACTTTACTGCATTTGAGTTAGAGTCACTATTAAAATTTATTTAAATGATTTTACGGAGTTCGCCTTCTGCACTTAATATAAGTACCTACTATTATTTCTTCTGTGCTATTAGTGCAGTATAATTACATGTGGCTCGGTATAATAAACAAGTACTGTATACAATACAGTCAGTTAACTAAATTAAGTACATTATTGTTTTTCTTATTGATTTACAAAGCAGCAGCATGTTTCTTGTGTAAGCACAGTAACTAATAATCTTAAATTAAAATTTAAAAAAAACCGACAGTTTGATTTACAGTAAACATAGCTGTCAATGATGTTTAAATAAATATAGATACCTACGTTATGCCCTTACAAATCAACCGAAAAATCTGTTCCGATGTCCGCAAGTAGAGCATCGAGCCCGGGTTTACTCGGACCGAAAAACCCGGGTTTTCCCGGTTCTGTGGATTACAAAAAAACCCGGGTTTTAAAAATCAAACCCGGGTTTTTCGGGTTTTTAAAATACTTTTGTTTTTGTTATTTATTAAGTTTAAGCCACAAGAGAGAAGAAAGTGGGTCCCTTCGGAATTGGACGACGGAACCACCGAGGACACCTTGTTGGCTAACTTTTTGGAGAAGGAAGATCTCTTTATGATGAACTCCTTCTTCATAAAGAAGCCTCAACGCAGGTGGACTTGGATAAGTCCTGATGGTTCCACAAAAAGCGAGATAGACTTCATTCTGGCAGACAAACAGCACATATTTAATGATGTCTCTGTGATCAGCAGGTTCAAAACCGGAAGCGATCACCGTCTTGTGCCTCTTACACATTAAATATCGACGTGAAGCTGGAACGGTCATGCCTGATGAAGTCTATGCTTCGTTCAACACCTATCCAAATCCAGGGATCCGAAAACTTTCAACTTGAGCTGCAAAATAGTTTTGCGTACCTAGAATCATGCACGTCGGTGGAGGAGTTTAACACCAGGATGGTAGCGACTGTCCACGAGGTAAGGTCGAAGTATTTCAAGACCCACCCCAGTGGTAGATCTCAAGTTCTCTCAGAACAAAGTCTCGATCTTATGAGAGATCGACGAGAACTATGTGTGCAGTCTCCAACCTCTATGGCGGAATACCGACGGCTCAATGAACAGATCTCCAAGTGTAGGCGACGCAATTTGCGCAAACACAACGCAAATCCTGTAAAAAATACAATAGAGCGAAACCAGGGCTCCAAAGTGTTCGCCAGAGACCTGTCTATTGGGCAAAGTCAGCTCACAAGGTTGAAGACCGAGTCCGGCACCATAGTTACGTCGAAACCTGAAGTTCTAAGAGAAACTGAGAGATACTACGGACGGTTGTTTACCTCCTCTCAAGCACCACTTCCCAGTGAGGAGAGCGACAAGAGAGCTAAATTAACCCGACACTACACAGAGGATATCCCGGACGTCAGCCTGTATGAGATTAGAAAGGCTCTCAAACAGCTTAAAAACAACAAGGCACCGGGAGATGACGCGGCATCACCGCCGAGCTGCTAAGAGCTGGGGGGAAACCCCTCCTAGTGGCGCTCCAAAAAATTGTTTGTTACCGTCATCCATACTGGAACTACCGCGGGAGCGTGGAGCAGAAGTGTGGTGACTCTGTTTTTCAAAAAGGGCGATAAAGCCCTTTTGAAGAACTACAGGCCAATCGCACTTCTGAGCCACGTTTATAAGTTGTTTTCGAGGGTGCTCACAAATCGCATTGCACGCAGGCTTGACGACTTCCAGCCTCCCGAACAAGCAAGATTCCGGAAAGGCTACAGCACCATAGATCACATACACACACTGCGGCAGATTATACAGAAGACCGAGGAGTATAATCTGCCGTTATGTGTCGCCTATGTGGACTATGAGAAAGCCTTTGATTCTCCCGAAACCTGGGCAGTACTAAATTCTCTTCAGCGGTGCCGTATCGACTACCGGTATATCGCGGTGTTGAAGTATTTGTACTCATCAACCACCATGTCCGTCAAAGTACACGACATAGCCACGAACCCCATCCAATTGTAGAGAGGTGTCAGGCAAGGGGACGTTATATCCCCAAAGCTGTTCACCGCTGCGTTGGAAGATGTGTTAAAGCTGATGGAGTTGAAACGACGTGGCATTAACATCAATGGCGAATACATCACACACCTGCAATGTGCCGATGATATAGTCATCCTGGCAGAATCCCTGGAGGAACTAGGTACAATGCTCGGGGACTTGAACAGCGCCTCACAACGGGGTCACAACAATGGGTCTTAAGATGAATGTCCATGTTACACCCGTACCGGTTGTTGTTGACGGCGCTGCTCTCGAAGTTGTAGACAAATACAATTACCTGGGACAAGTGATCCAGATGGGTAAGTCCAACTTCGAGAAAGAAGTCACTCGTAGAATCCAACTCGGATGGGCTGCGTTCGGGAAACTGCGTCATATCTTGTCGTCCAAAACACTACCTCAGTGCCTGAAGTCGAAGGTGTTCGAGCAGTGTGTGTTACCAGTGATGACATACGGATCCGAGACGTGGTGCTTCACTATTGGCCTAATACAAGCTCAGAGTAGCGCAGCGGGCTATGGAGAGGGCTATGCTTGCTATTTCTCTAAGTGATCGCATCAGAAACGAGGAGATCCGTAGACGAACAAGAGTAACCGACATAGCTCAAAGAATTAGCCGGCTGAAGTGGCAATGGGCCGGCTACATAGTGCGAAGGACCGATAACCGTTGGGGAAGAAAGGTCCTCGAATGGCGCCCGCGTCTCGGAAAACGGAGTACAGGACGCCCCCCGACAAGATAGACCGACGACCTGAAGAAGACAGCGGGCATCCGCTGGATTCAGAAGGCTCAGGACCGGTCAGAATGGTGCAAGTTAGGGGAGGCCTATGTCCAGCAGTGGACCTCCAAGGGCTGATGGATGGATGGATGGATGGATGGAGATTACTTACTAAGTTTTAAGATATTCTGAAGAAAAAATAAATCTTTATCACTTTTGTAAACATTTTAAACTGTTTTTGTAATTTGTAAAGTACTATTTAATTTATTTAAATTCTTCCTCATCCTTTATAATTTGTACTCATTGCAGGAAATCGATTTATAAACGCAGATTAGTGTATTTTAAAAAAATACAATAAAAGGCTCGAAAAGCTCGAAAAACCCGGTCTACCCGGGTTTTGATATTCTTAAACCCGAAAACCCGGGTTTTCAAAATTGAACCGAGCTTCGATGCTCTATCCGCAAGGCACGCTTTATTGCTTTATCGCACGTCTTTATCGCTCTCGCGTCAAAACTACATCGCTATCTCTTTCTTCACCTGAATAAGAGTTCCCAATTGGGAACTTTTCGAGTCACACAACGCGCGCGCTTATGACATATCTGCCTCTTTTTAACATATAATATCATTGGCTATACTCGATTAAGTCACCCTTAATATAAAAACATTAACTACTACATTGTTGTTTTCTTTATTGATTTACAAAGCAGCAGCTTATTTCGTATAAATCATGTTATTATAGTTATTAGACGACGAACGGAGGAAGGGTGGAACAGCTATTATAAGCGAAGAAATTTTTTGCGGCACAGGCGTGTGAAATTGTTGATGATATTATACCTATTATGTATGTTTTTCATATAACTACCTACTTACTACAATGTACCTGACAGATACTAAATAACGATGTACTCCATGTCTGTACAACAAGCAATAAAGATTTTACGTACTTTGTGAGAATGAATTACAATCGTGTAAATTGCAACTCTATAATTTTAGATGTAGATTTAGTTGTGTCTTTACTTGTTTTTATTGCGGACGTGGATACATGTTCATGATTATGTATCCTTCTGTTATTAATCAGATTGTTAGATATGTATGTTTTCATGTATAAATTAATACTATGACAGTGAGGTTCTGGAGATAATGATATATTAATTTTCACATCGTGATGGATATTATTCATGATAATATTTTTTGTATGTAATTAATGATATTTTTTTAAATTACCTTGTGTTCATCTTAACCCATCACTAAGCTCGTACTGTTTACACTTAATTCAAGGGCGATTTTAGGAGGATCAGGCAAATAGATACATATACCTACACTGTTACTATATGCATGTGGCCACCACAGACAATGATCAGAAAGATTACTCGCCAGTCTCATTCAGCACTAGCAGGGTTAACTTGGCCTCAAGCCCCCCTAAACCCTCACACGGTAATTCTCCAAATAATTATTACTTTAAAATATTTATACAATAAAACATTGTAGGTAGATAGGTAAAACAAACATAATCCTACAAACAAAACAATGATAAACCAGCTTAACTAATTAACATTTACCTTGGGCTAACAGTGCTAACACACATTTTATCATTGTTTAAGTTACCATTTTCTGACTGATAAAAATTAAGATATTTGAATAGGAATCATTTCTGTTTAAGAAAAATTAAAACACGGAATCTTCCTTGAGGTCAATGTGATGATTAATGGTTCATTTGAGGTATTTCCCTAACCAGTGAGGCCAACTGATTCATAGTTCATTTGTGTTAGATATTTCCCTAACCAGTGTGAGGAATGACTTAACCAAAATATTCTAGGACAACGGGAAGAACCTTTATAATGATTGATGAGTCGTATTGTAATCTTTTACGATGAAAGAAACCTTTATAACCGTGTTCTTTTTTGTGTTTTCCGCGTTTGTGTTTCTTTGCTGCAATAAAACACAGTCAGAGTGAGTCGCTTAATATGTAAGTAGTATTTATAGCCTTTCCGTGCAATATAAGTAAAATCTAAGAAATGCATGTATAACTCTTTTTGTACAGAGAATACGTTTTTAATAGTTTTAAACAAATCAGCTGATATTTCTTTATTTTTCCATACAAACTTTCCCTAAGGAACCCTTTAGTATGGAACCCTAAAAAATTGCTTAAACTTTAAGTTGAACACTTTTCAATATCCTAGTAAAAGTGCTGTTAAAATTCGTTTAGTGGTTTTGAAGATTAGCGGAGAGAAACAAACAGACATACAAAAAATTTAAAAACTCATTTTTCCGTGTTGGTATCGTGCAAGTAATGATTTGCAACTTGAAAAAATCATTTATCGCCAAATCCCAGACTCTTCAATTTTATTACTAGGTAGATATGTATAGATTATGTATTCTATAGTAATAGGCCGTAAATACATTGCAGGCTTGCAGCGTTGCCGTTAAGTATAAGATGATCTAATCGGAATAATAATTTCTAGTAATATAGGTAGTAATTGATTTATCAAAATGAAGATGGAACGGAGAGAAAGATAGGTACCTACTTAAATTAGCAGCCTGCTATACGGATACGGTTCTCTTCGTACTCCACCTAGAAATTGCAATTATACGTGTTATCATGTAATAGGTACCATCGTTATTACGTAGTTACGTACACGGTATAATACTAAATTATTGAAAGAGGATTATTATTATTACAATAGGATTATATCCAATATTGTTTTATGAAAATCATATACATGAAACAATGTAATATGTGATGAAAAATCCATATTTTATCAAGTTTAGTAATAAGTCTCAATTGTTTAATACCGAGACAAGTGCAAAATGTGGTGTCGAGCTAATCCCACCGGTGCAATCAATTGATACTCGTATTGATTGAGTATAAAATTATGTTGCTCGGGTACTTAAGTAGATGAACATTGTGATAAGAAACAATATACTTAACGCGAAATATCAATTCTTGTGTAAACACAGTAAACTGTGATAATCTTATAATAAATTAAAATTCAAAAAGTGACACTTTGATTCAAACTAAACTAAGATTAAGTCACCCTTCATACAAAAAAACTATATCAAAATCGGTTCATCCGTTTAGGAGCCTCTGCCCTGCATTCTGGATATGAATTCAGGTGAGGTATCAGCTCAGTTAAAAATAAAAAATGATGTGTCAGTATTAGCCCCTGCTTCAGAAGAACCATGGAGTATAGAGGTAATAAAGCTATCTCATATGAGGGGAAATTTGAAAAAGTGTCCAGCGTTTCACTGAAAATAGAGGTTCCACCACAGGTAAGTACCTACCACAATCCTACGACAATAGCGTTGGCGTCGCAATAAGTATGATATGAACATAGCTGTTGACGCTTTCGACGCTGTTGTAGACGGAGCTGCGGAGTGAAGTTTGCTGAGTTCAATAAAATTTATCCTAACGCACTGCAGCGCCACTCGTTATTGGCGTTTCTACGGACACTTTTCATACATAGCGATGGCTCTCCTTACGAATTACGATATACGAAAAATATCTTGTATGTACATAAATCTATTTTCACTGAACTATACAACCATTCGACGCATGTTTGACGAGCGATTACAATCTGACACGCAATGATAACGAGATAGCGTATAAATCTCAGTGATAACAACAACCTTCAAATTAGCAACCATTCTTAATTAACCACTTAAGACAGACTTTGGCTGGTACCTAGCTAGTACCTTCTAACCCTTCTACCACCAACCCCTATATTTTAATAGCGATATTAGTACTTTAATTATTTTCTACTCTCGGCGGAACTTAAGAAATGTTAAACGAATTAAAACTATAATGAAATATTTAACAAAGTCACTTCTGGCTCATTTTCGTTTTTGGTCTATAATTAATATTTATTATAACACTTTTTGCATGATCTGACTTTTGGTTGTATCGTGTATGATAGATACCAGTTAAATACTTTATTAAATACTAGGAAATCGCCCTCACTTCGCTTTGGGAAAAATAGTAAAAAAAATATAATATAGCCTATGTCACCCGGGGATAGTGTAGCTTCCCAGCAGTGAAAGAATTTTTCAAATCGGTTCGGTAGTTTCGAAGCCTATTCAATCCAAACAATCAAATCTTTCCTCTTTATAATATTAGTATACTTAGACTAGCGCTCAGTAGTCTTTAGTAGTCGTTCAGTAGTCTTTTCGTGAAAGAGAAACATCAATACGCTCACAAATTTTTACATTTACGAGTATATTATTAGTAGGACACATATTCACATTGATCTGCCATTGTTACAGGTAGCCTCTGTAGTGGCAATGACAAGGAGTGAAGAATAATTCAAATGACCATGAAGAAAGTAAACATCGAGATGAACGGAGATAGTCCTCCGATTCGCAGCGACATGGACACCTACAGTTCAAAGTAAGTTGTAAAAAAGTCAAAAAAGTCAAAGTCACAATCCATAATTGTCCCACTGCTGGGCTTGGATCCCCTCTCACATTGTGATGGGTTCAGACCAGATTGAAAAGGTCACGTTGGAATTATAGATTTATTATAATTAAATATACTTCCTCAAAATATCGCCTGTCCTTTTCCTCATAATTTTGCTCATCTATTTAGGTTTTGGGTATACCTATAAGTTCTGTTATTCACTACTTTATCTAATGTACGTTATACAAAATTAAAACTTGAGTTGATGGAGTGGAGATACGTATACCTTACTTATTTAGAAAAATCAAGAATCGATTGTTATATTATACTTACTTTTTATTTTGAGATTTCCACGGAATAGTTCATTTTAAGCGTATTGGATTTACGTATAATTTACTTCTGGGAAACGTTTCGGTATAATCACGCCATCGAAGTTTTCTACCCCCGCGCGCTAATACAAATTCCGATCATGATCATCCATTCATCTTAAGATCGGAACACAGTCGATTCCCAGATACTACCTAGCCTAGTGAGTTTACATAGGTATTAAAATTCCGGTATAAGTGAACTCTTTTTTATGGGTAAAGCCGGCAAACGAGCTGACGACGACCAACGTAAGTGGCTATCGTCGCCCATGAACATCAGCAACACCAAAGGCATCACTGACGCGTTGCCGGCCAAGAAAGGGTGAATAAAAAAAAGAAAGAACTCGCTCTCAAGCCTCCAGCCAGAACACGACGAGTTGTTAGGCGGCTGACTCATGCTCAAGGTAGCTATCCAAGCGAACCCCATGGAGAAATAATAATAGTAATAATGGCTTTTCAATACTACCAATATAATCCCTACCCCCTATTTGCCACCAGCGGGCCAGATTTAGTCGCCTCTTACGACACCCATCTGGCGTGGGATTGGGGTTAGTATTCTAAGCCGCCAAAATTATCTAATTTTAACTTCATTATTGTATTACTTTTGGACAATTGCGTTAGCTTCAAATTAAAATTTAGCGATAAACGAAAGTTAATTGAACTTACTTTGAAGAATTTAATTGGATTTATGAGTTCATTAATAAGTAGATCCCTTGAGAGTCGAGTAATTTTGTGGTTAATTTGGAAATTCAGATTTATGATTTCAACATTTTGTTTATCGCAACCATTTGTTTTTATAATGTATCAAGATTCCAGCGACTTTTAAAATAAAAAATCAATTGCCAATTGCATGTTCCTTGTTTGTCTGAATGCACCACAAAGTCCACAAGCAGTGGAATTTGACAGCGATTAATGAAAGCAATTTCTGTGCTCCAAAAGAAAATCTTTGTACAAAGCTTTCAATCGCGCGTAAAGATTACACGCACACACTTTTTTTTACTTTGCACTCGTCGAATTAAAGGTTTGTTCTTCTTGAACCGGGCGTGTTTGCAATGTACATTTGTGTGTGCCTATAGCACACACGGATCCGAATGCGGTAGTGTGTTATTTTTTTTCCTCGTTTATAACTCGACATGAGAGATATTACAAAAGCCTACTTTTGTGTCACTTGACTCGAGCGGTTTTTTATACAAAAACCGGACAAGTACGTGTCAGGCCACGCAATGTAGGGTTCTGAAGTATAAGTTTATCGACTATTACTCATTAACTTCTTGCTAACATAGCCGTATATTTTGCTTGTAAATTAATCATATAAACTATTTTTGAGAACTTTTTCACTTGTCCAACTGAAACCGTTTGGCCGGAGGCGGGCGGATACTTGACTCTAACCAAAATTAACACTTTAAAGCCAAATATTTCGCAAACAGGACCCTAATTCCAAAAATGGTCTTAGAAGACCTACAATATTTTTGAAAGATCTTTTTAACGATACTCCACACTATAGGTGTGACGAATAAAAAAATCATCGTCACATTACCTGTAGGAGAGGTACTCTGAAAAAAAATGTTTACAATATTTTATTATATTATGATTCTGGAGTTTTAATAAATATGTAGTAACATATTTATAGTTCATAGCACTAAGGGTCTCGACGCTTTACTTCGGACAGACGGACAGACGAACGGACAGACGGCTGGACGGACGGACGGATGGACAGACGGACGGATATGAAGAAACTATAAGGGTTCCGATTTTAATTCGGAACCCTAAAAAGCCAGTGCTCTGAAGTGTTTCTCAATAACAGTACTTTCAAACCTGTTTGCTCAAAATAGCGGGTTATTTAGTGAAAAACTTTTTGCGAATATTATATTATTATTATCCTTTGTTATTCATGTATGATATCAGTTTTACATGCTTATTAGCTGCATATTATAAGATTAGCGCAAGCAGTAGACATGTTTTTATTACCTAGACATACTGTTCTGATTGATTTTTGTTTATGGAAATAGCCGGCAAACGAGCCGACGATCCACCTGATGGTAAGTGGCTATCGTCGCCCATGGACATCAGCAATACTAGACATCACTAATGCGCTGCCAGCGAACGTTTACGTAGATGTCTGGACTAGGTATAACAGTAATTGGATAAAAACTATCATGTTCCTATGTATTTATTAAAATATTGTAAAATCGGAAGACAAGAACTTTTGTAGGACACATTTTCTTTTGGGGATTTTTTTTCTGTAAAATCAATACTTTGCCAAATAAACAACAAACAAACAAAAAAACTATAGCGCAAAATGTTGTGATAGCAGCGGTTATAACATTGGTCTCCCGAAAGAAGGAACTCGGGCCGAGTTCGTATCCTGGCAAGCACCTCTAATTTTCAAATATTATGTGCGTATTAGAAGTTAATTATCACTGCTTCGGTGAAGGAAAATATCGTGAGGAACACACCGGAGAGTTTTTCATAATGTTCTCAAAGATGTGTGAAGTTTACCAATCCGCACTTGGCCAGCGTGGTAGACTATGGCCTATACCCCACACATTGTGAGAGGAGACCCGGAGCCCAGCAGTGGGATAACTATGCTTTGTTGCTTTGCTTTTTTTGCCTATGATATTCGTTATCAGCGCGTCAAAATACACAAGTATACCAAAAAGATCAATTTATTTATTTATTTATTTATGCTTTATTGACCCTTAACAAATAAGTGGTACAAAAGGCGGACTTAATGCTAAACAGCATTCTCTACCAGTCAACCTTAGGAATGTGCAGAGAACAATGAAAGCGGTACAAGTTAGAGAAATAGAAATTATAAGAAAATATATTGTATATATATTATATATACATATACATATATAAATATAAATAGATAACAGTATACAAAAAAAGTAATAGTAAAAAAAATATAATAATAAATAAGACTATGAATATACATAACTTAAAAATAATGTTGTAGATGATAATAATAAGATTGTTCTAGAAAAGTAATTATAAGTGAATAAATATAAAAATGATAAAACGTAAGATAAAATCTTTAAAATGGTGTTTGTAATGAATCGGGAATCAATCGGGGGTATGGGCTAAAAGAAAGTTTATCCGACATCAAATAATAACTTCAATGACTAATAAAATTGTTTTCATAATACCTTCAACTTCAGAATTGGTTTGTGAAGCCAAATTAAATACGAGTACTATTGAACGCAAAAGTTGCGTAAACAACATTGAACACGGTATATTAATATACATTATGTATTTATTATATTCTTTGTTCGCGCAATGAATGGAAGGAATGACGTAAACGTGTTTTAAATTATTGGGATATAATATACAATATTACTTCAGTCTTTTAAACTAATAACTATGACATTTTTATACCGAGATAGTATTATTGAAATGTAAAAGCCTTATGAATTCGAAATTCTGAAATTCGCTAATTCCTAATTTGTTAATTACTAATTGCTCTGTCACAAAAAAGCTGACGTTATTACCTGGTTCATATAGCAATGACGGATAAGAATTAGGGCCTCACTTATTTTAAAAGTTATTTAAAAGGTTAATAAGCCTTTTTTACCTTATTTTACGAATACTTTTGGCAAATTTTTTTTAAGTTTATTATTTGTTTAGACTCCAGTACATATTGTTATACATATAATATGTAGAAGCTTTCTCAAACTAAAGATTAAAAGGAAGAAGGGCTTAGGATTCAGTTGTCAATTATGTAAATTACAGAGAATAGTTACCTAATAGCATATGTGAAGCAATTATAAGTAATTTGTCGTCTTTGTGTATGAATTGATGTATTCCAGATCTTTAATAATTACAAGACAAGAATACCTTTGTCAATGTCATTAGAAGAGAATTAGCATAAATGACTCTACAGGCTAAGTTGAATGCTATAGATGCTTATATGCAAGCCTTTAATTATAACATGAATAAACTAGTGAATGCCCTCGCTATGGTAAACCTTTTGGTAAGCCGAAACTCGCTAAATATATGGACGGTGTTTTTTTTAAATTGGCATAACTTTTATATTTGTGAACCGACTGAAATAAGCCAAATACTAAATGTTAACCCCCGCTCACTAAAACATATCAGTGAAAACCGGATCTAGATTTTTTAAGCCGTTCCTGAGATTAACTGGAACAAACGCACAGACATATGGACAAAATTCTAAAACTTATTTTGATGAGATCTATTTCTATTGTGTTAATAAATACCTCTAGTAATAGTTTTTCTCACCTATCTTTCATGTACAGACATCGATCGCAGTTACAGTTTCATTAATATGTTTGGATATGGATATGATAATCTAAGTGATGATTTTTTTTAATGCCTTGAGGCCCGAACGCACCTCTAATTTTTAAATATTGTGTGTGTATTAGATGTTTATTATCCCTTGCTTCGGTGAAGGAAAACATCGTGAGGAAATCTGCACACCTGAGAGTTCTCCATAAAGTTCTCAAAGGTGTGTGAAGTCTACCAATCCGCACTTGGCTGGCGTGGTAGACTATAGCCTGTACCCTTTCATTGTGAGAGGAGACCCCGATGGGACAATTATGGGTTGTTGCTTTGCTTTTGCTTTGCTACAGAATGGAAAATGATATTCAAATTCACCTGGATAGCAAGTAGCTACCATTCTCTTGCTTAAGCCAGCCACCAAACAATTCGTAGTGTTCCGACTGAGACCTTGAAAGCCAGTACTTTCTTCACTCTGATATCCATAAGCAATGGTCAACACTTTTTTTTATTCAGAATAAGTTAATGCTTGACAACAAAACCACCTGATGGTAAGCAGAAATGAAGTCGTGGATGGTAAAGCGCACTAACTTATTAACACTTACCATAAAGTCACTCGTTTGCCAAAATAATGAAAAAATATAAATTTCCGCTTAATAAGAAGTTATAGACACTTCGATTGAATGATTTGAATATAAATAGGATTAATTATTTCCAACTAACCCAGCCACGTGGGCACGTTTATAGAGGAATGCAAATCAATTTCATTTATAACATAAGATCCGAGGTTGTTGATGCAATGGCAAACAGTTATTACATCAGGCAGTTATCGGGTCAAATCATGACCAATTCACCATGATTGGAAGCCAATTCCCTGCGTCATGGTGTCTGTAACTTCATCAATAGAAGTAATTACTACTGACCCCTTTTATTTTCATATAATTTATAAGCAGAACCATTCCGCGACGTCCGCAGTAGAGGGACGTCGTTGACATGTTCGTTGTGAAGTTATTCAACTGTTAAATGCAAAAATACTAAAGATTGCATAAACTAATACATAACATTTTGTGAAGCGTAAAATAATATTATTGACAAGTAAAGTTAGCCAACTGTGAAACTGTAGATAAAGACTGGACTATATTTCACGTGTACTTTTGGGAATACTATATTTAATATTCCATAAAAAAAATTCATAACAATTTGGCAAAGTTACCTAAAACTAGTGTTACAAGCAAAGTTAACCAAAAGATAAAAAAAATAATGAATATTACTTATAAATAAATAAGTTTAATTTTTTATAATTTATTCCCTATGAACTTAAAACATTTAGGAAGTGTATTAATAAAAAATCATTGCAAAATGAATGTTCTTATTATGAGGGAATATTGGATTACAGTGAGAAAATTATCGCCTGAAGTAATTAATGACCGTGCGTTGAATGGGTAAGGACTTTATACTCGTATTAGAGCCACCATAAGCATGATGGTAAAGGTTTGTGAACTTTTGTGAAGCAAAATGTAGCAGAAAATTTTTTCGTAGCATATTATTATCTGAACAATAAGTAAGGATGTTGACACTAACTAAAAATTAATATGAATGTGTTTATTTAGACAGCTAAAATATTATTCTTTTGTCGAAATCAATCACAATAAATTAAACAAAATTAATATAAAATGTTTAGCGTCACTGTCACGTGACCTCAAACGCCATTTTGAACTTATGACGTCATTGCTCCTATTTTTTAGGCAAGTTCAACAAACTTCCATACACCGATAGTATTGAATATCGGTTAGTGACGTCACGTGACATTTTTGGTGGGAAATTTGTTAATAACTTTTATTTATAAATTTTTTTAATTGAAGATTATTGTTTTATAATATTTTTTTCGTCAATATTAAGGTTCTATCTATAAAATAGAATTGAATCCTGAAACTAGCCAACATCCCTTAGCATAGACTAAGTATTTATTCGGGCAGGTTTTTGTTTGCAATAAAAGATTCACATATTTTGGTACTGGTTTATTGGAACACGATAGAATACAGTATTGCAGTTAATAGACTAAATGCGTGGGCTATGAAAAAAATTTATCATACAAAATTACAATAATGTTGTATTGGTTGCACTCCGACACCTACCTAGGTGAACCTAAGCACAAAATTTGTTCTAAAAATAGGCCCAAAGAATAGTATTTTTAATAAAAGCTCTTCCTAAGAGCTTCCTTACGCGCCAAGAAAATAACCAAACTAAATAAAAATTTTATAGGCAACGATGCAATGTAGTAAGTAAGTAGTCATAGTTTAAAAATTGAAATTAAAAACTGAAAATTACCTCGGTCGAAACTACTAACCGATAAAAAATATTGGAAAATCTCAAAGTAACATTTCATTTACAGTTTATAAGAAAACCTATAAATTCCTAAGCGCATTTTAAACGAGACATGAAAAATATAGGACTAGTGTGAACTTGATGAAACTGGTTTTTAATATCTTAAGCTGGATCATGATAAAACTCATCTCAAAGTTGACATTTAATCGGACTAGATAAGGCTTTTACTTATTCTAAATGAATATCACGATGTAAGCCATTTAAAGTACATACGTATATTATGCACTTACCAAGTTATGCACCAACCGCTACTCCGTACTAAAATATTTTTTAAGAAAATAACCGGCAAACGAACTGACGATCCACCTGATGGTAAGTGGCTATCGTCCCCCTTGGACATCAGCAACACCAAAGGTATCACTGATGCGTTGCCGGCCAAGAAAAAGAGAAGTAAAAGAAAGAAAGAACTGGCTCTCAAGCCCCCAGCCGAAACACGACGAGTCATTTGGCGGCTGACTCATTCTCGAAGGTGGTAGCTATCCAGGCGAACCCCAAAGAGAAATAATAATAATAGTATTAATTAACAATTAAAATCAATTTTACAAATATAATCCCTCGAAGGGCCCTACTACCAGCGAGCCGGATTTAGTCGCCTCTTACGACACCCATCCGGCGTGGGATTGGGGTTAGTATTCTAAGCCGCCCCAAAACGGTTAAAAAAAATAATTGTGAAAATCCTGTCAATACCCCACGATTATTATAGCGTAAAGGTAATCAACACAAAGGTCTTAAAATCAATAGGTACAAAACTTTTCTACAAACTTAGAAGATGGTTAATTCCACTTCTTTAAGAATGGAATTATCTGTCTAAAAGATATTTCTTCGTGAATTTTCATGTTATGTGTAGAATTGTAGATGGTCTCTAAGGTAAAATCACATACATAATAAAATTATGTGTACAATTATTACGATGGTTTCTTGTAATTTTAACCTAATAAAATCTCCAATATTTAACGAATGAACTTCTGGTGTCAAGATTAAAACATTTTTGTTCCCATCTGTGTATGTAGATTAGATTACGCCTAGGCAGGCTTATGGATTAATAGCTCAGATCATAAACTTTGAAATTACGTTAAGTTTATGGTTGAAACCTAATCTCGGTTTAAACGTAGATTTACTGAAGATCGTATAAAAACTTATTTAGTCATAAAAATATTATAAGTTTTATAGACTTATGACAACCTTCTCAGATCTGACTTTTTTACAGATTTAATCGCCATTATTTATTGTTGCCATTGTTATTGCATTAAAAAATGGCATTGGTCATAGGCATAGCGTACTTGTTGTAAGCAAATCTGAGTTAAAATTAATAAGAAAAAAATATGAAACTTATAAATAATCACGATAATGATTGCAATATAATTTTTTAACTGTAATTTCCTAAAACAACAATGTTTTCAATATGTTTTGACATACCCAAAGTCCCCAGCGATAATTTCATCAATGCCATAATCATTCACTGAATGGTCATTGAATGGCATTGGCCAAATCATTCAACTGAATCATACTTCAATAGAATTTCCTAGAATAAAAACTGAGGACATCTACAAACATCTTCAATTTTTTTGTTTATTATATTACCCAATAGGCTAGCCTGTTTATTATTTTAACTTGTTTATATTAACTATTAACTTGTTTATATTGTGAATCCACACCGTATATATAGAATAGAAACCGTTCTTTTCGTGGAGAAACATTTTCCAATGTGTTCGAGAAACATCTCATAACGAAAAGTTATAGTAAATGTTGCTGAACAAACGTTGTTCAATTTTTGAATACATTTATCAAATCGTAACAATAGATAACTTATTCGTTATAGCATGTTTCTTTTTGTTCATTTCGCATTGTTACTTTTTGTTATATTTTGTTAATTAATGGCAATCTGGCGCTGCAGACAGTGCGTGCCAGTTATAAAATCTTAATGCTAATCTTAATCTTAATCCTACTTGTGTTATATGTAAATATGAAAGTTTGTATGAGGTTTAGTTATTCTTTCACGCAAACATTAGTAAACAGATTTGTATGAAAAGAACACATATTGACCATGATCTGGAACAAGACGTGGGGTACTTATTACGAAAATTAACTAGATTGTGGACACACCATTATAATCATAAAATATAAACCATTTATTAAATTCTGATCGTAACCAAACAAGTTCAAACAACATAATTACATATTAGCTATTCAAGTCTAGGACCACGTCTGCAAGCTAGCTATGCCCCCGTTTATGGTCACAAACATCATTCTTGACCCAATGATTACTCCTTGATTATTCATACTCTATTCAAACTAGGTTTTATAATAATTATTATATTATTTACTTACTTATTTACTTAGAGTTGTGTGTGGCTTCAAGGCAAGAGTGAATAGGCTTTTACCAATGATATTATATGTATAAAAAAAGGTAGATAAGCCAAGACGGCGCTGAAATTACGTCAGTCGAATTTAGTTAAGTATAGCGATTTTAATTCAGACTAGACATTCTAGTTGTCTTTTTCACTATTATGGTTTTAGTAGTGCCATCTCTTTTACATAATTTACCAATGTAATAGTGACTGATGTAGTGAAACAAAAGATAAACGTGTGTGTGTTGTAGCTCGGTCGGAACAGATTTTTTGGTTGATTTGTAAGGGCATAACGTATCTATAGTTTAATATCATTGGCTTTTACTAAGTTAGCGCACCACCTCGCTTCATCGCCACTTACCATCTAGTGGGATTGTATTGGAGCATTAACTTATAAGTTAAAAAAAATATTTATATTGCCTAAAAAGATAATAATTTTCATTTTCAGGGTAGAATTAGCGTACAATGGATCGCGGGAGGACTTGGACCCCTATGTGCCCGCTGACCACCGCCCGTTGGAGTCGAATACGTCGTAAGTTTATTTTTAACCGACTTCAAAAAAAGGAGGAGGTTCTCAATTCGACTGTATTTTTTTTTATGTTTGTTAGGTACCTCAGAACTTTTTACTGGATGAACCGATTTGGATGATTCTTTTTTTAATAGAAAGCTGGTGCTTGTCGTGTGGGCCCACAAATGACAATGGCATATATGTCAAAACTACAACGTACTTCATTTGAAGTCGGTTATTTTTTTGTTAAAATGTTAGATTATTAAAGTTAATGATACATTGGAATTATAATTATGTGCAATATTAGGTGCCCGATGCCCTAGAGAACAGAGGGCCGAAGCCCTCTGTGTTTTTCTTACTTACATAATTATGTATTCTTCTTAAAGGTTGCCTGGAAGAAATCGCTATGTAGCGTTATGGCCGCCTGTTGTTTGTACTTCCATCTGAACTTTTTTTTGTACAATTGTATAATATGTGGTATCTATGTATCTATCTAGGTGCAATTTAAGTAAAAGTCAGTTACAAATTCGCTGCTTTGGATCAAATCTTGCAAGCTTAATTAGACCTACTCTGTCTTATAGCAAGGATTTGAAATTTTGCATACTACTGTAGTTTTGATGACAATACATTTTTGTTATAAGCATGACCTGATAATACTCACAGGTTTGGCTTTAGCCGAGAGGACTCCTCAGAGTCACAATAGTTTTTCTTTAGCCTACCAAACATTTTCGCTTATAACTTTTTTATTTATAGTTCTACGACAAAAAGTTACTGGAACAAAGTTGTAGAGAATTTAATTTGCAACAAAAAATGTTAACAAAAATTTTTATCAGATAAATAGTTTAAGAGATATATCGTAAAAACCATTTCAACTCCTATTTTCAAGATGGCAGCCGTGGGACAAGGGTGGCGACCCCACAAACTTGGTTTTAGCTTTACACTGACCCCCTCTACAGATCCAAACAATAAAATTGCGTACTCTGAAAAACGCAACCCCAAATGTATCTAACTTTTCAATGGACTATTAACTTGCATTTGTTGCTAACAAAAACTCAAAAAGAAAGATGTTGTTCTGTAGATAACTACCTTACTACCTGTACTTAACTATACAGTAAGTGTAACCTTAGTACATGGAATATTTTTTTTAAATAATCACACAATTAATATCTGTGTATTCGGGCATCCATTAAAATAAAAAAAGGCATCGTATAAGGCGGTAAACCGGTCGCTATAATGTTCCACACAAGACGGCTTTGGATCTTGGTTTTTTCTTAGCCTCGAACCGAAAAGTCATTTAATCCTTAAATGGATATTGATTGATGTTTACAATATAATTTTGCATCAAGGATTACGAGGAGTAATTTAATTTTAACAAAAAAACAACAAGCTAAAGGATAAACTTTATGTAATTCTTCACAAATCTTTTATTACTTTTATGTAACACATGGGCAGTAACTGCGAGAAATTTATTGTTATAAGTTTCTTTACGCGTTTTATGTTTTTACATTTTTACTCGAAACATCTTAAAAACCTTTGTAAATCATTCCATCTGTGCGCAAAACGATATAAAAAATCGTTCGAAGATCCACTTGACGGTAAGTGGCTAACGTCTAAAAAACCGACTTCAAATGAAGTACATCCTTTCCAATAAAAAAGAATCATCGAAAACGGTTGGCGTGATATTGAGTTATTCGTCCAGTTGTCGAACACATACTTAATGCTTTAAGACTTATATGCTTTTCTCATAGATGCCATTGTCTGATCTCGCTCAAAAAGGCGAACACATGACAAGTGCCAGCTTTTGATTAAAAAAAAATGTGTGCAATTCACACGTGGTAGAAGTGAAACTTTCCAAAATTTTGGTTTCAAGATAATGATATGAAAAAGCAATAAATCGAATCTTAAAGCAATAAATCGAAGCGCCATCTATGAATACAACTTAGCACTTTTTAAAAATCTATCTAGCAATAAAACGAATGTTCTATCTTACTCCTCACGCCATCTATGAATACAACTTAGCATTTTTACTGTCTGTATAATCGGCTGGTCGATCGACAGAATGAAAGAATGCAATTCTTATTTTTTGTTGATAAATTCTTTGAAAATATTTAAAAGAGCATTTGAAAGTATTTAAAAACAGTATAAAAATAAAACTAAAAAAAAGAAATATTGTGAGACGTGAACCTGCGCATCAGGTATTGTGTATCTACGTCCTGACCATTGAGCTACGGACAAGTTAAATTGAATGACGAAATTAGCGGTTATATTATCTTACCTGTCGTTGCATCCGGTTTCAAATCACTAACGATTCTAAAGAAGTTTCACTTCAATAATCATCAAAATCGGTTCACCCAGTCGAAAGTTATGTGGTAACAAACATACAAAAATACAGTTGAATTGAGAACCTCCTCCTTATTTTGAAGTCGGTTAAAAAAGAAAGAAAGCTAAGTGTAAGAAAATATTATTACCCAGATATTATTGTGGGATTATTATAGGTAATTTAAACATAGGTACACATTATTTAAATGTAATAAACAGATGATAATTCTATTTCCAGGTCTTTCGGTGCTCTAGCTCATCTGCTGAAAGCCTCCCTTGGCTCTGGAGTGCTGGCGATGCCTCTGGCCTTCAAAAACGCTGGTCTCCTGGTAGGCAGTATTGGCACAATGGTGGTCGGATTCATCTGCGCACACGCCATTCATGTCTTAGTAAGTTAAAAGTTAAATTTAAAAAAATCAATTTTAAGTATATATGTATGTATAACTCCACCGAATACCCATGATGATCATTATTAGTGATGATACTGATGGTTAAACCATCAGATGACCCGTCAGCTGGTTTGACATAAAAAATACTCCAATACGTAAAACAAGTTAAGACTCACAAGCTTTTAACAGATTAATTTTAAAAACATGTAGTAACTAGTTATTTTGAACAGCAAAGATAAAATTATCCTATATCACGGAAAAGTGAGAAATTTGGCTTCCTTAAAATGTATATGGAGAAAAATTGCAGAAAACAAATTTTATTTAAAACACATATAAGGTTTGCAATGAACAAAATGTTATATATTTACTTTCTATAAATCATCTTCGTTCTATATACTCTGACAAAAATCTCAATATCTTTTAAGTTTTGACCACTATGCTGATATTGTATAAAATTGTTACTATTGTATTATAGTACGGTGTAGTACTAAATCATCAATCAAAGAGTCAGACACAACGATTCAGCAAACCGCTGGAGGTACGCAATGTTCCGCTTATAAATCTAAATTAAATTCCACTCAATCTTCGCAGGTAATTACTGCAGAATTAACTATCCTTAACGGAGAATCCGTTTCAGAGCAAAACAAGTTTTATCCAAAATTAAATGTACGCGGAATAGACTCGGAAACTTGGAAACACGCGAGAACAAAAGGAAATTAAATCTTTAGAGAAATATGAAAAAGCAATTCGTTGGTAACAGCTTATATATACTAAATTTATATTATTGTAAAGTAAAGCAAATAAAATATTAAAGTAATAAAAACTACCTACCATTCATTTTATTACGTTATTTAATTAGGTCCCACTTTTGTTCAAATTAAGGCAATTATACTGATAATATTTTAAAATTCCGCTTCGACCGACTATACCAAGAAAATTAATACCTACCAACTTTTCTTTATATACACATTCGTAAAACGCGTGACGTGAGACTACCAACCAATTACCCAATTTCAACCTAACGAAGCTTATTTGTTCATTAATCTAACAATCTTTCACTTACGAACGAATGAAACCACTTGTCAGTGGTTTTACACAAACACAGACAGATCTTTATCTATAATAATATTATAAAGAGGAAAGATTTTATTGTTTCTTTGCATTGAATAGACTCCAAAACTATCGAACCGATTTGAAAAATTATTTCACTGTTAGGAAGCTACACTATTTTCGGGTAACACAGGCTCTATTTTTTTTTACTATTTTTCCCGAAGCGAAGCGAGGGCGATTTCCTAGTAATATAATAAAACATTATACGCGTTATAATTACTTCCGGCCATTATTACTGTTACGTTCTCTGACGTAACTAGGAAACTAACCTTTATGTCTTCACGGTATCTGTACCTGTACTTTTAAGTATACTATTATCAACATACAGTACCTATTCACGGATATATACACGGACAAAAAAGATCATATAGTTTGTAAAGGACTCGAATACTTGATGATGAGTTATTCACATAACATTATTGGTTTTTGTAATTTTTTACGTATTATGAGAAACATATGCTTGAATAACCCACATGATGGCAACTGTAGGCTTTATTAAAATAAAAAGCAAAATTATCAAAATATTTAGACTGAGGTAATAAAATATTATTAGAAGGTCTAATATATTTTATTTGTACGAAAACAACGCTCCAGGCCAGCTATGTATTTAACAATATTACGCCTAAATAACGCTGTGCTAAATAAACAAAAGACATCTCCTAAAAAGCCATTGACCTGGAATATAGTAATGGACAAGGATACAAAATGACAGATATTTTTCATGTTGATTTGGGACGCTTTAGGAGCATCTCTTGAACTAAATTTGATTTTAATAGTGATGGACTATTGCTAAAACTATATCAATTAACGTATCGATACTTTTTTAAAGTATCGTTCTTACCTCTTATCGTATACAATTACGGTTTTAAAACCATAGAACGCTAAAGCTCAAATTAATTATAACAAATTATCTTACATTTGTTTATATTTGAGGGTCCTCCGTCGAATTTAATAAACTCATTGACGCAATCTTGTTAACTCTCATTATTATAAAAGCTCCGAATCTCCAAATAACAGACATTTCAATTATATTTAGACGTTAATAACATTAACCGCAATACCCAATTCTCACAAGCATTACAACAAACCATTTGTGAGTCAAAAGCAATTTGTGCAATCACCTAAATTCACTTTCTATTTCGGCCCTACGCTATTACGCAATTTGTGATGCTTAGGGTCAAATCACACGGAACGGTTAGACTGCATTGTAAGAACGATGTTGTATGAGTTGCATGACATCAGACCCACATTTATTTTCCCTTCCTTTTAATGAAAATAAAGTAATTGTTTTATATGTAGTTGATTTTCACACAAACATAAGTTGATAAATCTTTATGATTTAATTAACATCAACCTTGATTATTAATTAATTTCCCATTGTTTTTGATTCTAAATATCACAAATTTATCAAATTTAATTAGCTTTTTAGTAAGTATAATATATTTCGAATACCTTTGAACATAAATTAAGGTGCTTACTCTGAGAAGCTACAGCTAATGTTCGGTTTTCTTGAAGAGTTTATTAAACACAATTTTAATCATCAATCACTGAATATTAAGATATGATGTATGTCATAAAATTTTCGACTTGATACATCATTGAATACAACAATTACATTGTATAACAATGATACAATGTTATCTTTAATTTTTACTTTATCTCTGGGCGGTTTTTGTAAATTTTTACGTGACATCACTAGCATCGTCGTCATCATCATCCATCTTTACTTGAGTTTTTAAATTATTTTTAAACTATGGTATATAAATTATGGTATCACTCATAGTTACAGCTCTTATTTAACTTTTCTTCAGATGCACGTTTTGTTAAAGAGTGTAAGACTGCCCCATACAAACTTCAACTTTCAACTCATAATATGGTGTAAAACCCTAAGGCGTCATCCTAATTGGCAGCGATCGTACGAGCAAACCATACGATTTAGTCGCACGACGAAATTAAACACACACACTGAATAAGTGTGTCCTAATTAAAGCTCGCAAGTCATCGCACGAGCATAATAATCATTTTCATCGCACGACGATGAACGCATCGTTTGCTCGTACGATCGCTGCCAATTAGGACGACGCCTCAGAGGTTGAATTTACCAAAATACTGTCTTATAGCTTTCCTAAACCACAAAAGGAACTTTCTGTCCCAATTTGATAATTTCGTAATTCTAACATCGTTGCTTCGGCTTTACTTTAATGAATCAGTCACGCGGAAAAGGCTTTCTTCTATACTTAGAAGTGATTTATGTAACCTTAATATTAGTAGTGATTTATGCGAAATAATTATGGTATCTAGGGCAGTCTTTCGGCCGTATTGTGGTCGCTTATGCTTACCCCGATTTCATTCCGACATATTAGGGTATCGGCATATAGGGTATAAGAGACGACATAAGGCGAACCGCTTGGTGGTAAGGCTTCACATAAGGATTATTTTAGCAATATTATCATTATTATTATTCAGTTACAATATTATGAATCGTATCCTTCCGTATTCAGTTACAATATTATGAATCGTATAAGTATCGTTTCCGTGAAGCCTATCTGGCTAGCTACCACGCTCTTGCTAGGGTCAGCCACCAAATGACTTGTCTTGCCAAGGTTGGGGGCGTAGGAGCTAGTTCTTTCTTTGTTTCTCTGTCTTATTTCTTCGGTAATGCATAGGTGATTCCTTTGGGATTAATGATGTCCATGGGCAGCGGTGGCTACTTATCAAATAAATAACAAATAAATAAACGAGTCACACTCATAGCCCCACACTAGGATTGTCCTGTGTCGTGGGTGCCATGGACAACACACAGAGACAAGAACACTCACATCCAGACCGAGAACAGAAATTAAGTCATTATTGAAATTTCTGCCTCGTTGGGAATCGAACCCAGGACCTTGGTGCGGCGATCCGGCATGGTGACCATCGCGCCACACAGGTTGTCAGGTGATATTGTCAGGTGGATAGTTTAGATACGTTAAAAAAAAAGAAAATTTAAGGTTAAACTTCATTAACACCACAAATAAATATTAACAACATTTTACTGACAATTTTCAGGTAAAAACGTCACAACAGCTTTGCATCGAAACAAAGAAGCCGTGTTTGGGATATGCTGATACTTGCGACCTTGTCTTTCAACATGGCCCTAAGCCCGTAAGAAGATTTGCACCGATAGCCAGGTAGTACCCCAATTAGTAACCTACGATTGATGCCCTCAAATGAACATTTTTCTCCTTAAATGGCCGTTTATTTTTTCACGACTTTCATGTAACAGTTTCCTTTCCCCGTAATATTTATTATGCTACTAATAAAAGATGGCTAAAAAAAAATTTTTATGTATATTTCATGCCCTTAAAATATCGCTAGTTGGTCGCTGGACACACTGTATACATATACACATATAGATTCATCTCTCAGATTATTTATTAGTTTTGACAAGCGAAATATATGATGCTTTTTTCATTCCTTCCTTCTTTTCTCATTCTTGATGGCGACGCTTCGGTGATCCATGTAATGATGTCCAAGGGCTACTGTGAACACCAAGAAGCTTATAATATAAACGAGTACATCTGAAAAGCAAGTTTTGAAGAAGTCATGAAGACGGATCACGTAACATTGGATGAAAATCTACGCCCTATCATTGGTCGAAGTTACACACTGACACCCTCTGAGTGGCTACTAGTCTTAAATCAACGTCAATCAGACTTATGATTGGACAAAATTGTTCCTTCATGTCGCGTCATCAATCTTCAGAAGTACGGCCGACGTATCTTGGCGTGTCTGAACTTCGCGCAAAAGTCTGCGCAGTAACATAATTTAGCAATGCTCAGTACGCGACGTATTATGTCTCAGTCACACGTTAGCATGTTCGTGTCGCTATCTCTGTCCTACATGCGCTTAAGTTCGCAAGGCCTATGTTCAGGCGCGCTAAGATACGTCACCCGTATTGTACCTCTTCAAAGCTTGCACTCTACTTCTTGGTCAGTTCAGATGGCAAATTCTTGGCGACCACTTAATATTTAGGTGGCTCGTCCACTTGTTCGTCGGCTATTTACAAAAATATAAATAAACTACATAGGTTGCATCTACACTTGGCTAGCCACGGTCACCGATCTCTGAGTTGCGTCATTCTTCGTCTCTATTGCTTGTGTCTTTTGTTATGTAAATTCTGTCTCCATTCGTTTGTCCACATAAGGTTTAGAACCGTCTGACTTTTATAGATGGTATGAAATAAATGCCTGTATGTATAAAACTTGGAGATAATTATGCTGATTTTACATTAAGATGACAATGCAAATAGAGATGTGAGTACTAAACAGATAAATGGATTTAATAATCGCTTTACTTTATAAGGAAGCGTTAAATCGCAATCAGTTAAAAAACGTCTCTTGACACACCGTAAGAATTACTTTAGTACACAAATTCTAAATATCATTGTATCGTGATGAACAGGTCATTAGTGTTATACTCGTATCATATTAAACACTGACAAGAATTTACTGCAATAACAAAAATATTAAAATTTCAGGGAATTAGCAGATTGGGCGCTCGCGGTAACTCATTTGGGTGCTTGCTGCGTTTATGTCGTCGTCGTTGCAGAATCTTTTAAACAGGTCAGACACCTTAAATAATCCTTGGATTATTGTCCTGATTAAGTTGTGGTACATATAAATGGCAACTTCAAGCTTGATCTGTTTATGGACGAGTGACCGACATACCATGGAGCTATTAGCTATCGCTAATAGCTCTAATTTGGTCTTCTACTAAACCTTAGTTTTAAAGTTGAAATTCTACTAATATTAATAAATGTGAAAGTTTCTATGTATGAATGTTTGTTAGTCTTTCACGCAAAGACAGAACGAATTTTTACAAAGTATAGCACATAGGTAGTCCCATGATCTTTAAGGCTGGCCATACACGGTACTTGTCAAGTTTGCAGTTTAACTTGATGCGGCATCCAGTTTGCATGAGATAGCTATATGGCCAGATTGCCATACCATGGCCATACAGCGGATCAAGTCCGCTGCAAACTTGACAAGTAAACTTGATCGTCTATAGCTAGCTTAAGATACAGATGTTATCCCGGAAAACGGGGATAAAGAGCGCCAGCCAATAACAAAGCAATAAAGTTTAAATTTGTCCAAAAAAAGACACGAGTCTTTAGTCATTGTATATCTTTAACTACATCATTCATTTTGGTCCTTCCAGGTTTCAGACTTCTACGGCGGACCGAGCTGGTCAGTTACCGTGTACTGCGCTTTGACGTTGGTCATTCTCTTACCTCTAACTCAAATCACCAAGCTCAAGTATCTGGTGCCCTTCTCAGCGATCGCCAACTTTGTGTGGCTGGGGTCCATCTGTATCTCCATTTATTATTGCCTGCGGGATCCTCCACCCTTTTCAACCAGGAACATTGCTACCTCAATCAGTGGCATACCGAATTTCATAAGGTAAGGAAGTTATCAGGACAGCTGTATTAACCTGGGCATACTTGGGCAAACTTGGGCACAATTTAAAACTTGGCTTAATACAATAAGAAGATTAATTTTCCTAAGAAGCGTTTGTCGCACTCATTGGCACTAAAAATAATGAAGATATAGATGTGCTAACTGTGTGACTCAGATGTGCTAAACAGTGTCAGTTGTCCCGTCACGGAACAACTCAATAGGACTCATAGGATAGACCCTAACTTTTTAGACTAGGTCATTCCTTTAAGAAAATTCCCGTGATCTAAATAAAGTTGATCAGTTCGGATCACTGAGGAAAAGGGTGTTTTTAATGTTAATTATTGATGAACGGGTGTGAACTTGTAAATACATATTATCACTATCGACAATTTTGATGCTTATAATGTTCGGAAAATCCTTAGCTTAATTAACATTATTAGCCGGGATTGAATTCTAACGACGCCAAAGGGGACAAGTAAAATACGGTTTCTTTTTCCTCAAATATCGGATGCTTACAATGTTTTATTTATCGTTTTTACTATACAAATTATCTTGACCTCGTTCTGTGAAATAAACTCTAATGAAATGTATTATATTGTATTACACTGTACAAATTGTATACGTGTCACAGAATACTTAGTAGTACTAGTACACGTGTTAGAAATAAAGATTGCCTAAATTTTATTCTCAGAAATGTTATTACTTTATTGTGTGTACACCATTTTAGAACTTTAGGGATTCGTATTCAGAGAAATATTGAAATTAAACGTAATTTACATGTTAAAATAAAACCATCCTTTAACATGTGATTGGCTTCAACACATTAATAGCCCACAGGTCTTCTCCTGAGGAGGCCTAGGGAATACTTCACGCTGCCCTGAAACGAATTCGTGTCGAAAGTTTCTAACCAACCGAAGGCCTGCAATATGACTTAATGACTTCAACGAAGATATTTTGCTTCTACATAGCAGTCACCTATTGAACTAACGATCCCTCCCAGTTTTTTTGCCCCATAGATTACTAGGGCTCGAAACAAGCCACTGCGCTCTAAGTGCTTCACATACACATTGTTGGGTATTTATTTTTTTAAATAATATCCATAAAAACATCAGTGCAGTTGTCTTATGAACTCTGTAATTGCTTGGCCTCTTTTACTATCGGCGTATGACATTAATATTATACTGTCACAACATAGGTATGGTAATATCCTCTCATGGCCTGATAGGTAGTAGACCCTGTAGGACGAAGCTGGTCTCGAGTTCACTTCTGGTTGGGGCACACACACTAGCTTATATTGCATCATGCCAACTGGGAAACAAGAAATTCTATGACTTTATGGGAAAATCTTATGGGGTTTTAAATGACAACTGAAGCTCAGATTATTTGGTGTTTAAAATCTGAAGTTCTCGTATGTTTGTTATAATATAACGACTCGCGTAGCGAAATGTTAGCATGCCGAACCGCCCGCCGTTCGGTTTCGGGTTCGAAAAGTTGCCTTATAGCCTATTATGAACTTCCTCATCAATGTGAATCATACACAAAAATAATATTCAAATCCAACCACCATTTCCAGAGCGCCTTCAGACAAACCAAGAACTTTATTACAATATATTAATATAGAAAATATTATTTATTTCTCTTAACAGTACAAGCCTGTTCGCCATGGAAGGTATCGGCGTGGTGATGCCGATAGAGAACGAGATGACGAAACCGCATCACTTCCTCGGCTGTCCAGGGGTGCTGAACATTGCCATGACCGCGGTCGTCATGCTGTATGGCTTCGTGGGGTTCGCTGGGTACCTCAACTTCGGTGAGGAGGTGCGAGGAAGCTTGACCTTAAACTTGCCTAAGGACGAAGTGTAAGTATCCACATTTCATAATGACTTTTCGTTTTCCGGCTGGGGGCTTGAGAGCCAGTTCTTTCTTTCTTTTTCTTCTCTTTTTCTTGGCTGGCAACGCTTCAGTGATATCTTTGGTGTCTCTGTAGTCCATAGACGATGAAAGCCTCTTACAGTCAGGTGAATTGTATGCTCATTTGTCAGCTATTTCCGTACAAAGTCTTCTTATTCTTTAATTGATAAAATAGCAGAAGTGCACTGTGTAATGACGCCATGTAATTAATGTCCCTCTGCATCATGCCTTAACGTTTTTCCAGACTGTACTTACTGTAAACCAAAGGCGAGGGCTGCGATTTATCAGAAGATTGAGAACAACCTAGCTCCACCAACTTCATCATAAAAACCCCGACCACTCTACTAAGAGTGAACGACTAGAGACAGAGAGACTATGATGGTATATTTCTCTTCCAGACTGGCTCAAACTGCCAAGGTGCTGGTGGCATGCGTAATGATCCTGTCGTTCGCACTCATATTCTACGTGCCAGTGGACGTTGTCTGGAGGAAGCTGCAGGACAGGATACCTGCTACAGGACACAGATGGGGCATCGCCGGTTTGAGGTTTATTGGATGCTTAATGACAGGTGAATAGAGTCAAAAAAAAATTAAAAAGTACAATTTACTAACAGAAGAAGGTAGGAAATAGTAATGTTTTAGGTATAATTATGTATGTATGTTAAAAAATATGGAAGAACTAATATCAACTGCTTCAAAATAATCCCTTCCAATCAATTAAGTGTAATAAAAATCTATCCGTTGATTAACAAGATATGTAGGCCCTGTTGACTTAACTTAAGGAAAAGCAATTTCCTCATACCGAAAATTAATTTTCATCAGTCAAAATCGGGTAAACATTAAGTCAATTAAATTGGCTCGGTTCATTGTTATAATCATTTCATTAACTTACTGTTTTCATTAAATTACATTTGGCTCTTCTCAAATTTTTGATTAATTAAGTTCATTGATCCTTCTATCCCAAATATTATGCGATCAAAAACTTTGGCAGTATACTTTAAATGTTATAGTAAAGAACACATGTTAAAAAAATCGATCTCAGGATAATAATATCGACGATTTAAAGTAAATTGGCCTTGATCAAGAAATTTGTAATAGTTAATATCTATTAAAGTAAGCAATAATATTACTCCGAATACGAATACTGTTTGTATTCGATACTATTTCCTGAAGCAAACAAAATTTTATCAAAGGAGAATGCCCATAGCCAGTACTCTTAAAAAAATAATTGTGTCACAATGATTTTTGGACAAAAAATTTAATTAAAATATTTCAAGTATTTTACCCTATTTCCTAAAAAATCCTTATTGGGAATAATTTTCTAAAATTAATAAGTAACTTTACTTCCGTTTTACAAAAGAAAACCATTGGGTCATTTATGTTTGGATAAGGGCCAATCAGGAATCTTTTAAGATCCTTCGGGCCAATAGGTTGCATTGATTCGATTATAATTATGATACAACAGTAATAGTATAATATATCCACGACAACAAACTAGACGACGTAAGGGGACTGTCAAATGAATTAGAAAATTATTATAATCAGCCAGGAGTTATCGTGTTCTGTGCAAACTACATGGTGTTCGGGGACTGTCAAATGAATTTGAAACTTAAAAGATCGACATTACATACGCAATCGACTTTAATATGCCTGCATAGAGTCCATATTACTATGAGTTTACTATAACCTAAATACAAATTAATTTTGTTTAAAATCTCTTATTTCCTACTATTAACATTGACTGAAGTTAGTACGTGTAATTTATTAAGATAACATAATCAAATAAAGGTATTTTTATCAAGACACAAAAATGTTAAAGTCAGTACATTTCTCCATACTAAATGGGCATTCTCCTTTAATATTATCTTATAATGACGACGTTTCCTACTAAACTATTTCTTATACAAATTAATTTTCCGTTACAAATGTAAGCTTTCTCATTAATTGATATTTGATACAATTTGATTTCAGTTGGCTTAGCTGCAGCGATACCAAAACTGGAGCTTTTTATGGAGCTAGTGGGTGCCGTGTGCCTGTCAGTCATGGGGCTTCTTCTACCATCTGTGGTGGAGACAGTGTGGCTGTGGGATAAAGATTTGGGACCCGGTAGATGGATCCTCTACAAAAACTGCGTCATAGGGATATTCTCTATAATAGCATTGGTGTCAGGAGTTGCGTACTCCATCATTGGCATGCTGGAAAATCTGTGATAGCTAGTTACATAGTTTGTGATATTTATTGACTATCATGGTTATAACGTGATCGTGATAGACGTTATTTAGTGACTATCACAGTGTGATTCGACGGCTGTTATTGTGTGAGTATAAAATAATATTAATAATAATTAATGTGTTCTTAAATAATAGAAAAGACAAGATGTTTTGCTATGTACACCGAAATGGTGGTATCTTAGTTTGATTATAATTTGTTACATTTTAAAGACATACATCCTGCGATTAAAAAAGACAAAAAATGTTTAATTAAAAACATATTATAATACTATTGGTGCAATTATCTGAGCTTGAGGCTAACTGACAATACGCATAATAAATAATTATACTCCTATTAATGGTTATACTATAATAAATAATGACTAAGTTAGTGTTAGAGAGAGATAGATTTATAAACGAAACTACTAAGGCTGTAATGGATTGCCACTAGTACTAGTACCTAATTGATATAAATTACGAATAATTACGAATAATATTAGTAATTTAGCATAGCATTTATACAAATCCATATAATTAGGTATTTTAATTAGTGAATAGGTAGTGAATTTCAAGTGACTTGTCACTTAAGATAATTTAGTTGAAAAGCTTCATTTATACAATAATTTGACGGCTAATGGTCGTAGCGCACATATCAACTTGGAAAGGGATCGGCACCGGATCGCCTCGCCGTCAACCTAACGTAAGCGCGTTACCAACCGACCAACAGCTCCAAATCGACTCGGCTACGGCTAGGCGATGCCGCGCTTACGGCTCGCCGGCCGCTGGTTGACGGCTCGAATGACAGCAGTTCGCCGGGGCAGCGGTAGCCGCGGCGCGGGGCGTGCACGAGGAAACGGAAAGTCGAAGGATAGCGTACGGTGAGACGTAAGCGCGGGTACGGCAGGTCGTCCACGCACCGTACCGCGGTTCGTGAGCTTGTCTCGAGGCGAGGCGATTACGTTACGGATCCGATAAGTGTGCTTTACAGTAGGGAGTTTCATACAAAGAATACTGACATGCAAGAGTTGATACGTTTACGTTCCGTTTACGAGTTGATATGTGTGCTACGACCATTATTTAGATGGACTTGACCGTTAACAAGAAAAAGAATTAAAGATGTAAATTTTTACTCAAGTAATTAAGTGTATTTAAAATTTAACCTATTGTTATGATAAATTTATTATTATCAAAATCCATTTGTAGTTTGTGATAAAATTATGCATCGTAATTTAACTTTAATATTTGTACAGCATATGCCATAATTTCAATGTCATTTCTTATTAGTTTACTGATTGCGTGTATCATGGGTAATGCTAATGCTAGATTTTATCACAATGTCATGGTCATGGGACCATGCTCTAAGCCTTGGACTAATTCATAGATAATACTTTACATCCAGTGTAAATAGGAATCCTAATCACTATCACCTTTTGACAATGTACCTTGTATATCAATGTAGTTGTGTTTAATTTATTTGTAAAATAAATTATTTTCAATGCTGACTGTTGGTTTATTTCTTATTTTTAGCCTCATTATATAAAAATTACGTGCTCTCGTTTGTACTCGCTAATCTCATAAACTGTTGAACCGATTTCGATGAAATTTTGTGAGCATATGTATGGTTGCTTCCAACTTAATAATATTTTTGGATGCGATAGATGGCTGTGTGGTCGATGTCCACTCAGAGATCAGCATTAATATTAGAGGTATTGCCGCAATAGCAAAAATTCAATCGGATGGCTCGAATGTTGGAAGGTAGTAATTTTAGTAGGTAATGTTAAAATGTTATCAGTTAGCGTGCACAAAGTTAGATATTATCAATGAATTAAACTTTTCGTTTAATAATTACACATAATTGAAGATTCAACTTTGTCACGAACGCCAGGGTTTTTAGATAATGAAATACTGTCGGCAATGATGGTATTTTAAATATTGAAGCAAATGCGAAAGACAAATGACAAATCGATAATTAAAAGTTTCAAAAACTCGTCAATAAATATATATACGTGTGTAGTTTAATATGAAGTTGCCATGGTTATTAAAAAATAGCTGTAATCCATCAGTTATCCACAATCACTGCTCGTGATTGAGGAAGTCTTTGAAAAATAGACTAATAGTCATAGGCAATAATAGACTAATAGACATAATAAAGTGGAAAAAATAGACAGAAAGAATGTTTCATCACAAACTGTAAACAGTCTTGGTACTTTACATTGAAATATTAATTTAAATTGGTTTAAAAAAATTGTGTACACATATGAATTTCGCCCACGTCTCGGAAAACGGAGTATAGGACGGCCCCCGACCAGGTGGACTGACGACCTGAAGAAGACAGCGGGCATCCGCTGGATGCAGAAGGCTCAGGACCGGTCAGATTGGCGCAAGTTAGGGGATGCCTATGTCCAGCAGTGGACCTCCAAGGGCTGATGGATGGATGGATGGATGATCGCACCCTCAGTGGAAAAAAGCATAAGTCGTGTTACTTTTAATTTTAGTTATTAATATGACTGGAAAGAGGGACAAAAGGTACATATGTATGCTCAATTTTTTTCAATTTCCATAATAATTAATTTTGATGGTTTTGTGCAAAAAATCGTTAAGTAAATTCCTTTGACTACTTACCTACTTACTGATATTTTAAGTTTTTTTGCTCTCCTGTAAAATTGCAATTTTCATCTTATGACTTTTTTCCACTGAGGCCGAGGGTACGATATCTGTCTCTAAATTCTTTTAATTTTGTGGCGACCTTATTTTTAAATTACAAATCAAGATAAAAAGATAGTTTATATAATAGGACTCGTCTTAAAAAATTGAGTATACGACTAATCGACTTATCCCTAGAAGTTTAAATAAGTAGGTCTATCAATCAAAAGTAAGTAGGGGAAGTAAGCCCAAGAAGGGTACCTTAAGAGCCATTTCGCAAAACTCGGTTGATAAACTATAGGTATTTGAAGCGGCTCCTAGACGTGATATTGCCTCGCCCGGCTCGCGTCGCGCTTGACCTCAGTTCTGTGCGAGTAATCTCCTTGATACTTTCAATCGTAAAAATTTTAAAATTATGAACATATAATTTTAATTATACACTTTGTGACCACATACATGTATCTGGTTTGTGACAATATAAGTTTATATAACAATTAAAAGTACAATGTAGTAGTACCATTATCGGTAACTTATTTACATAATACATTTTAGGTACCTACTTAGGTACATCACAATAAAGATGTCCAATAGATGCATATTGCAATAAAAAGTCAATAGATGCATATTGCAAAAATCAATATTTTGGCAAATCAACGTGAAAAATTAAAAATCACGTTTTTTCAAGGTGATCTATAAAATGCAATATGCGTCCATTTTGCCTGCGATATTCGCAGCGCGTCGAAATACACAGGTATACCTAAATTCAAATCAATCGGAGGGTATAGAACCGGGAAATCCCGGAACCGAAAATCCCGGGATTTACAAAGGAATACGGTACTTTTCAAAAGAACCGGGAAATAAAGTAAAAGAACCGGGAAACAAAATAAAAGACCAGGAAATAAAATAAAAGAACCGGGAAACAAAATAAAAGAACCGGGATTTTCTGAACTTTTGGGAAATAAAAATATGTCGCGTCGTGATACAAAAGATAACGTAAAAATAAAGGTAATTTATACAATCCATACACAAAAATGATTACAGCTTTAAAAAGAAGATATTCAGAACGTCGGCTACATGAAGCAGCTATACTAATATAATATTATTTACACAACCCAGATTGATATTTTTCTAATATAAATGAAGATGATTTAACTCTTTTTTCTCGTCCAAGCAGTGCTGAATTGTGCAATACAATTGTGTTGCTTTCATACAATTAATACGAAACTTATATTTGCATGTAAGGTATATAATAAGGTATAGTAGTAATAGTATGGTTACTCAATCACGGCAAACGACTATGCGGATTTGGGTAGAAAACAGTTTTTCCCTATTTAATGCTCCTGAGAGATAAAATAGGAGACGCGATACTAACTATTTTCACGCGGGGAAAGCCGTGGTAAAATAATCCCGAAAGAACTGAAAATCCCGGGAATCCCGGTTCCAGCATAGGCGAGTACCGAAAATCCCGGTAATTTAAAACAGGACCGGTTTTCGATACCCTAATCATTACCGTGATACAAAAGATAACGTAAAAATAAAGGTAAATACAATCCATACACAAAAATGATTACAGCTTTAAAAAGAAGATATTCAGAACACTATTCACAGTGGTCTTTGAATGTTAAAAACGAATTCTTTATTGTTTTCTGTTGGTTTACAAAACAAAATATTGACAATAGTCTAGTATAATAAATTATGAGAAACGAAATTCGCACTTTTCTCCCAAACCACTTGCTCTACAAGAAAAATGTATGGCACATAAAATGTCAATCTTTTTATGGGCTACAACTTTTATTCAATCCTTTCGGAAATCGTCTAGGACGCACCGTTTAGGAGATATAAGGAGTTTTCGGAAAATTTGGGAGGGGGGGGGTTAAGGTTGGGCCCAATAAGATTGGGTAATGTTGCAAGTATGAGTTCCACAGGGTGGATGGAAATTCAGTCGGAAATCGTCTAGGACGTACCGTTTAGGAGATATATGGTATTTTAGGAAAATTTGGGGGGGGGGGGGGGGTTAAAGTGGGTTCAGTAAGATTTAGCAATAAGGTTTGGGGGTTTACTAAAGGGGGTCGAAATTTCCGTCTAAACTTGTCTAGGACGCACCGTCTCCGAGATATCCGGGATTTCCGGTTTTCCAAAAATCTATATCCCGATGAAATCTATATACCTGATGAGTGCGGTATTTGCCCGGATGCCTCCCAGATTATCACGACGCAAAATTCCACTTTTGGGTGAAGAACTGAGGGGGGGGGGTATAGGGGGAGGCGAGGGGTTGTGAAGGGAAAAAATGAGAGGGTGAAGAGAGAAGGTAAAGGGTGTTGTGTATTTGAGATACGTGAGTTTTGGGGAGTTGACGGAACTTGGGTGCACGAGAGTTTCCAAACAACGAATGTATTATCTTTGACTAATAATAAGTGACTATAGCTGACTAATGTCTGAGTTTCTATCATTCCAACATTTTGGCTTAGCAATAGGGTCCCGTTGACACCGTTTGGGTACGGAACCCTATAAAGTACAGATTGATCTAAAAGTTGTATAAATAAAGGGTATGTTTAGACAAGTTATAATTTTTTTTTTCTATGTAAATATGTAATTTACACATATAACAAAAAACCTAAATACTGTAAACAGTAACTAATGTCTAAAAACGGACAATGTTTTATTTCAAATTACAGCAGTGACTTCCAACCCAATAGGGGTTGAATTTCCAAAAATCCGATAGCCTAAAGCCTTCTTCGATAAATGAACTATCCAATACAAAAATAATTTTTCAATTCAAACCAGTAGTTTCTAAGATTAGCGCGTTCAATCAAACAAACAAACAAACTTTTCAGCTTTATAATATTACAATAGTAATAGTATAGATTAGCATAGATATAGTTATATTTTGTACATATGTATGTTCGTGATTTTCTCCGTTACTACTTACACTACATAAATTGGAAAGAAATAGTTACTTAATTTCTATTGTTTTCTTCAAACCAAAGATGTTTAAAGCAGAATATTACGCAAACGGACCCCTGAATTGAAAAATGGTCTTTTGAAACCTATAATATTTTTGAAAGACCTTTTCAACGATACCCCACATTAAGGGGTAGACGAAGAAAAAATCATACGGAACGGACAGACGGACGGACGGCCGGACGGGCTAGCCGGCGGTTGAAATAACGAACGGACTAGACATGATTCCGATTTGACTACAAAACCCTGAAAATTATAGAAAACTGAAAATAATACAATTGACTGTAACTAAAAATTCTCACATGATCAAGACTGTTCAATGGCAATATAATTACGTTATTTTTACGAAATCTATTCCTTAGATGGCTAAAGCAAAAATTGACATAGGTCCGACCTCCAAGAGGGCTCGAGCCTAACTGATTTGATTCGCACCAGTTTGTTTATTTATATGGTAAAGTAAATTCGTTGTAATTAATTATTTTTTGCAGTAAGATAAAAAAAAAATTACGTGTCATATTCGACAAAGACCATATTTTATTACTACATAAATTTTTGATGGGAAATACGCTTTATTGAATACAAAAATCGATGGTAAAGTCATGGCATAAACCATGAAAATTGGTAATGTTATTGAATTAATTTGGAAACGAATATGATAGTAATCGTATATCTCTTGTAATAAATGCAAAATATAATATATGAGTGTTCTCTAGACATTTTTTTTTACTCAATTTAACAAGATTTAATAAAGAAAATCAGTGTATGAAATTGACTCTGTCGTCCTTTTGCTGAAAAATAGTTATGCTAGATTGACAGTTACGCAAAAACTAATTAATATTTTCGAATATTAGATTATCAATATCAATTATAATAGATTGATCTATTTTATGTGTTCATTTGCCAGCATTAATATCTTTCTTATGATACTAATTTTTGACGTCAAATTCTTCATTCCGCGCGACTAACCGCGAAATGGCTCTTAAGGCAAAATTAAAATTTGAGCATGTTAATAACATAATTTCTAAAGACTTAAGTTGATGCGTGTAAGAGAGTTTAGTATAGTTTGATAAAATTAGGTCATATTACTTAAAACTACACCAGCAAAATTATTATGAGCAATTAACATAAACCTTCAAAAAACTCATTTTGCCCGTAGGGGGGGCCTAAAATGGGTACTGGCCTCGGGCAAAACGGAAGGCCGGCCTAAGATGGGTAGGAAATTGAAAGAAGCTAGTAGAATTGAAAGATTATGTGTTTATACTATTAAATAGAACAATAAATATTTGCAAAAAATTTAATCAATTCAAATTGTGTAGGACTTTTACAAAATTGACTTACTCAAAATGTTTTAAAAGTACATAAATCTCTCGAACATTTCTAAGTTAGCTACATCATAATCAGTCTAAAAATATGCAACATAAATGTGCTTCTAAATTGCATAAAAACTTAACATAATAGAATATAACAATGTCCAGTAACACTGAAGTCAGTAGTAGTAATTAGTCTTTATGTAGTAAGTAGCCAGGCACCATTGCTACTAATTAAAAAAATTACTAACTTAAATAACAACTAATAATCACAGTTGTTACTTTAATATCATCTATCAGACTCAAATGTTTTGACATGCATCACGAAAAATTACCTGAATCCGGTGTATGATGCACATTGTTCGTGGGCCCACATTTGGCAATCCTCACTTGGAGGATCTACATATGGGCCCTGGAAGAAGAGGCAGTACCACTTATTTTCTTTGCTTCTATTTTTATTCTTTTCTATTCAAACCTCGGGGGTCCTAAAGAAAGTAGCAGACGCCTCTATTTAGGAGTGTTGCGGTCTATGACCTTATACGGAGCTCCCGTATGGGAAGAAGAGCTGACTGATAGAACCATCGCCCTTTTAAGAAAACCTCAGAGGGTGTTGGCTATCGGAGTCATTCGAGGATATCGCACCATCTCCTTCGAGGCAGCGTGCGTCTTGGCGGGATGCTTTAGCTTCGTTATATGATTGGCGATCAGATCCGGGCCCGGTGTATTGTACCCTCGCTAAGAGAAATGGAAGAGTGAAAGTTCCACGCTCAACAGTCGGTGACTGAAAGGTGGAAAAAGCAGCTGGCTGAACTAAAGAGCCGGATACTGGACTGTCGAGGCTGTCCGTCTTATCCTGGAGGATTGGTTGGACAGGCAACATGGGTTGCTTACCTTCCGGCTCATACAGGTGCTCACCGGACATGGTTGTTTCGGAAAGTACCTGTGCCGTATAGCTGGAAGGGAACCGACCACCAGGTGCCACCATTGCAGCTGCGTCGAGGATGGTGCAACACACATTGTTACTGCAACACTGGGAGGACGAGCGCCGTGAACCTGTCGCAGACATGGGGGACTATCTCTCGCTTTCGACCATAATAAGAGCAATGGTCAGAACCGAGAGGTCTTGGGACGTGGGACTTTCCTTCTGCGAGGAGGTTATGTCGCAGAAAGAAGCTGCGGAGAGGGAGAGGGAGATATCATCTAACCTCCCAATCCGCAGCCGGAGAGTAGGACGTCGGAAGAGGGCCTACCAGGCCTTTCTCCGTCCTCCGTGAATTGATGTCTTGACTGTAGACTCGGCGTCAGCCGTCAGTAAAATAAAACCTCGAGAAGGTACGCGCGGTGTATGAGCCGCGTGCCTTGTAGTGAAAAAGGGATGGTTAAACTCCAGATCCATGCTGAGAAAGGGATCTCAAAAAGGACCAGCGCTGTCAGGCTCGCGGAAGAATGCGAGAGCGTGCCCGTGATCCTGACCGACGGTGTAGAGGAGTACACCCGTGGTGGTTAGCCAGTAAGAGTCCGGCATAGCCAATAGTATTCATGGCATCCATGTGGATTTCCCCACGTAAAAAAGGGGCAAAACGAGTAGGTACTCATTTTGCCCTACCCATTTTGCCTTTTAGCTAGAAGTTTGCATTATTCGAAAAATAACCTTCAAATATTAACTCTAAATCCGTGTGTTGAGTATGAAAATATACTTGAATAAGTTTATTTCGATACTGAATCAACACTATTAGACAGATATTTAAGCCAAAGCAAAAATCGATCTGAATTTACCTTGCAATTTTTTATCGAAACAGACGAAAAAATATTTTTGGTCACTGCGCACGTGTTTCTACTAGGTTCGTTATTTAGTGACTGCCTCAGATGGAGCGGGGTGCGGAGCAACTGTTGCACTGTTCGCAGCGAGTCCAGCGTTCAATCTGACGATGTCGCATTGCCTACCCTTTTTAGGCTGGGTACCCGTCTTGGGCTTACTTCCCCTACGCAAACAACCTATCACGCATGCATCACAGAGGACTGGAATTTGCCATGTTAGTATGCCATGACTTCCGATGAGGTCTAATTTACTTCGCGAAAGTGATCAGTATTCTGAACACAGTCCATGGCCGCCATGACACCATTCGTCATCAGTTCCCGCTTATCTTCAAATGCGGTGTAAGGCCAGTTTGATAACCATAAAGTTAAACTAGATATGACATATTACTTGATGTGGGTAATTCTTATACGGTATTTAAATTAGAGCCGGTATATAACTAGGTATTGTCGAGTGTTGGTAGTAAGTCAGTAACACTTTCTTGTCTCATCATGTGGCGTTTTTCAGTGATTTGTTTGTGCGTATTATTTATTAATTCAGGTAAGGTGCAGTTAAATTCTTTTCCACATTCATCTCTTGGAAAGTAGATAAGGTTGTTTTATAATATCGTTTGTTGTTTTGTGACTCGAGTATGTCAAAAATCAAGAAGAAAGAAAGGAGTCTATTTGAGCGAAGTTTAAAGGAATGTGAATATTTTAAGCTTGATTTTTCGTATTCAATCCCCGTACCCAATGGATTACCTACTATGAGAAATGTTAAAAAGTAAATTTTTATATTACGTTTCATTTTAGTCTTCAATAGGAAAATTTCTCGAACATTTTGAATTAGTTTAAATTATTTTATTGAGTTTTGTTCACGTTTAAGCCATGGTGAAAAGTTCCTTATCATTTATATTAAGATTCGGGCAAGCAGTCCGTAACTTTGAGTTTATATATCCAGTGAACATGAACTTATAATTCGAAAAAAACCACTTTATGGCCAATTTAAGAACCTTTAGAGTTGTTTTGAGATACGCCATAAGTGAGAGTGTTCCATAGGTTCGATCAAAAATGCTGCACTTAAAGGTTGTTTTATTAGACTACTGAGGTCAGGTACTTCTTACCCTTTTACAACAAGCCTACTTAACGGAATATAATCTGATCAATAATAATTTTAAGTTGATCGTGAAATAATTATAGAGATTATACAGGAATTCATACAACCATACAAAGAAATTTTCTTTGCGAGATGGGTGGGACAATAGAATATAACTAGTATTTTGCGTAGTGCGCACGTTAGTAATTTTATTTTATTTTCTATTTCAATAAATCCATCGTACGTACAGCGCCATCTAGTTTCACAATTAAATACTTTTACTCCCGCTCTGAGCCTATAATTTCCACGGAAAAACAACTTTTTGGCAGTTTTGACTATAAAAAAGATTATCATGGGTCAATATCAAAAATAGGTAGCTATATTTTGTGAATATGAACTAATTATGCTCTCTCTGTGTTTTCTACCGTTTGTATAATGGGGAATGTTCTGAAAAACTGTTTAGTTTACCTAATACCTACGGTCAATTTTCGTTAACGATCCATGGGCAGTGGTAATCACTTGCCATCAAGTAATCCGTCTGCTCGTTTACCTGCTCACAACATATTATAAAAAGAGTTTATAATTAAGAAATTTCTGAACATACTAACAATCACACATCTTTCTTTCTGGCCGGCAACGCATCAGTGATGCCTTTGGTGTCACTGATGCCCATGGGCGACGATAGCTATCTCCTTACCATTAGATAGAGGTCAACTCGTTTGTCCACTATTTCCATAAAAAAATAAAATAAACAATTAGGTACCTTACGAATACACGTGAGTTAATACGATAAAGTACCTATTCTCGAATTGGCTACACCATTTTATACCATTAGCTACGCGTTTTATTTTATTTGTGTTTTTTTATTAATGTAAAGGTAGCAAAACTCATTACATTCACTTACTAAGAGATACATAATACACATTGGTATTATACATTTTAATTGTACCTACTTCAAAGCTGTTTGAATTAGCAAGTGAAGATACCTCAACAAAGAAAGTTTTTGCAGTGCCTACGTCTTTCTATGTCTTTTACATTATGAAACATAAAAAGGTTTTTTCATTAATTTGCCAATTATTGTCTTTGTCGTCTTTGATAACGTTAAATAATTCCATAGTTAACCTTACCACAATACTGTTGAATTTTACAAACAAACAAACAAACAAGGTCAGTCTTTTCATATTAGTCATTTATGGATGTCAAGAACATGATTTGTACTCATATTTATTACCATATGGCCTTCACAGCCTCCGCGACTAGGTCGAACCCGTATTAGATTATTGCGGAGTAATCATCACATTTCTTCGCAACGACTTATTAGATTAATTATAAAATTTTTGTAATCCCTCGATCTGATCATATGACCCTGATAATCAATATCCAGTAGACCACCAATCCATAAAATTCGTATGATAAACTAAAAAAAAAACTCCCCAACTCTTCAGTTGTCAGGATCAATCCGAGAATTTAATGAACTTCTAATAAGTTTTTACTTTGTCACTATTAAAATCTTGACTCTATTTTTACAGAAGGGTCGAAACTACCCTTGTCGGTGATTGCTGACATGCTAGGCATGGACAGAATAGTAGGGGGTTCGGAAGCGAAAATAGAAGACTACCCGTATCAAGTCAGCTTTATCGTAAACCAGTCCTACTTTTGTGGAGGGTTCATCGTCAGCGAGAACTATATCGTCACTGCTGGCCATTGCGCTCAGAAGTAAGTATTCGTGAATAATTTTTTTAGTCCATAGGGCTGTGAAATCATTGCCCGCCTTAAAGGCAACTGTTAACACTCCTATAGTATCATTTTCATCCAGTATTTGGCTACTGTTGGCCTTGATTTTCTTTAAGGATGAGAATTATAAGGATGATTACTTATATCTTTAGAATCTGCATTCCGATTAATATCAAAGAGGGTTTTGGGCAAACTTCTTTTGTATTACTATAATCACAGAAGACATAGTAGTACTATAACTTGAATAACTAAGAATAGAATAGAATAGAATAACTTTAATTCGCCAGTTTACACAACAAATCAAACCAAAATAACAAAAAAAAATGCATGCTATTAAAAACAAAATATGAGGAGCTAAAGTTTGTTGCGAAACACGACGAAAAAGGAACACACTTTCAAACTCACACTCACACTTCACTTTCAAGCAATTTCTTTCAAAATTTTTCTCTGCAATGATAGGTAAAACTTCTTTTTGAAACTATGGTAGATATAATCAAAAAATTACAAATTATGCGTGCCCGTTTAGCTTTAACAAAACAACAAACCCATAGAATTATTTTTAATTTGAATTTTTAATTATTCTACTCATTTCAATGACCCAACATATATTTTAACCCAAAATATTGTTTCACAATTTCAGTGTAGACCCATCAACGGTAGTTCTTCGAGCAGGTAGTTCATACAGAAAGAATGGCACTATCATCCCTATAGCCGAAGTGACACCACACCCTGAATATGATGACCCTGCATTTGACAAGGACGTGGCAGTCATGAAGACTGCAGAACCTATTAAATTTAATGACGTGATGCAACCAATAGCTCTGCCACCGAAAGGCAGGTCAATGCGAGGTGGCACTGATGTAATTGTCAGCGGATGGGGCAGGACTAGGGTAAGCTAACATAGTAATATGGAAATTATTCTTAAATAATGTAAGCTTACTGAACAATCCTGCAATAAATAAGCACATTTAATAAATAAACAGTAGAAGGGATTGTGAATAAAATAGGATTTGAATTAACTGTCACAGCACGGTGTCAGAAAGAGTGATAAGATATGCTTATATGCTTAACCTATGTTATGGACAATAAAATTACTGTGCGATTAGACTGAAGACTCGTTTTCTATCCGCGTGAGGCTGTCAAGGCCGCTATTGTGATTAGCAACTGTCCATTGTAAAAAAAATATCTGTCGTTTATTAACGACTGTCAATTTACTAGAGTACTTACGCCCCAACTCAAGAGTCACTAACGGTTATTTTAATTGCTCCTTAGTAAAGAATCATCATACAAATTCTGTACTAAGGAGTGATTTAAGTAACGTAACTTAGACATCGTTTTATCTTTCACGCGTTAAAGCTAAAGGACTATTTCAGCAAGGAGCATCTTCCATCCCAGAACGGTTGATGGCCGTCGAGATCCCCGTAGTCAGTCAGACCCGATGTCGCCTGGTCTACTCTTCAGTTCTCACTAACAACATGTGGTGCGGAGGCAACTTCTTCTTCGGAGGAAAAGGGACTTGCCAGGTAATCTAACTAATACGAGTATTATAAAGAGGAAAGTTTGGATTTTTTCTCTTTTTGCTTGTAATGGATAAACTTAAAAACTACTAAAGCGATTTCAAAAATTCTTTCACTAATAGAATGTTCTATTGTTTCCGAGTAGCAAGGGCTATATTTTTAACCGACTTCAAAAAAAGGAGAAGGTTCTCAATTTGACTGTATTGTTTTATGTTTCTTACCTCAGAACTTTCGACTGGGTGAACCGATTTTGATGATTCTTTTTTTATTGGAATGGATATACTTCATTTGAAGTCGGTTTTTTTTTGTTAAATTTTTTTATTATACTTAAAAGAATAAGGGATCTATACGAAAACCGATGCAAACCGAGGGCGGTTACTAACTAGTAAGATACGTTTTTTATTTACTTTAAAAAATTACGTGCATAAGTGCATCAGTGATACCTATATGAATAAAATATTTTGACTTTGACTTTGACTTTACATAGTTGCAGAAATGCTTAGTCAGACGGTATAAGGTTTGCTGGCATAAATATTTTGATAATGACTTCTGAAAGTTAATAAACAAACATTCAACTAAATTTCTGTTCACTCAGATGTGAATTAATCCGGCCCTATAGTTTCCATTGTATAAGTATTCACTATGTGAATTCATTAATTAAATAAGGGTTTGGTTTCAAATACTTTACAAGCCTGGCTTGGACCTTGTTAGAATATTAAGTACTTAGGTATATTAAGTGACTGAAGTATTCCAATCCAATATAAATATTTCATGAAGATAAAATGGACATGTTATCCTTTAGCTGACTATTAATCTGTCTGTCTGAAACTTTTTTTTACTTTCCATAAAATTATCGAAGTACCTAAGTAGATATAAGTACACTTCGGTAATACTAATGTATAAATACCGGATAAAGCGTATATTTACGCCTGAAGACGCCTTACGCCCATACAGTAGTCAGACGAGCACATCTAGAACTGGTTTCAATATATTTCGGTTCGGTCTCAACGCTGCAGAGCCAGTAAGAAGCAGTTCCGTAATTTCCTTCATGACAGCACTTTGCGTGCCTTTAGTTTTGCGGCTACCCCTATATGCTAACTTACCACCAAGTGTCCATCCAAAGCTGGCATACAAAAGTGTTGTAAGATCGTGAACCGTGCTTGGCTTGCTATCACCATATTGAGGTTTATGCCGGCATATTGCCGCCACACGTCTCGTGTTTCGACTGCGATTATGTACTGAGTTGGAAGTGATTAGAGTGACCATTTATTATTTATTGATTATACCTTGACTAACTATAACTCATATTCCAGGGTGACTCTGGTGGAGCGGCTACTCAGGACAAAATGGCGGTTGGAATAGTTTCCTTCGGCCGGGGATGTGCACAGGGGCTTTCTCCCAGCGTATTCGCAGACATAGCCTCTCCGACGATTAGAGACTTTATTACTGAGCACACAGGGTTGTAATTTGTTTGACTATTAAACTACTAATACTACTACTTACTAAATCAATGGGCTGATTAAATTATTTTATTTATTCATTGAAATGATCTTGTTTTCTTCGAAATAAACTCCACTTTTAATCACCTAACTATGCAAGGAATGCTTTCATCTACGACAAAAGAGAAAAGGAAAGAGTAAGAAATTGAAGTACGAAAATTCAATTTTTGAAGTGAAACTTCTTTAGAATCGTTAGTGATTTGAAACCGGATGCAACGACAGGTAAGATAATATAACCGCTAATTTCGACTTTCAATTTAAATTCTCCGTAGCCCAATGGTCAGGACGTAGATTCACAGTACCTGATGCGCAGGTTCGCATCTCCCAGTATTTCTTTTTTTTTAGTTTTATTTTTATACTGTTTTTAAATACTTTCAAATGCTCTTTTAAATATTTTCAAAGAATTTTTTTTCATTCTAGTTTTATTTTTGCATCGATATTGACGACACATTTCGGCATTAGTTTTCGGCATCTTATAAAATTTATTATTTAGCACAACAAGATATAAAAATACTCACAAATAAGAGCTCTTTGCTGCGCAAACCCCTCGATAACAACACGTAAATTATTAAGTAGGTACCATCTAGCAGCCGTCTTACACAAAATTACTGTAGCGCGCCATCTAGCAACTAACTAAGAAACAACAATCGGTTGGTCGATCGATTTTTTTTTATGTTCGTGGTTACCTTTTAAAAAGTGCTAAGTTGTATTCATAGATGGCGCGAGGAACTAGGTAGAAGATTCGATTTATTGACCAAAATTTTGGAAAGTTTCACTTCTACCACGTGTGAATTGCACACATTTTAATTTTTTAGTTTTTAAATTGCTACTAATCCTGATAAAATAAACAATAAACTGAAATTGTGAAAGTAAGTGAGAAAATTTTAACGCACAAAGTCGATTGACCCTTACAAAGGGTTCAATCACCTGCACTACTAATGTTAGTACAAAACACGTTACTAAAAGTCTAAGACTAACAAGTTTTTCAATCGCACACGGAAATACACATCGTACGTTTCATTGTGTTGCGGACTGTACTCTCCCACAGAAAATTCACACAATAAGAATGTTAGTACCGGCAAAAACTCGGAAACAATACCTCCTTTACAATAAATAGTATCTGCGCCTATACGCTTACTGCGATGTGATGAAAAATCTATAAAGAAATCAGGGAAGCAGAAAAAATTGCCTTGACGTGAACGTTTGCACAAAGCGAAGTAGAATCCTGATTAATTTAAGAGGTACGTGCATATATGTAGCTATTTATTGTTGATGTAATATATAATAATAACGTATCATGATCACAAATAAAACGTTATTCTACGGATAAGTCAATATCGAATGTCCTACTTTTTGAAGTAAAAAATGAAACGCCTGACAAAAATGAATAACAGTGTTTTGGTGTGGATATATCTAATTCTATTTACATAATAATTGTTTCTCGAAGCTAGCCAGATTATTAGGAATTTATATTTTTCTGAGATGCACATTTAATAAGTACCTTCCGTGGGAATACCTAACAATTAGCTTTAGATAAATACCTAATTGTTGATCGAAGCAATTAAGTCATACACCTGCAGACGACGTGCTATTAAGCTATTAACGAAAACAAATGAAGGACGACGATTTGTGTATATAGAGTAGCCTATTCGGTAAAGACTATTCATAAAAACAAGCAATGCTAAAGAAGGCTTTTTAAGTGTTTTGTTTCTTTCACTCTTATGAAAAACGATAAACACAACCGAACACATACTCGTACTTATTATAAGAGTGCAATTATTATAGTTAAAATCCCTTTATGAAAGGCCGTATCTAGCGGGTAACAATGATGTTTATTAAAGATACGTTATGCCCTTAAAAATCAAACGAAAAATCTGTTCCGAAAACAGCTACGACACACTGCGACCAATCAGCGCTTGTTAAATTATGTAAAAGGGATAGCATTACTAAAACCATAATAGTGAAAAAGACAGCTAGTGTTTGTCGCTCGCGTCACAAGTACCTTACGTTCGGCTGGCGCCAAGCTGGCGCGCTGTCATGCCGCCATACTTATTTTGTTAGAGAATTATTGAAATGAAATAAAATGCAATAAATCATGATTCCTTACTTGTGGTATGTTATTCCATGAATTTTATTTTTTTACGTAAGTAATTAGTGCATTTACGCATAACACACGAAGGCATTTTAACGCTGTATGTCAAATCTCCAGCACTTCTGACAAAAATAAAAGCGTGTGTATCCACAGAGTATTGAGAGAGCGACTGCGAGTAATGCGAGCAAGCGTGGTCAATTGACTACTCTTTCGCTCTTCGCCGTCGGCGCGCTAGTAGCGATGGGAAATATCGCTACTTTTATTTCGCGATCGCGTCGCGAAGTTCTTTTGTTTTGTCACTGCTATATCACCTGTGATAAATCGCGCAACCGCGATATTTATTAGCGGCAGTTATGTCGCAGTTATAATGACTTATCGCATGTTGATTCACTTATTCACAGTGCTGCCAACTCGGTATTAGGTTTTTTAATTAATAGAGGTGAGCGCGAAAAAAAAGGCCATAATGATCTTAACTCTTAAGACGCTCTACAAGTATGATAGTGGTCATCTTTTCGATATCTTTCACTACCTAAATTGATTTTTTCGATCGATTGCATCAAAAAGTTCGTGGAAAAGTACTCTGTGCCATGACGTGTACTAGCTACAAGTATAGTAATCTGTGCTATTTACTATGGTAATTTAAAAAAGTACTATTTCGCGACGGATGTATCAATATCATTGATTTCTTAGATAGATAAAAAGCTAGCCACACTGGGCACGTTTAAGTTCTGGCAACTCTAACCTGACACTGACAGTGACATTGAGTGATGATTTAACGTTGACATTTTGTTTTGATCATGGATGTATTACTCTAACTGGATGAGTAACTTTGCAGAGGTACCTGAAGATCCATTTATTTGAATTTCTTCAAAATTACCGAATTTAATTTATTGCATTAAGAGTAAATTGAAAATAAAGGTACACAATTACGGTACATCTATATTATAATAATATTTGTTATTAATCTTAGATGTTTTTATATCATTATAAAAAAATCACAATCGAATGATATATCCTAGGACTATAGATAACATGGACACAATACAAAATTGGTACTTCTGATATGATGTCATCAATCTTCAGGTACCTCTACAAAGTTACTTATCCAGTTAGAGTAATATATCCATGGTTAGTCAAAGTCTAAGTCAAGTCAAGTCAAAATATTTTATTCATATAGGTATCACTGATACACTTATGCACGTCATTTTTTGGCTTTTCGGAAGGTGCTTTGTCGTGGAGGAGAAGAAAAGCCTAAAGAAACTCCTCAGCACATCTTTTAAAAAAATATTACAAAAAAAGATAATAATACAAAAGTATTTACTATTCTGAGCAGAACTGGTTGCAGAGCTGGTCATTTCCATGCGTCTTTGTCATTTAAATACTCGTCTACACTATAATATCCCTTGCCCAACAATTGTGTCTTTACGCGTTTTTTGAAAGTTTCTATTGGCAAGTCACGTATTAATTTTGGGATTTTATTATAGAAATGTATACCAAGCCCTATGAAAGATCGCTGCACTTTACTTAGGCGGAACGAAGGCGTAACTAATTGATGCATTCTTTTCGTATGGCGATTATTAATATCAAAATTTTGTTTATACGCGTTTATATTCTTCCGTATAAAAACTACATTGTTGAAGATATACTGGGAAGCTACTGTAAGTATACCTATTTCCTTGAACTTTTCACGCAAAGATTCCCGAGACCTAAGTTTATAAATAGCCCTAACAACCCGTTTCTGGAGTATGAAAATTTGTTTTATATTGGCTGCTTTGCCCCACAGCAAGATGGCATAAGACATAACACTGTGGAAATAAGCAAAATAGACTATCCTAGCAGTTTCGACGTCTGTATACTGCCTTATTTTCCTAACAGCAAAAGCAGCCCTACCGAGTTTTGTCGCGAGATTTGTTATATGTGGGCCCCATTGAAGTTTACTATCTAAGGTCACCCCTAAAAAGACCGTCGATTCCTCCATATGCAATGTTTCGTTATTTAGTTTAAGAGATTTGCTGACTTTTTTAACATTAGGTAGCACAAACTCTATACATTTCGTTTTTTTTTGCATTTAATAGTAAATTATTGATAGTGAACCAACGCGACACATGCGAAAGAGCACTATTTACGTCGTCGAAATTTACTTTATTCCTTTCACACTTAAATATTAGTGATGTATCATCAGCAAATAGTACAATATCCGCTTGGTTCTTTACATAATGTGGTAAATCGTTAATGTATACCAGAAAAAGAAACGGACCCAAGATCGAGCCCTGCGGTACACCAATCACAGCCGGTGACCCCGATGACTTAATATCGTTTATGCTAACTCTTTGTATTCTATTACTCAAATAAGACGCGATCAAGCTAAGGGCCTTGTTTTTTATACCATAGTGGCCAAGTTTAAACAGCAATGTTTCGTGCTCAACACAATCAAATGCCTTAGATAAGTCACAAAATACTCCTATGGCATTATGTGACGCCTCCCATGCTTCAAATATATGCTTTAATAGCCTAGCCCCGGCATCGGTTGTACTACGGCCTTTAGTGAAACCGTATTGCTCAGGATGTAATAATTTATTATTGTTGAAATGATTTGATTCAATATTATCTTTTCGAAAATCTTACTAAGGGTTGGTAAAACAGAAACTGGTCTATAGTTATTAAGATCAGTTTTTTCACCTGTTTTAAAAAGTGGAATGATTTTGCTGCATTTCATAAGATCTGGAAAGATACCTTGATCTATACATTTATTAAAAACTACGACCAAATATGGAGCTATAATACCTATAATATGCTGTATTATTTTTACCGAGATGCCCCACAAATCACCCGTATTCTTTACCTTCAGAGACTGAAAGGCCTTAAGGTTCAGTCCAATATTGACATTTGACAATTGACATTAGATTGATTGACATTTGACACTCTACACTGACAGTTACTAATATCAAACTAGGATCTATGTCATTTCGGTTCATGACTTTCATGATTTTGGTTTACAATTATTGTTATTATTTAATACATTTACAACACCGATTAACAACGTTAAATATAATAGTTATGTATTGAAAACATAAAAATATAATAGGTGGACCTCAGATATGTTCATAATTCGTGAAAAGGACGTATGTACCTGTTAGAAAAAATCCTTTGCGTTCCTTTCCACCTTCAAATTATGATGAATATATTTCATCAATTTTCCAAAATATGGAGAATCAATAAAATATACGTCTTAAAATTTCAAGTAGATTAGAAAATATTATGCTTTCAAATGAAATATAAATTATGGCTGTACAAATTTCTTCGGAATAAAGGACCACTTTTGAACATCTCCTTTACACAATTTCTACCAAAACTGAAACGTTTTCAATGCACATACTCTTGACTTTCAGTTTCATGTTTATTTTAAAAATCGTACATATATTTTTTTTAATCTCTTTAAATGGTCATCGGTAGCATATTTGAACTCATAATAATTTTTAATTTTTTGAATTTGTTTGTAAAGTGTATTTTGGTCAGAGACATCTTTTGGTGGTAGACGGTTTATTCCTAAGTTTGGTATCTATTACACAGCGAATAAAATAGATGGCGCTAGTAATATAAAGATTAAGAAAAAACTTTAGATTAATTGGAGGTTTAAATTAAAAAGTAACTAAATTGTCTGTTTACATGTAATAATTTACTTAAAATTTAGTTATCTACTTTACTACTAATACGTGTAAATCGGACTTAAGTAAAAATTACATTACGAGTGAAGTAAAATCTTACCGTATCACGACTATCACGAATCACGACTTGATTGTAGCATTAAAAACAATTTCAAATATTATGTACATAGTTCTATAAAAACCTTACCGTGTTTAAAATAAGACTTATTTTCATTTGAAGTTTTTGTAACGTAGCAAGTTAAAAAAAATCAGACAAACTAAAGTCTAATGCCGTTGAAAATAAGATGCAATTTCACTTAAACAAATTCTTTCTTCAAGCTGATGGCACTGTGTCGCTCAAATCACAAATATTGCTTTCTCTCTTTCGCACGATGGAATTGTGTGATAGGTATATAATGTAGCTTGGCCGGTGACTCGCGACTACTCGCGAGTCGCATGATATGGAGTCGTGAAATTATATCGCGCTCGCGATATGTAGCAGGGCGTTCCGTTCTATGTCACTCGCGCGACACGCGAAAATTTGATCGCGAGCGATAAAACCAGCGATACGCGAAATGTGCCATGCCTACGCGCTAGTAACCCATCTACCTCTTTATACATATAATATCATTGGCGGGTAAGAGATTTTTTGTTCAATGCCCAGAAAGAAAAATGCCTTTGTTCCCGGGTTGTGAGTGCTAATGCCATTTGTAGCTCAAAGAGAATTCTATGTTTTTGTAACGTTTCTACAACGTCCTTAACATTAACGTTTTCATAAATGATTTCATTTGACAAGGCGTTGATATCTAAATTGACAATACGAAGTACCTATAGCTGTGCTGTCTTAAGTCAAAATACACGATGGAATTTTATCCAATTACCGCTTACGTAACTTTACTTAATTCGGTATTTCAAGATTGCCATACGACAGCAAGAAGAATAACTGTGATTTCTGAAGTCCGAATACACGATGAAAACTTATACAATTACGCTTACGTTACTTAATTCGGTACTCCAAGATTGCCTGACGACAGAAAACGCGAACCCTTCACTAAATAAATCATAATTTACTATTCAGCTCACTTCCCATGTCATGTTCGATTTTCGTTGGTTTTCCGCGATTCTGTTTATTCTATCCACGTTCATCGTAACAGAATAGCGACGTGGGAATATCGTCAAATATACTGCTAGATGAAGCATCACGATGAGACGTGGAACTAAAGAAATGCAATATGTCACTGTCAACAGCTTGCTACAAGCGTTTATCTGACTCGTGTGACGCAATGGTTACCATGTTGGATCGGCGTGCCAAAAGCCCTGGGTTCGATTTCTAGACAGGCGGAAATTTCAATTATTAGTTAGAATTTCTGTTCTCGGTCTTGTTGTGTTTAACATCAATGCAACAACAAATTAATCCATTTTATAACTTATTGGTGTTGGAACGAAGTTCCTTATCGCGCGTTATGAAAGGGCTAGACGGAAAATTTTCTTACGAAATGTTGGTACGATACTTTTTGAAGTGATTCAGAGAGTTTTACAGAGATGGCGCTGTACAACTTTCTGAATCACGCTAACTTTCTGAATCACTTCAAAAAACAATACTTAAATCGAAAGGAACTTCGTTCCATCCGGGTGTCCCTTGACACCTCTCAATTTTATTATTAAGTTAGTATATTAGTCTACTTTGCAACAATCCGCGGTTAACGTGTACATCATACATAGACTAATACTAACTTAATAACAATGGATTTCCGCAAAGTAACGCCTGATATTATTAACTGTGTGTGTTATAATGTTATTGTCTTTGTATGTTATCTATGGCACCCAAGAAATAGGGAGGAGTGTGGAACTATGAGTGTGTAATGCTAGTAAACAAATATGTTTAAAGGCATTCCGGCATGGCAAACATTACGCCACGGGGGTCGTTGAAATGTTTTATTAAGACCAGGATCCATCCATCCATCCATCCATCAGCCTTTGGAGGTCCACTGCTGGACATAGGCCTCCCCTAACTTGCGCCACTCTGACCGGTCCTGAGCCTTCTGAATCCAGCGGATGCCCGCTGTCTTCTTCAGGTCGTCGGTCCATCTTGTCGGGGGGCGTCCTGTACTTCGCTTTCCGAGACGCGGGCGCCATTCGAGGACCTTTCTTCCCCAACGGTTATCGGTCCTTCGCACTATGTGGCCAGCCCATTGCCACTTCAGCCGGCTAATTCTTTGAGCTATGCCGGTCACCCTTGTTCGTCTACGGATCTCCTCGTTTCTGATACGATCACGTAGAGAAATACCGAGCATAGCCCTCTCCATAGCCCGCTGTGCTACCCTGAGCTTGTGGATTATGCCAATAGTGAAGCACCACGTCTCGGATCCGTATGTCAAGCAAGACCAGGATACCTAATTCTAATACTGGGTTTTAATAATTTATACGGTTCTGAATTTGCAATGCAACCTGTTTACACCAATGGTTTTATTTTGTATATTTGTCATCGCATAACGCTGCACCATGACATCGAGCAAGGTCTTTTACCTTGCGTAGGGTCGAACAATCTTCATGGCTCTTAATTATCTTCTTATCGCTGTAAATACAGTCTTGTAGACTCTCCTACCTTGACCTAGTATAGCTATACTCAACCTGCGGACGGGCTTTTTTATGCGGCCCGCCGGGCTTTGTCGTTGGTCCATCAGGTGTTATTTCATTTTAACCGATTTTAAATTTGGCGTCCATTAGAAAAATTGAGGCCGCGCAGATTAAATACGTCCTATATAAATTAGTGCAAAGATATTATTGATACGGTGATTTGTGTAATAAACGGGAATTTAGTTTTTATTTATCGACAGACATCTGATTGAAAGACAGAGGGAGGAAAAAGAAATAAAGAACTATCTCTGATATCCCCAGCCTGAACACGACGAGTCGTTTGGCAGCTGACTCGTACCCAAGCCGCCCCAATACTTTCATTCGTTGATTCATAGTTGTTTAATTAAATTGGTAACAATCGCGAAAACCTAAGAAATCATTAACATTTCTTTATTTTATTTGTGGCCGTAGCCCGTGGGAAAAAGGTTGAGTACCACTGACCTAGTACAAAGCGGGACCAATTTACCACCGTCCTTCTCTTTCTAATACATTTGTGGAACGTATTGCCATAGGACTTATATTAACTAATGTTAAGTAATATCGACTCTTAATAATCTCCACCAATCTGGAGCAGTGTGATGAAGGCCACTCCAGGCCTCCTCAAGAGGGAATACCCGTGCTCAGTAGTGGGTCATTATTACGTTAAAGCCAATATCGACTTGGTCTCCCCATACTTATCGAAGCGAAATCAGCTTAAGCCTATACAAAAATATTTATGTCCACGCAAAGATATCTTACTATAGATATGTTATGTTCATACATCGCGAGATTCAATTTTGATTACAACTTTAGACTGAATTACTCAGAGGCAGCTGTCAAATTTCATAATGAAATCGCTACATCTGGCTTAATTTGAGTGTCTTAATTTCAGCGGTTATGTTCATACATTGCGAGGTTCAACTTTGATGACAACTTTAGACTGAATCACTCAAAGGCGGCTGTCAAATTTCATAATGAAATCGCTATTCCTGACTTAATTTTACTGTTTTAATTTCAGCGCCCACTTGGCATATCTACCTCTTTTTATACATACAATATCACTGATGTCCACGGCAATAAAAGCTAAGACGACGTGGCTTAGCTCGGCTTGGATTGTCCGAATTGACGCGACGCCGAGCAAGGGATGCAGGGGCGATTTTGCTCGTATTGAATTGTCATAAAATACAGCTTTTCCCCGTCGATTAGTATAGAATGTCCTTTATTGTGGCAATGATACTTTTTAGGGTTAAGTACAATCAACCGTATATCAACCTTACAATAGATCTGTTTGTGTCTGTGTTTTATTGGAATTTTTCCCGAAAAAATACTGAAAAATCATCCTAAAACATCCTGAAATCCTATTTGATGTTAACTAGTTAATATAAGTTACAAGGATCCCTCCCTTTTATCTCCAAAAAAATGCCTTTAAAAGCCATTTGAAACTGCAGCTGCAACAATAAAATCTTTGCAGTATTTAGAAAAGTCTTTTTGAGGTCCGTTTAATTTTGGCCATTTACTCGTATATGCATAGTGGCTAGTGCTAATTTATGATACTGAGCATAATGATCGTATAGCATTAGCATTTATTATTATGTGAGTAGATAAAATTTTCTACACTACTTAACGTGATAGTTTTTGTGATGACGTGACACTAGAACATTGTTTTATACTTATTAACACAGAGATTACAGGAATGATTATCATATTATGGTCCCTCAATTACACGCAAAGCAATCACGATATTTCTGTCGTGTCAATTGTGATAAATAGGGCTTCAACCCATTAATGGCCCACTACTGGGCACGGGTCTCTCCTCTTGAGGAGGCCTAGAGCATACTCCACCACGCTCCTGGCCGTGATCGTCTAGTGGTTAGGACCCTACGTTGTGATAAATAGAATCCTGCCTATACCTTACTGCCACATAATATTGTTCACTATCAAGATATTTTATATTGATAATAAAATTATAATACAGGTTTCGCAGATGTAGTTAACCTACATCAACCACGAGAAGCAACCACAAGAGCAAGATGTATTATTGACTCAATGATACTCCAAATGAGGAGATTATAATAAAATCATCATTATTGAAACGCCTTTCAATCCGAACCTTTTTACATGTCGCTACACTGGTACACTTTGTTGGACAACGGACGAAAATAAGGTCCCAGGTCTAACAAGGTGCAAGGTAAAGAACCGATCGCGTGGAAGGTGGAAGGGACGATTCACAAAAATTGGCTTGAATAGCTTTGGCTAAGGACCAGAAATCCCGATCATCAAACAGATAACCCAAAATTTTCTTGTATATTCTTTGGATATTCTTGAACAGAAGACAGCATCAAATCGATTTAAATGACGTGCATTTTTCTTATATTTATCACGAACTCATACCCACTGAGTGAAAGCAGTTTCTAGTAAACAGTCTTGGATTATGCCACCAGGTTTTCTACGAAACATTGAAAAACTTTGTCAAACAAAATTAATGTTCAGGTAAGAAAAAGCTTTACTCAAGTAACAAAAGCTACAATCTCATAATACTTATTAATATTTTAACACCTTTCAATATTAGGCCAAGTAACTTCATAACTCGTAAGCGGAGACAATTTTTAGACTATTTTATTTGCTAGCACGATTATAATGAAGCACAATACATAATTCTATCGAACAATAGCGCATACTTGCGGTGGATTTACGTAAAAACTGTAATTACCCCGTCCTTGTAATTATGCTTAGCGTGGATAGTCAACCAGTGTGACTATATAATTGCAGATAAAACTGCTCAGCTGTGATGATGGAACTGTTTTCCTAATAATATTTAATAAAACGACCTTGATTCGAGCTCATGTGATGCCTGGCGGAAATATAAATTAAAAGTCACTGAGAAAATAATTGTTTCATGACATTCGTAATCACTAATCACAATTAATATCATAGTATCTACGAATAAATGATTAATAAGTGGTAGATAGAGATATTTTTCCACCGCGTCTTTTTTCTTTTTGATAGTCTTCCTATAAATGGTCTCGAATTTTAGGTTTTAGTTTCTAAACTAGAAATTTAAAGAAAGAGAATTTCTTACTAAAAAGGCAGACATTCCATCGTATCTTCAACGTAGTTAGTTATTTTAAAATTTTATCTTCGTTAGCCCTAAAGTAGAAATTTTATATATTAATTAATCAGTGGAAAATAGTTGAATGTTAAATTATTATGTTGCGTTTAGTAAAATACTTACTGTGCTTTTTAAGCTCTCAAAATTACGGATTTCAAAATACATTTTCATATTAACGGCTGAGAAAGTAGCAAACGGATCGCGAAGATAAAAATAAACATTGTTCTGATTTTAAAGAATGGTCCGTTGAATAACTGTCACCGATAGCCTTTAACCTTTTCAACTTACCTTCTAAAATTTTACTTATATTCACTTATAATAGGTATATACATATATGAATATAATTTATTTTAGTTAATTACATACTTGAATAACTTCCTTGAATAGTTTCCTTATTAAACAATTTGTTGAATTTAAAAAAGGTACTTTACTGTGTGAAAATCATGCACCATGAAATATATTGTATTTTTTTAGAAAAAAGTTATTCATACGGAATCAGGAAGAATGGAATTTATTAGTTAATTATCAAAAAAAATATGCATTAATGCTGTTCAGTTGAACAGTTAACCCTTTTATTAAAAGTTTAATAAAATATATATTATAGAACTGTAATGAGTTATCTTAACCAGGTGGCTGCAGCAGATATATTAATAAAACTTAATGTAAATATAATAAGCCGTAACCTATTTGTGATCTAAATAATATCTCAAGTCATCTCAAACCCTACGCTGCTTTTTTCGAGAGTAAATTGGAACCTGTTTTGAAAGTCACGGAATTATTCAGATTTAATATTATTTAGGAAGGTAATTAGGTAACGTCATTTATCTCATGAGTCATGAGCTCAAGACATTATTCTGTGTGTGTGGTCGTGGATGTAAAATCTTATCTCTTATAAGATGGAACTAATAAGGCATAATGAAAAAACTGTCTGGTTTTAATTTTTACAGGAAACCTATGTAAAAATCCATCTACATACTTAACTTTCTTGGAACAAATATTTAAGGACGGTACGGAGCCCTATTTCTCACCAATCCTATTCGCACTTAATAGTTATTTCCATTTCGATTTTATCGCTTTACATGCCCTCGAAAATCGATCATCTAATGAAACAAATTAACTTTACAAATTCATAATATCAATTATAGAAATGGCCGCTCCATCAACGTTTTAATTCGGAGGCAATTACTGGCTACAACTTCCCAACAATGATAATCAAGATAATGGAAGGACGCACTTGGTCGTATGATTTCATAATTGGTCCATCATTTATCCATTGATTATGGCAATTAATGCTGATGCTTATTAGTGTTAAGAAAATATTGAGCCGTATTGGACCGGCTTAGAATACTAAACCCAATCCCACCCCGAATGGGGACTGTAAGAGGGAACTAAATTCTTCCCACTGGTGTAGGGACACTCGGAGGGATTATATTTTAATAGCTCATGAATACCATTATTAATATTATTGTTTCTCCGTCGAGTCCACCTGGACATCTACCATTAGTATAACTATCGCTGGCCAAGATTTAGTGCTGATTGGCAGACTTCACGCACTTTAAAAAACACAATGTAGAACTCTCAGGTGTGTAGGTTTCCTCACGATGTTTTCCATCAATTTATTTCTAATTATAATTAGAAATTTTAGAATTATGGTACGTTTATAATGTCTAAGTGTTGCCAATCTCGTGGAAGACTGAGATATTACCTGTCGATACAGACAGCTATTGCCCACCCGTAGAAAAGTTCGCTTCGTCCACTTTGGTAACTAAAGTTACGTAACCAGTTACAAGAGAAGATTTTTCTTTCGCTGTTTGGTAACTAGTTGTGAAAGGAGAATTATTTTTCCATTTTCATACATCAAATTATTTCCATCCCTTCGTCCACTTTGGTAACTAACATTACCCATTTATTAGTTACTAACGTGGACCAGGACTGTTTTTTCGAAGATCTATCCTGCTGCTTTTTAAGTACAATTGCAAACACATAAAACATATTTTTATATTTAAACATTTATTAATTATGTTAGAAATTAAAAGGATTTAGGGTCTAATTTAAAGTGATACTATGTACCTATATGTCTTTCGTAGGTGAGATGTAACGATGTACATATGTCAGCGATCTAAATATTTAGTCCTTGTGTTGCTGCATCGTAAATAAAAACAAAAATAAAAGTATGCAAACAAAGTTCATATGCTCATTTAAGTAAACGTTTACGAATTTACTTGACTTAATTTAAGTAATCTGAACCCGAAACTAAAGTAGGTTTAGACGAAACATTTTGATTAAATAATAAGCCCTCTTATTATGAGTAGGTACACCCTTAACCGAACTGAATTAAGTAGTCTCTTTTAGAATTTTTAAAAGTTTTACTTAACTCTACTTTCTTTAAAACTTGTTTTGTCTTAACTCCTTTTATACTTGTCGACACTGTAATCAAAGGTCGCGTCTTACAGCTCTTACAACTAGTTATGAAAAGGTGTTCAATTTGAAAGTAATATTCTATTTGAAAGTAATATTCAATTTGAAAGTAATATTCAATTTGAAAGTAATATTCAATTTGAAAGTAATATTCAATTTGAAAGTAATATTCAATTTTCACCACAATCCTCAACCGCCCACGTAGTTTGCTCAGAAGCAGAAATAGAAGAAGGAGTAAGCTTTTTTTACCCTTAGACAAGGTATACCTTCAATTGTGCTTACGGACCGTTGCTGAACTAACCGAATATATACATCCTACAATGTACGTAAATGTACTCGTATAATACAATTTTGTACACACAACTAATAAAGTTTGAAACATGAACTACATATTTCCAATAATAAAAGTTCTGTTATAATCTGTTGACATAATTATTTAGATTAAAGTCAAACTGTAAACTACCGTTACCGGGTTACAGGGGTTAATATATTCGAGGCCAAAGTATTTTCAAGGTACACTTGGTGCAAAATATTTGCAGTTAATCTCGAACAACTAGGTACATTATTAATTAAAAATGGTCTTACTTAATTTAAAAGATCTTCCGTAAAGTGTACCATAAAATGTACTGGTTGTGAATAATAGAGTTTTTTGCTTACCTAAAAATATGAAAGAGAGACTATAATAATGGTCTCCATCCGTCATAGACTTAATAAAAGGGTAGAGCCTTTTGTAGTTGCATACTGAACATTGAACTCAGCCAAGTTGCATTCCAAGTTGATTAATGACTCCAATTTAATATAATTGTTATAAAATAAGTTCCGATGATTCGATCATGCGGTCTAATGATGTTATTCGGGCGATTTTAAACGAAGACGTAAACTGCATTTATTGTAGGTAATACGGGTACTGACTATGTATATGAAGCAGAAGGGGTATTCTACGGTATTGGTTATTCAGTAATATTACTTTTAATTTGCTCCATGATATATTTCCAGTTTTCCTAACGTTCACATCAATAATAATCTCTACAACTCCGTGATCCATAATTAAATCCCTTAGAATATCCTTCGTATCTTCCAAACAGATTGACATAGTTATTCCATATTCTAAATACATATTTAGTTTTTCTTCATGACTTCTTGTATGACAGCATCTACATCGGCCAATCGTTGTTGAACTTAAGAGGTCGCTTGCCGACATATGTATATTATTATTGAGTAATTAATATCATTGAATTACTTAACTAGCATTAGGTATTACTCTTCCGTTAAGGCTGTTTCGCTAGCTACTACTCTGCTTAATTCGTCGCCAAACGACTCGTATTCCGGCTGGGAGCTTGATAGACAGTCTTTTCATTCTCTCTCTCTCTCTCTTCTTTCTTGGTCGGCAACACATCAATGATGGTGGCCACTTATCTACTATCAGGTGAATTTTGCAGGATTATAAATGATGTCGATTATTCTACTAACACATTATATCATGCCAGGACGATGGGCCAAGAAGAAACACCTAATACTCAGTCAAAATATTGTATACAGGAATAAAAATATAAAGATAATAAATATTTAATTAAAATAAACCCTGCCTGATTCAGTAGGATTCAGAACTGGTCAGAGTGGCACAAATTATGAGAGGCCTATGTCCAGCAGTGGACTCTTAAAGGCTGAAAGATGGAAGATAATGATAAGTAAACCAAAACAAGTTATTTGAACCAACCGGAAAATAACAATAAGATTATTTTTTTCATTAATCATCGATGCCCATGGCCATCACATCCGAATCAATGTTTTAAATCACAAACACACGTGCTAATAAAAAACTTATTGGAATGACACGGCTATTTCATTTGATGGACTGACAATTAAAAGTACTTAAATTGTAATGCTTACAATTTGCGAGGTCGTTATCGTGTACCGTGTATTATGTAATTAGGTTGTGTTTATACACGGGCGGTTTATCGCATGGTTTATTGTTAAGAAATAGGGACGATAGATGCTGAACAGCTTGGCTTAATTATATTGCCTTGTAAATCTTGTAGGCGTAAGGATAATATGTACTGAACTACTTCGGAAGTAATGGAAGGATAAACATGTGTGTTGCCCGATTACTTATACCATCATTAACCGCTGATTTACATTTTAATTTATAATTACCTGTAATTAATATGCATTAGTTTTTAAAGTTTTATTTTTATGGAAATAGCCGGCAAACGAGCTGACGATCCACCTGATAGTAAGTGGCTATCGCCGCCCATGAACATCAGCAACACCAAAGGCATCATTGATGCGTTGTTGGCCAAGAAAGAAAGAAGAAAAAAAGAAAAAGAAAGAAAGTTATGCAGTTAGTAAAATTTCCTTTCGCCATTTAGTTTTTAATGTGAAACAACTTTAACAATACTATGATTACGTGTTCGATCTGTAATTGTCATTAAGAAAATGCTATGCTAAAATTTTAATAAAGTAAATTAAAATTATAAAGAATATTATTACATCAAAGGTAGAAATTGTAATTACTTATCAATATGGGGTTAAATATTACAAAGTCTTGTACTTACTAATCGTAAGTTCCCAATTTCAACTAAATGTTTTATAGAATAGTACTAAATGCAACGACAAACAAAATTAAAATCCTTAAAGCACCAGCCCTAACCGTAACCTAAGTCAATAACGCGGCAAATAAAACCAGCTTTATGTCCGCCATCTTGGTTTTATCGGAAAAAATGACAAGGAAAAACGCACGTGTATACAGCTCTTTATCTACTACGAGTAGTATTATTGTTTAGTTTGCGATGCCAACGTCGACGGACTCTGCTTCTGTTTAATTTGAAAATAGAATTATCCACTGGCGCGAATTTTTAATAACAAGTGCGTTCAACTTTATTCAAATTTTATTTATAAAAGCGATGAGTGTTTGTTAATTTAAGAGTGATTTTCGTGTAAACTTTTAAAAGCAACAGAATTGTTTTTTGAAGTTAGTTTTTGTGAAGTTTTACAATTATGTTCGGGAAACATGCAAAGTTAATTTTTACAATATCAATAGCCGCTCTCGTCGCTTCGATCGTTCTAGCGGCATGGGGCTTTCCAAAAATTGTGAAAAGCCAAATTCAGAAGGTGAGAAATTATTACTATACTATGTATTAATATATACTATGTAATGTATACTATGTTTTTGCATTAAACAATCATTAAAACCTCATTTTCAATAGGATCTACATACACCTATATCACTTAAACTCTATATTTATTATAATTTATTTATGGTTCTTTTAAAATACTACCAAATTATTTTAATTAAAAAAGAAAGGAAGTTATATACCTAGTTATTTTTACAATAATAAAAATTATAGGACTTGTATAATTCTTTTACGATCTTGACGAATAATTAAAAAAGCGCCAAAAGAATTTAAAAATGCAACTGAAAAAAAAGGTGATTCAATGTGTTTTAACCTAATACAACGGGAAAACTAAGGTTTTCATCTGCAAACTCAGGGAACTTTATTATTCTCAATATAATTTTCTGCAGTATACCTAACTAAAAAAGTAAAAATCACAACACTAATAAAGCTTAATATTTTCTCTAGGCACTATTTCACGTGTAGGTTTTGGAACGAAGTTCCTTATCGCGCGTTGTGAAAGGGGGCTAGACGGAAAAATTCTTACGACACTTTTTGATTCTTACGACACTTTTTGCTATTGAAGTGATTCAGAGAGTTTTACAGAGATGGTGCTGTACAACTTTAAAACTTTCTGAATCACTTCAAAAACAATACCAACTTACATCGAAAGGAACTTCGTTCCATCCGGGTGTCCCTTGACACCTCTCAAGTTTTTTTATACTAAATAAGGTAATTCTCGACAACAAAACCACCTGATGGTACCGGGAATGAAGTCACGGATGGTAAAGCGCACTATCATAGCAAAAGCCTATTCACTCTTGACTTAAAGACACCTATTATAATCAAACGGGAACACCGACACGGGTAATTTATTCCAGTCATTCGCAGAACGTGTAATGAAAGACGAAGCAAAGAGCGTCGTCCGTACCGGAGGGTTATTAATAACGATGGGATGAATACCCATCGTACGTCGGGATGTTCAGTGGTAGAAAGGCGAAAGGGGAATTAAGTCATGTGATTCCTGCACACACTCTACAAAATATATCAATATCGAGACTGGCAACTCTGCGTCTGTGCTCGAGGCTTTAGAGGCTGGTCCCAATCAGTTTAGGGTCGCCAATAAGCATCTTAGCAGGCCTCACCATTGACCCCAAAGCTCACATGGCAAAACTGAACTTTGTATAAGTTAAAAGCTAGGTAGAATATTTTAACTTGGTAAAAACACAAAACAAAAATAAATTCGTTTTAAAAATATTATGTTTTTATTATTTTATTAGATAGAAGTGGATACCCAGCATCTTCCACTACGCTAAAAGAATTCTGATGACAATAACAGATCATTGTTGACAGTCTGTATTATGCGTCATCTTCACATTATTATCCTCAAAGTTTTGTATGGTAAAAGTGGGAAAAGTTTTAGTGGTCTGAAACCACCATCGGATTATTGCCTTTTAAATTAAACCATTTTGAGGCATATCGATTGGATGGTTTTAGAGTCTATAAAGGACATCCTTACAAACAATTTTTGTGTTTTGTATTTTTGTGTCTTTACCTATGAAATTGGAGATTTTATAACAAGCATTTTTAGATTTAATTATATTTGGCTTGGTGCGCAATTCGAAATAAATTTTTTTATTCTAAAGCCATGTTATTTTAATTTCAAATGAAGTCATTTGTTTTTAGATAGTGTTTTGTTTTTGTGAAATTGTGGTAGTTTTTGGCGCCGCCCGTGGATAAACAGAAAATTCGTATAATTTTCATACAAATCTCCAATTACATAGATAAAGACTTAATACATAGATCCATCATCCTAAATAATATTAGTTCTAATTATATATCAATTTATTTTGGTTCTATATAAATGAATGAACTCAAAGCCTTCAAAATTTCTCTCATAAAATATCTTGATTTCTCAATTAGATATGGATGTGATAAAAATATCTCTCTTATATTGCGACATTTTCGTCTTTGTCTCCAAAGTTTCAAACAAAGTAATATCACAGAAGAAATAATAGTACTTGGTAATATTAATAGGTACTCAGCGTTCGTTAATCAAAGATGAAATCACATCACAGTTCCTTCACCTTCGTATGAACTTAGAAGACCTGTTGGCTATTTTTAGAATTTTGTTACATTAGGTACCTTAATGAAAAAACGTATCTGCAATGCCAACCAGCGGGAAAATAATTCATTATTTTTTATGTGATGCCAATCCACACTGTAGCAAAGTGATGGTACCTATGCTCTAAGCCACCTCAAGAATGCTCAGTGGGCCTTTAATGGATTGAAGCCAAGTAGGATAAAAGGAAAATAATAAAGGCCTCAAGCCTCCTCAACTCGAACCCATTACCCATTTAAAGCCGAGATGATTGTTTACGTTTACAAAAACAAAACTAGAAGTTACACGGTCTATTCATTGGTGTGTTCATTGTTCGCTTTCGTAACCTCTAGTCGAAGGTAGGTCTGTCGATAATTGAAACAAGGACTCGTCGATGTTTGGTTCCACTCACGTTCACTGGCCATGATAATGACTCGGAACTGAGGAAGATGGCTGCTATTCAAAAAGCGTGAATTGAATTATGATGTACCTTATTACCTGTTAATTATCACTTGCTTCGGTGAAGGAAAACATCGTGAGGAACCCTGCACACCTGAGAGTTCTCCATAATGTTCTCAAAGGTGTGTGAAGTCTATCAATCCGCACTTGGCCAGCGTGGTAGACTATGGCCTGTACCCCTCACATTGTGAGAGGAGACCCCGAGCCCAGCAGTGGGACAATTATGGGTTGTTGTTTTGCTTTGCTTTGCTTTTTTTTATACCTAGCTGTATTTTCTGTGCTAAAGTTAATTAATATCAAGATCCCAAAATAAATTATCTTTGACTTTGACTTTGGCACAGACTTTGACGTGTTAGTTTACTTGTAAATACTGGCAACAATACAAGTAATACAACAAGCGGTCTTCTTGCTAATCAGCGCTTTCTTCCAGACAACATTAGGGTAAGGAGAAACTAGAATAGAAATATAGATTAATGGCGAGATGTACAAGTTTAAGTTTTGTTTCAATTGCAGTTTTTCTGTCTATGATTTCCAACTTCCTTGGATAACACTAACACCAACTATCAGCTCTTTCACAGATATGTTTTATTTTCTTTATTTACAGAACACCCAACACATATAAAACAGGCATAAAGCTCTAAGTACTATTGCTAAAAAATCATAAAATATTAAATGTATCCATAATTATAGGCTATCCATGCACATTATACACGATGTTGATTGGAATTTTTTTAAACATTCCAAGTAAAGGCAAGGCGATACTTTTTGTAGTATTTAATTTTTTTTTTATGGAAATAGCCGGCAAACGAGCTGACGACCCACTTGATGGTAAGTGGCTATCGCCGCCCATGGACATCAGCAACACCAAAGGCATCACTGATGCGTTGCCGGCCAAGAAAGAAAGAAGAAAAAGAAAGAAAGAACTGGCTCTCAAGCCCCCAGCCGGAACACGACGAGTCGTTGGGCGGCTGACTCATGCTCGAGGGTGGTAGCTATCCAGGCGAACCCCTGGAGAAATAATAATAGTAATAATGGTATTAATTAACAATTAAAATTAATACTACCAATATAATCGCTCCGAGGGCCCTACCACCAGCGGGCCGGATTTAGTCGCCTTTTAAGACACCCTTCCGGCGTGGGATTGGGGTTAGTATTCTAAGCCGCCCCAATACGAAAATAACTTGTTCCATACTAGTTTCTGGTTTTTTTATAAAACAAAGGATTATAACAATAACATAATCTTTTTGACGACTTTATATTGCAATCAACATGTTTGTTAAAGCCATTCAAGTCTTATCATTGTTATGTATTTTGCATGCAACAGAACGTAATAAGTCTTCAACTACATAATTATTTGACATGATTCTTACCGTACGTATGCGTATTATTCTTGAGGAAAATAGTTTTCTTCAATATACAAAAGACGAAAAATCCAAAGAGGAATTATCGGTGTAACTTGTGTGAACGTTACTATAGTAAAATTAAATAATTTATCATAGTAATAACACTCATAACACATCCAGATAAAATTAAACTAACTCTGCGGTACAATTAAAAGTATTCTTGATTTTATAAAAGTTCATTATCCATTATCCATAAAGAACATTTGACTATATACAGTAGATAATATTGGTAGAGATCAGAGTCTGCCAGGCGAATAGTCCGGCAATTCCGGCATTGATTTCCTGGGTAGAATTTATATAATGCATAAACTTATCGCAGGATATGGATGTTCATGGTGCGTATAATCTAAAATTTTAACAAAAAAGAACCAACTTCAAATGAAGTACATCCAATAAAAAAAAGAATCATCGAAATCGGTTGGCGTGATATTGAGTTATTCGTCCATTTATCGCGCACATACTTACTTAATGCAAATTTAAGACTTTTATGCTTTTGACATAGATGCCATTGCCAGATCTCGCTCTTTATGTGAGACCACACGACAAGCACCAGCACTACTAAAGCAGCACTAAAAAAATAATCATCAAAATCGGTTCACCCAATCCAAAGTTCTGAGGTAACAAACATAAAAAAACAGTCGAATTGAGAACCTCCTCCTTTTTTTGAAGTCGGTTAAAAATATGCTTTCATGCCACCCATAAAACAGGCAAATTATGATAACTGGGATCGTCATCTTTACATACCCTCTAAATAAGGCAAGTTTTTTTTGTTTTTTTTTTACTTAAAATAAGTTAATGCTTGACCACAATCCCACCTGATGGTAAGTGGAGATGTGGTCCAGGGTGGTGAGCGCACTAACTTAATAGAAGCCTTTTCACTCTTTTTTTGAAGTCATCCACGTCATAGGTGGGCGCGAACGCAGACGCAAGCAAGCTGTTCCAATCCTTAGCGGTGCGCATAATGAAGTGCTCAAGAAATCACCCATCAGCTATGTCTACCTATCATCTTGCGTTTTTCTCAACCGCATGCCTGAACAACCATAGCACGTGCTATGACGCATGCGCATGTGGTTAGACGAGTTACTGGTCCACTCATAGATTACCTATTAGAATATTAGTTCGTAAAGTTCTTACTGTTTGCACCTCTACTTACGCGTTTCTTGAACGACTGTGTCCTTCTACCCTTAGGTTGTCTGGTAGAAATCGCTATTACAGCGATAAGACCGCCTATTGTGTCTTTAATACTTAAATTGTAATATTTTATGTATGTACTTGTAGGGTGCACAATAAAGAACATTGTATTGTATTACCACTAATCTGTGTCCACTACCCACCGCGCCCGCTGTTGCTTCTCTGTCGATCACTTCCACGAATCGCATCGCATTGAAGACGTGCAAATGTGCAAGAAATAAAAGAATATTTTTACTTTATTTAGCTGTTTTAGCCTAGCGGTTAGAACGTTGGTCTCCCGAACGCGGGGGCCCGGGTTCAAATCCTGGCACGCACCTCTAATTTTCAAATATTATGTGCGTATTACAAGTTAATTATCACTTGCTTCGGTGAAGGAAAACATCGTGAGGAAACCTGCACACCTGAGAGTTCTCCATAATGTTCTCAAAGGTGTGTGAAGTCTACCAATCCGCACTTGGCCAGCGTGGTAGACTATGGCCTGTACCCCTCACATTGTGAGAGGAGAACTCGAGCCCAGCAGTGGGACAATTATGGGTTGTTGCTTTGCTTTTTTTTAGCTGTTTTATATTATTTCTGAAAATAAAGTGTATACATAATAAGTAACATTTCAACGCACTTTGCGGAATCTGGTAAAAATGTATTTTATAGAAATGATCTTTCATGAAAAGCGATCTTATACTTACAACACGATCTTATTTTTTTAAATCTATTTCGCCAACATAATCAATTGTACAATGTATCTATTGGATATTAGAACGCGTAATATGGATTGATTAATGAAATACATATATAATTGTTAACGTTGCTGTTGAAAGGTTTGAGGAAGTCTCATGTACGCCTCTATGGCCTTAGATCCTTCTACATTGTATCTTGTAATAGGTTACACACACAAACATTTTATAAAACGCTTCATCAAAACAAATTAAACTAACTTGACGTCACATTACTGGGTAGCAATAAAAAGTGGGTTTATGGTTAACGTACGAGTATCATAATGTGCAAAAACTGACACATAATTCAATTTAGCTTGATAGCATTTTTTACAAGGAAATGTTTAAATTTAAAATTTTGTAATATTAATAATAAGTGATGTATAAGTTATTTAAAATAATTAGTTATTAAATATTTTATTCATACATAATTATGTTCTTTTAAAAAATAGGCAACTTTTGAGATTTTTACAGAGATGTCAAACGTACCCTTTAATCTAGCTCTACATATTATTAAATTAATTCTCTACAATAATAAAAAGTTCAAAGATTCTGCTGATTTTCAGTTAAGTAGAATATAGGTAATGATTACTATATAATTTGAGGTATAATGATTTAAATATTAAAATTGAATAATAATACGCGAAAAGTAGAATAAATGTAGTAATATTATCCGTTTTTCCTGATGTAAAAAAGTTTTTACATCTTCCTATTATATATATTTTTTTTATCAAAACATTTAATTTATATCCTTATTATATTAAATTGTACAATACTAGCAAAACATTTTTGAGATTCTAATAATTAGTCATGTCATTATAATTACGAAAATAATTGTTTCGTTTTTATAATTTAACGTAATTAACTAATTACCATAATTTTTTGCATGATGATATAGCACCGACTTAAACATTTATTATCCATGTGTCTCCTTGAATCTTCATACAATACAATCATCAAATTACGTGGAAAAATATATTACTGCTACCTGTGTGAATGAATGATATTGAATGAAAATGACAAAGACCGAAACTGAAATCTGAAGGCCAACTATCGTTCATTCACTCCTCAGAAAAATGTGAATGATATCTATCTACTCGTATATTAGGCAAAAGTGATTGACTGATGTACTCGTATCAACGCACAGGCCAAACCCTAGGGCTAGAAACTTAAAATTTCGTACACGTATTCCTCTTATGACGTAGGTAGGCATCCACTAAAGAAGGATTTTTCAATATTCAACCCCTAAAGAGGTGAAATAGGGGATGATTCATTACTATGCGATACGAAGTTCACTGGGTCAGCTAGACTTATCATTTTATAATCTTTATTTGAATTTTGAATAGAAATTATCAAGCCATACAAATAAGATATTTTGCGGAAGAATTTCTGTAGTCACTAAATAAAACGTTTTTTTTTCAGAGCATCCAGATAGATAACTCCTCAATCATGTTCGAGAAGTGGCGGAAGCTGCCAATGCCCGTCTCCTTCAAGGTATACCTGTTCAACGTGACCAACGTTGAGCAGGTGAACCGAGGGGCCAAGCCCAACCTCAGCGAAATCGGCCCTTATGTATATAAGTAAGTAACTAAAACCACAGAAGAAATAATAGTACTAAAACAGCAAAGTGCTCATAGCCCGGCCGCGGCGGATTGTGTTGATCCTAAGTGATCGACAAAGTTAAGCAACAGCGATCGCGGTCGGCAATTGGATGGTTGACCACTGATGGCAAAAAATTCTGGAGTATTTCCGTACTTCGAAAGTCACGTAGGTAAAACATTTGGTTCCCGTTGCAAGGAATGATAACGGTCGTTAAGCCATATGGGAGGCTTCCGGACGGCATAAAAACTTTCGACACTTGGGTTTTCCACTAACCCCTTTAACGATCCGCACTTGAGCAGCGTGGTGGACTATGCTCTAGGCCTCCTCAAGATCAAGATGCGAGCTCAGTAGTGGGCCATTCATGGGTTGAATCCAGCCAGCCAACTAAAACAGAGAATAACTAAGTTACAACGAGAGATTCTTCATCATCATCGCAGCTTAGTGGTTCCAGTGCTTGGCTAAAAATATTTCTACTTATTGCTCTACTCGGGTGATAAATAACTTAAGTCTTATTCCACATCATGGTACCTATCTCTGTGGGCTAAATTTAGTATTTTTAGTGTAAAATAGTTTCAAACATCCATACAAACTTTCACATTTTTGCATGGATCCCGTTGCATAACCACGATCCATGCAACTGGGTTGAAATATCGGAAAATTAAATGGATATCAAGAGTACTCGTATTATAGTAAAAAATTGTTTTACTTATTTGTTGTATGTAACGTTGACATTGTAAATACAGTTGTATTGTCTACATAATAAAGTAAAAAATATCTTAAAAATATCAAAAAGCATTTGAACTATTATAAAACAAAGGTATGCATTTATGTTCTGTAGGTCTGTAGGTAATTGAATAGGTACTGTAGGAGTTGAAAGAGCAACTTTCTAGGTATTATTCAGTTTAGTCACAACTGTTTTTCTGACATCTAATATTTTCTGGCTATAAATATCAAAGGTTTTCAATGAATTTCAATGAATATGAATATCAAAGGTCTTGTGTAATGGAAACAAAGCGATTTGAAGTCTGTGGCTCCAAAGATTTCACTAAGGATTTCATCAGGATTAGACTAGACTTACTTTATTACGTGATTCAATTATGAAATCCTACTCTCACGAGATTAAAAAGCATTAAAAAACCGCCCAAGTGCAAGTCGGAATCAAGCAATAAGGGTTCCGTACAAACTTACAGAACTGAACATTGTTCTTTATAAACTGAATAGGTAGATAGAGTAAGGTTAAGGCCAAGCGAGCGCATTTTTTTAGATGTCATTCGCGAAAAATTATCCCTCATAAACTTAACTTTGCCGTTGGAAAACTGTTGTCCCCATAAATCGACATAGGTGGCGATTAATTTACTAACTGCAAACAAGTATTATAAAAGATATTTTCGTTCGTACTTATATTACGTGTTTTTGGTTTTCATATATTTTTCATTATTATGCTATACGATCTTCCTTCTCGCCAAATTTCAAAATTCTAAGTCAACGGGACCTAGAAGAACCTAGAAGGTTTTGATTCGCTGGCGGGTACCAAAATCAATTAAAAATTACTTCTTTTATATTGCATTGACGCTTGACAGACAGACAGACGGACAACAAATTGATCATATTATAGGTAAGGGATCCGTTCTTACTTTTTGAGATAAGCATCCCTAAAAACGAACATTGCTCCATGTACCTACATCGAAATTGTAAATGGAACTTATCTGAAAATCATTTAGTACTGATTTACTTACAGATTGTCAAAATAAAATTAATATTTCTCGTTAACATTGAGAGAAGCATTCCCACATAACGAAGGAACTGATTGGTACCAATGGTACCTATCATAGAACAAGTTAATAATTTAGAAACTAAATACGCTCTTTTATAGTGCCAAATTACTAACCAAAAAAATTGTCCTCTGCTGTTAAGCGTTAAGGAATTCAGCATCAAATCATGCTTTTCACAAAAATGCATTGTCATCAGTACTAAAGCAGTTTGTAAAATTTCAATTCCTTAGGATAAGAGAAAGTAGGTCTAATTAGTCTTGCAAGATTTGACCCGCACAAACAGTTATCCTGTAAATAAAAACGTTTAAAATAACATTGTTGTCAACAAGATAATATGTTGTATGAAATAGTTTATCGACTGTTTGTAAATTTAAGGTCTAAGTTGATCGTTAAGGGACTTCATTTGAGGCCTTAGCTCAACGAAAACTGGAGTCTCATAACGCAAAACAATTTATTTTCGTAGACTATGCCCAAAATGCGGACAATTTGATTAACTAGATATTTTAATGTGTTTCACTACATGCAATATCTATAAATGTTATATACTGAAGGAAAAATATTTTTTCAGGCAATATCGAGAGAAAACAATACTAAGTTATGGAGAAAATGATACAGTAAAGTACATGCTGAAGAAAACATACTTTTTTGACAGCGAAGCATCGGGCATGTTCAAAGAGGATGATGACGTCATTGTTATAAATATTCCTTATATGGTAAGTAGTTTTTATGTAATACATATCAATCATTTGATTTACTTATAAAAGAAATCAAAGGAAGGAAAGAAAATTATTCATTACATATTTATTACAAAATCATGTTCATAAATCTTAATAACATCGAACAATAAAATATAAGTAAGTTCACTTATTTGGAAGCCACATACTTCTGGTGTGTTATGAATATGAATGAAAAATAGGTATATGATTAAAAATATGTTTGATTAAAAATATGACAAATATTGAAGTACTTATTGAAAAATAAATAATTGAACTTTAATTTTGCGGAATTTGCAGTAGAAATAAAATCCTTCTTAACCAGCTGTAGTAGAGGATGTCAATGATGTTATGGATGTCTCCTGGCGGAATTGTCATCGGGCACTTTAATCATTTATGGGTTATTCATTTAAAAAAAACTGAAAATCTATTTTCAAATGTATTATTAAACTTATGCCTAACGTTATTACAAAATACATTATGCAAACAACTAAAGTAATTAATATATAAACAGATATTTTGTTTAATTATTCCATAAAACAATACCTAGTATGAATGTTTATCAACAAAATTCTACTGAATATTATTATAAGCAAAAGTTAAAATATCGTAAGTATACAATGTTAGGTCCAGGTCTCTTAAAATATTATTTTAAAGTGGCATAGTGTTTTCCTATCTCATTATGAAGGTTCAGTTGATGATGTCTAAAATTTACATTATAAACCGACTTATTTTGATCAAAGCGTTCATGGCCATGACTTGTATAATGTCTGTTCGCAATAGTACAGTTTTCATAGATTATTTCCACGTGAGCCACTTCCATACTAACTTACACCTATTATCCTCTTTTTGTCGAGATAGAAGATATCCAAAATGATGACCCTTTATTAGGCTTTATTTTAAGTTACAGCAATGTACCATTTAAATCTGCTCAGTGGTTTCTGCGTGATAATGGCAATTGACATCGACAGACAGACAAACAAAAAATAAATTAATAATATGTTTAAGTCTTTTTACAAATCTTGAAATTTGGTACCAACTAAAAATATTTATAGTGAGTACCTCACATAAAATATAGTCATGTTTAAATACGTATATACTTAATCCAGACTATTACATAGTGAAAGATTTTTTTATTCGATTCACGAGCTCTTGAACTCCAAATATAGAAACAAAGAATAAAATTAATTACTATCTCGTGATGTTGTATGGACATAGATTGACGTCAGACGTCACTAGCACACCCAAGTAGCTACCTTAGTATATAATTGTCGAGTGTACCTACGTGATAGAAATAGTACAGAGTTAGATATTATAATATCTAACATTATTAGTATTGGGTGGCAATAGGTTACTCATATCTGCATATTATGGAGCCGAAAGAACTTATAAAATACTAGGAAATCGCCCTCGCTTCGCTACGGGAGAAATAGTAAAAAAAAAATACCTAATATAGCCTATGTCACCCGGGGATATTGTAGCTTCCCAACAGTGAAAAAATGTTTTAATCGGTTTGGTAGTTTCGGAGCCTATTCAATGCAAACAAACAATTAAATCTTTCCTCTTTATAATTTAGTATATATAAGATGTTTATACGCCTTTAAATTTTGTAAAGCAATCTTAGCTTATTCAGACACGGTAAACTAACAACTAAGGGATCGAATATTGTCATCTAAACCCCCTTGTAATCTAATTATTTTCTAAACGATTTTAAAACACTTTGGACATAATTTTATGAAATGTCTTTAAGCCCCAGACCGATTCCTTTTCCATTAAAAGTAAATTTCGACTGAAAATAATTCTTTAAGGGATCTTATTTTAATTAAAGTAGACTACCAAAATTTATTTTGTGTAATGGAATTGGCTAAAATAACAAGGAGGCGTTTCCTAGACAAGCCAATTCTTACCTTTTCATATCGGACTTTTTTGACTTTTTTGTTTTGTTTGACATTCCAAAAGAAGCCTTGCAAATCTAGGAAATACCATAAGTAAACATTTCGATTGCAACTTGCAATGTAATGCTTTTTGCCGGCAATGCATTAAGCATCGTAGGATACCTATCCATGTTGCTTATCCACCTTTCGAAATTAGAATTAGAATTATGAATTAGAAATTACGAATTATGAAGTTGTTTTTTAACTTGTGAATATTTGAAATGTCGTTTACTTTTTAATCTCAGATTTATATAATATTTATTATAGAAGAAGGATTTCAATAAACATCAAGCTTCTTTTTGGGCGTTTTTTAAATGAAACTCTTTGTGATCTAGTAGTCTATCCGGCAAGGACGTCTCGGTCACTTTTAGACATCCTAGATATGCGCTATAAGGCGTTCCCACGTAAGCTGCCGCCTCCCGATTTCTTCCACCACGTCCTTTGCCTGGTTTCAAACTCCAGTAGGTGTCCTTAGGACGTTCGTGATCCCTTGCTTCTCCTAAGAAGGTGAGCTAGTCCTCCCGGTGCTCATTCACAGTCTTCTCGGCTGAATCTCTCCAGGCTCTCCTGTATATCCACAATATCCACATTAATCGCTCATACCCTGGCACTTGTGTCGATTTTAAATGATCGACAAAGTTAAGCAACAGCGGGTGCGGTCGGTAGTTAGATGGGTGACCGCTAGTGGCAAAAAAAAATTCTTGAGTATTTCCGTGCTTCGGAGGGCACGTAAAGCCGACGGTGCCGGTTGTTATCGTAAGATAATAGTCGTTAAGCCATGTCGGATGCCCTCGGGCGACATAAAAACTTCTGACACTCAGGTTGGCCACTAATCCCTCCACCAATCCGCACTGGAGCAGCGTGGTGGAGTATGCTCGAGGCCTCAAGGGGAGAGACCCGTGCTCAGTAGTGGGCCATTAATGGGTTTAAGTCATCCACACAAATCTCTTAAAGCCAACAGCAACAGCTGTCATTAAAAAAATAGTAGTCTGTAGAGAATTTTATACTTAATAAAAGTATTTATTTAATACTAAACTAATATTAATAATATATTATTCATCTTTGTGTTTGTACCCAATTATCATTGTGTCATAATGTAATCATTTAAAAACAGCTGATATACGTCTCAAGTGTTTTTCTTCTGTGTGTTCACAAAAATAATGGAACGTTACGGTGTTTTTGCTCGTTTATATAAATTAAATTAGCATAATGATAGATATAGGACCTTTGCAGATGTTTTTATTTGTGAGTATGCCTCGCACGGATACGTTAATATTTTTTATACACGCTTTTTTATCGATGGACGTTAAAGAAGCATATTCAAGATAAATAATCATCAAAATACTACAACACAGTTACTTGTTGTAGAGGAAAATTTTTCAACCACTTCTTTTGTGAGTTGAAATTAGAAGAATCGACATAAATTTACATTGAAAATAAAGTCTAATTCTAAGAAACTGCATTATGGTATTTTCTTCCATAAAATATGGTAGATTCTTAGAAAATTAAAATCTGTGTTTTTTGTGGGTTAAAATACGTTAGATGTATTAAAAACATTGTTACCTTAGGCGGCAATTCAAAACTGAATACGATAGAAGACATCGTACGTATTAGCCTAAGAGCTACTGAACCATTTGACTAACCCACTTCCCACAAAGCTAGTTTATTAAATGATATTTTATTATCAGTCAATTAAGATAGTACCGTTCTGGCAGGCATCTCGCGGTTGCGTCATCATCCCTTAAATTTTTGAAAATGCAAAAAATAATTATTTTTTATCCCACCCGCACAAGGCTACAATTTTAATATGTTGTAATTTACATATGTTTAACACGTTCACTGCGTAACGATTTTTTGTGTACTTTTTTCTGGTGTGTCATGACTCACAGAGGACCTTTTTTCAGTGCGTCGTGTGGTCATATAAGCCCTCATTCAGTTTTGTCTTGATATAGGTTTTTCTCAATGGGGATATTCATTATTGAATATATTTTATTTTGAGGTCAAAGACTAATAACCAAGCAATATATACCTAGCTGCGTTTTTAGCTCGCACATTTCGTTTAGCATCTAAAATAGAAACAATTTGAGAGGTCCATTTGACCACACAACGCACTGAAGATATCAAAACACTAGTGATGGGAAACACCTCTGTTGTATAGCACTCGACAAATTTTTCCAGAATTTTATTGACAGTTTAATTTTTAATCTTGTAAGTCACAGACGTGAAAAATAACAAAAGAAAAATAGATTTTGTGTCTATCCTACTGTATGTTTAGGCACACAATGAAGTAACTCTTTGCATTTCATCTGGTCCCGGTATAAGACTTGACGACAACACCACACTACTTTACTAATATAATACATTTAAATTAAAAGTTGCAAAACATATATTTTGTACGCGTGAAAAATGGCTCAAAGCGACGTAACGTCTTCCTTGTCGATCGCGTGGCACAACACTAAGCGCGCGAAATGGCGCTAGCACAACGTTCAGTGCGGGTGTGAGGTGCGCGGAGCGCTAGGTCATATTGACCTCACACCGCACTAGGGTAAAACAATTTTCTTTAAGTGCGAGTAAGGTCAAATTGGCTCACGAGTGTTTGAAAATGTTGGATTGTTCACGTTAAAGCGGCGATTGCAATGGTATATAAATCTCTTTCCTACGATAGAAATACACAAAGTTAAGCCTTCCGCACCAGGGGAAAGAACGCTATTTTGCTCGCCGCACCACATGAAAGTTCGCTGTGAGCCAATATGACCTCACAACGCAGCGAACGTGTTAAGTGTAAAAAAAAATTGCCAACCCATAATTATTAATAATAAATATTTGTTAAGAATAATAAAAAAATACTTTACTTAAAAATCTGTTCATCTTTTATTACAGTGATCCTTCATCATATTATGTTCAAAATATATTATATCATATCCTTTCTTTCTGACACTGAAACCCATACAAGTCTGTTACGCTCGTACTTCCATCGAGCGTCATGATCATTATTAAAACTCTTCTGGCAGATCCTTGCAACCACTAGAATGTTCTGGCTGTTTACATATAGTGTTTAAACAATTGAAAGAATGTTCCCTGAAAATTTGAGCCTTGTGCGAGTAGGTTATGAATTGCTCTCCCGATGACAACTTTGCTCTGTTCTGGCACACACTTGCAACCCTCAAAATGGGTTGGCAATTTTTTTTTACACTTAAACATATGTAAATTACAACATATTAAAATTGTAGCCTTGTGCGAGTGGGATAAAAAATAATTATTTTTTGCATTTTCAAAAATTTAAGGGATGATGACGCAACCGCGAGATGCCTGCCAGAACGGTACTTTCTTAATTGACTGATAATAAAATATCATTTAATAAATTTCTAGCTTTGTGGGAAGTGGGTTAGTCAAATGGTTCACTAGCTCTTCAGCTATATGTAATACCTGGCAACACTTTGGGGTATATTTGTTAACATGCTACACGTTTCCATTGCAGGCTGGAATCATCTCAGTGCAGGGCATAATGCCGGAGCTGGTGGGTGTCATCAACGACGCACTGATGAAGTTCATCCCGAACCTGGAGGACGCTTTCCTCAGGGTGAAGGTGAAGGATTTGCTCTTTGATGGCGTCTTCCTCAACTGCACTGAAGAGAGCTCTGATGATGGACTTGGTAAGCTTGCAGATACTGATAACCTTTATAGAGGGACCTGGGAAAACCTTTATAGCTTCTCAATGTCTGTCCGTTAGTCCTAGAAAGATATTATTGGACTTAAGTAGATATATTTATCAATTCTTTTCATGGTACCTCCTCTACACCTATAGAAGAGACGATTTTCCATGTACCCCATAGTGTAGGGCACTGTAGGGTGTCTTTTGGTAGGTCTTTTAAATACGTTTGAGGTGACTATTTTTCGATTTAGGAATTTTGGTAAGAGTCAAGTGTCCAACCCAAGTAGTAAATACATAAATGGTTACGTAAATGGTTACGTTATACGTAAATGGTTTGTTTTAAGCATGTAAAAATTTACGTCTGTAGGATTACATTGAAATTAAAAGAGAGTAAAACGTTAACAATAGGTACCGCCTAATCCTTCAAAGGGTTTTTTCTGTATTTCCATTAGACCTCCTTTAATATGTATAGAACTAAATTGCTTACTTAAAAAGTCTACGAAATGGTAGGATAACATATGAAATTGTATGTACATTTGAAACATAGGTACATCTATAACTATTTGTTGAATAACTATTTCTTTTTTCGAATGTATTGATGTATATTTATTTGGCACGTTTTGTAGCCTAAACGGCTACAACGTGGATACATACGTGGGATTTCAGCTTGAGAGGTGCCGTTAGATTTGTCCTAATTGTGAGAGTGACACTGGCTATTAAAATTTAAAAAATGGCCCGTTTTGACGCAATATTGTGTCGTCAAACTTTTTTTTCTCAAAAGCTATCGAGTAAGGTATCGTTGAATAAGTATTCAAAAATGATTTTTAGTTTTCTTTCATCATTTTTTTATTTTAAGTAACAGTTTAGGATATAATATAACGATTTAAAGTTGATTAAACAACCATTCTCGCTAATTAATTAACACCCTCAATGAAATGACAACAAAACTAAAAAATAAACCCAGTAATTTAGAATGTTTTTAAAAATAATACTGAACAAATAAACCATAGAAGGGTTAACAGTTGGGACCCATTAAAATTTTACAGGGCAGTTTGGGAAAACCAAACAAGATTTGATTGGTTGAAGAATGGGTCCCAAATGGTTGTCAGTCAGTTAGATACCCATTTTTACCAAACGTTCTAGAAATTTCATGTTCCTCTTGTCATAAATACGGTACATTAATTTAATTTTATCTATTAGAAACGTTAACATTTATTCATTTCTATGAAAAAAATCACTAAAATATTTTTATTACATTCCTACTCTCTTAAGTATGTTATCAGAGCTTCCATACTAGCTTTTATCCCTTTCGAGGAAGCAGGACCATTTCACGGGATACGAAATATCATAAAATGCTGACTGTATTAAGGCCAATTTCAATTTATTCTGTAGAATGTAATTTGTTCGACAAACGCAATAAAAAATTTATGTATTTGTGTTATGTATTTATGTTTTATGTTTTGTGTTATGTATTTCTGTACGTAAGAAGTTATACTTAGGGAACGTTCCCATTCTACATGACCCATTTTTTCAATTTTTTAACCCCCTTACCCCCTTCGATAACCAACCGTAGTATATGAGAAGACCGCCTTCCCCCCCCCCCCCCCCCCTCTAGATATCACGTAGCAATTTTTTTTTGCAAACAGAGAGTTAACAAATTATAATTTGGCTCCTTTGCCTTTATTACGCTAGAAGAAAAATATTATCCAGAACTCTTACCTCTTATAAGTACCTCTCGCTTGCACTTACGACCCGACGCGCGCTAGCAATTAATCCAACCACATAGGTACCTTTCGCTCACTCATAAATTTCCCGTTAACAGTGCAAGTTATGAATATTGTATTAGCTCTCGCCATTATTGCAGAATTCAACCTCGTAAATAATCATTACTCGACTTTTATGATAATAGCAATGTGTAGAGAGCAAATGGATTTTTGTACATAAACCATTAACCACTTCCTTTCTTTTTCTTCTCTCTTTCTTAGCCGGCAACGCATCAGCTATAACTTTGGTGTTGCTGATATCCGTGGGTATAGCCATTTAGGAATTATTAGTTGGATCCTCAAGACGTTTGTCGGTTATTTCTATACACGCTTGGAGAGGGTTTGGTACGTTATGTATTTGCCGTTATTTTCCTATTTTATTTATTTTTGCCTTTTTTAAGACCATACACTTAAATAACTTATCTCTATAGTTTTTAAAAATTCTAGCGTCAGTAGTTTCAGAGATAAGGAGGGAATGGTCAATTTTTGGCTTTAATTTTAGTTTTTTCTTGAATAATTTTAAAACTATCCTTTGTATTATAGGACTATAACAAAAATATATTTGAGATCCTTACAACAAGTCCTTTCATTTGACATACACACGATACGGTTTGCAAAACAGTTTTTGTTTAATTTTGATTTTGCTAAATTTTTTTTTCAAAATTAACTTGTTTACTTTATACCTACGTCTTCACATTAAAGTACATGAGTACCAAATTTCAACTCATTTGGTCGAGTAGTTTCGGAGTAAATTGGCTGTGAACGGCGGTCGCGCAGATGCACGAGTGATCCTTAATGGGTTCCGTTTTTCGTTTTATCGTAAGGAACCCTAAAAACATTTACGACAATGTATTTCCAGACAATAGGTTTCTTGATTGCATCCAAGCCATTTACATGTATTTGTAAGATATATGAGTCAATATTCACTATATCTATATTCAGGCTGTACTGAAAACCAGCGCTAAGATTTAATTTGCTTTTAATAGTAATTAATCATAATTAATTCCAGGCCTTATTTGCGGTAAAGTGAAGCTAGACAAGCGACCTACAATGAGGCCCTCTGAGGACGGCACTGGCTTTTACTACTCCATGTTTTCTCACGTAAGTAATTATGGCATAAACCAGGCCATGAGATCTAAATCAGTCTAATAACTACATTGTTTAAAATACCGAGTGTTTGATTTAAAATAGATTATTTGTTTACTACCCTGTAGCCTAGTTGATAGCGACCCTGTCTGCGAAGCGAGGGGTCCCGGGTTCGATTCCCGGCCGAGGCAGATATTTATGTGACAGATAAATATTTGTACTCGGGTGCAGGGTGTTATTGTGATGTGTTATAAGTATCGTCCATGCCACCCGCGACACAGACTTACTGCGGGGGTATGAGTGTGTAAGCGTTTAATATTTTGATACTAGAGTGGTCTCACGTAAATCAATCATATAGGTATAGGTGAATTTTTCACGTGGGCGTGGAATGTGGATGGCCAAATATTTAGTTTATTTATTTATTTTTATGACTCCCAACTCTGTCCTTACAGGAAACCCAATTTGACCGGGGGGCAGCTTGTTAAAATGCAATACAAAAAAGAAAAAAAGTTATAGATAATTCATCAAAATCGGGCCTGAAAGTCCTTTAAGCTATTTCTGCTAGTTATTCCTTACAAATATCTTCGAATTCAGCCATCCACGCTCACTTAAAACATTGATGCTGTAGGTAATAGACCTAGTTTGGTATTTGATAAGGGCAAAGTTCGGAACAAACTTGAAAACGTTCATTGACTTTGCCGGTAATAGGATAATAGCCGGTAATAGGATGATAACTACGAGTAAGACGTAGCTAATTTATGTAGAGCTCCTTCATAAATAGCTAAAATATTTATAAATGTATTTGAATTTTAATATGTAATTTATCATTCATTATTAAAACCACCGCACATTCAATCTATACTCTATACTAATATTATAAATGCGAAAGTAACTCTGTCTGCTACTAATTAACGCCTAAAACACTGAACCGATTTTGATAAAATTTGGTACAGATATAGAATTGAGCTCGGGAATGAACATAGGATACTTTTTATCCCGGAAAATAGACGTGTTCCTGAGGGATAACTATTCCACGCCAAAACCACTGAACCGATTTTGATGAAATTTGGTACAGATATAGAACTGAGCTCGGGAAAGGACATAGGATACTTTTTATCCCGGAAAATAGACCTGTTCCTGAGGGATAACTCTTTCAAGCCACTAAACCGATTTTGATGAAATTTGGTACAGATATAGAATTGAGCTCGGGAATGGACATAGGATACTTTTTATCCCGGAAAATAGACCTGTTCCTGAGGGATAACTCTTTCAAGAAACTAAATCGATTTTGATGAAATTTGGTACAGATATAGAATTGAGCTCGGGAAAGGACATAGGATACTTTTTATCCCGGAAAATAGACCTGTTCCTGAGGGATAACTCTTTCAAGCCACTCAACCGATTTTGATGAAATTTGGTACAGATATAGAATTGAGCTCGGGAAAGGACATAGGATACTTTTTATCCCGGAAAATAGACCTGTTCCTGAGGGATAACTCTTTCAAGCCACTAAACCGATTTTGATGAAATTTGGTACAGATATAGAATTGAGCTCGGGAAAGGACATAGGATACTTTTTATCCCGGAAAATAGACCTGTTCCTGAGGGATAACTCTTTTAAGCCACTAAACCGATTTTGATAAAATTTAGTACAGATATAGAATTGAGCTCGGGAAAGGACATAGGATACTTTTTATCCCGGAAAATAGACCTGTTCCTGAGGGATAACTCTTTCAAGCCACTAAACCGAGTTTGATGAAATTTGGTACAGATATAGAATTGAGCTCGGGAAAGGACATAGGATACTTTTTATCCCGGAAAATAGACCTGTTCCTGAGGGATAACTCTTTCAAGCCACTAAACCGATTTTGATGAAATTTGCTACAGATATAGAATTGAGCTCGGGAAAGGACATAGGATACTTTTTATCCCGGAAAATAGACCTGTTCCTGAGGGATAACTCTTTCAAGCCACTAAACCGATTTTGATGAAATTTGGTACAGATATAGAATTGAGCTCGAGAAAGGACATAGGATACTTTTTATCCCGGAAAATAGACCTGTTCCTGAGGGATAACTCTTTTAAGCCACTAAACCGATTTTGATAAAATTTAGTACAGATATAGAATTGAGCTCGGGAAAGGACATAGGATACTTTTTATCCCGGAAAATAGACCTGTTCCTGAGGGATAACTCTTTCAAGCCACTAAATCGATTTTGATGAAATTTGGTACAGATATAGAATTGAGCTCGGGAAAGGACATAGGATACCTACTTTTTATCCCAGAAAATAGACCTGTTCCTGAGGGATAACTCTTTCAAGCCACTAAACCGATTTCGATGAAATTTAGTACAGATATAGAATTGAGCTCGGGAAAGGACATAGGATACTTTTTATCCCGGAAAACAGACCTGTTCCTGAGGGATAAGGTCAAATTTTGTTATATGTAGTTGATAGATTCGTTATATTTTATGAAGCGATTTTTATGACCCTTTTTAGGGTTCCGAAGTGAAAACAGAATTCTCATAGTTTCATCATGCCCGTCCGTCCGTCCGTCCATCCGCCCGTCCGTAGCATAGCGCAGAGGCCCTTAGTGCTAGAAAGCTGTAATTTAGCAAGGATATACATGTTTATTTAAACTTCTGGTAGAATAACATTTTTAAAAATATGTTGTTAGTTTTTATTGCGAAATATTCGTAAGTGTTAGACACGTAAAAAAATTCATGGCAATAGCATCAAAAGGAAAACTATCATGGCTATATTATTATTAGCATACGTAGTTATTGAGTTCTATAAACTTAGAACTTCGAAACCCTATATTACTCGTACCAGTGACCTGCCACGCTATTAGCCGGTTTTTTAACCAACTTCAAAAAAGTAGGTTCTCAGTTCGACTGTTATAAACAAAAATTAACTTTAACATAATTTGAAAAATCAATCTTTAAAGGGTTAATTCAGGGAATGTTTATACGAAACTCCGTCATTTTTAGGGTTCTGAAGTAAAATTGGAACCCTAATAGCTTCGTCATGTCCGTCCGTCAGTCTGTCCGTCTGTCCAAAGCAAAGCGCCGAGAACCTTAGTGCTAGAAAGCTATAATTTTTCATGGATATACATATTTATTAAAACTCCAAAATCGTAGAATAAACTACTGAAAAAACTTTTTTTTTCGTGGTACCTCCACTACAGTTAACGTGAGCATTATTTTTTATTCACCCCTATAGTGTGGGGTATCGTTGAAAAGTTTTTTCAAAAATATTATTCTTTTAAGACCATTTTTGGATGTAGAGTTCCGTTTGCGAAATATTTGGCTTGAAAGTGCTAATTTTGGGTACCCAAGTCAAGTCAAGTGTCCCCCCTAACGGCTAAGCGGTTGGAGTTGGACAAGTGAAAACATTCTCAAAAATAGGTTATACGATGGATTTATAAGGAAAACTATCAAGGTTATGTTAACATACGTATCGTAGTTAATGAGTAATAGTCAATAAACTTACTAATTTGGAACCCAATATTGCACGTGGCCTGACACGCATTTGCCCGGTTTTTTAAGGTAAAACTGTGAAAGTTGGTAGTTACTATGTAATCTTACATAAAACAAAAATAACTGTAACATGATTGTTTGGTAATACATTCCCTAAGGGCTAAAACTAGAGGTTGTAAGCTTAGAGTATGTTTGGAGTAAGAAGTTGTAAAATGAACAGATGAGTCACCTCATGGTAAGTGGTCACTATCGCCAATGTACATTAGCAACGCTAAAGGAATCACTGATTTGCTGCTGCCCAAAAAGAAAAGAAAGATATTTTTTTTGTGTATTCTGTAAAATTACAATGTAAATTTAAAATTCAAAAACTCTCAGGCCCTGACTTAAACCTCTAAATTCTAAAAAGTTCAATTATTTTGGGACCTTTTCTATGGGTGGGTCATTAATGGCTCACTACTGAACACTCACTCTTGAGGACGCCTAGAGCATACTCCACCACTTTGCTCCAGTGTGGATTGATGGAGGGATTAGAAATCAACCCAAGTGTCGGAAGTCATTACGCCGGGCGAGGACCTTCAATATGTCATAACGACTGTTACCTTACGACAACAACCGGGACCGACAGCCTTACGAGCCCTTCGAAGCTCGGAGAGCTCAAGAATTTTTTGCCACTAGCGGTCACCTATCCAACTACCGACCGCACTCGCTATTGTTTAACTTCATCGATTACTATTAGAACCGACACAAGCCGCTGCGCCCGGGCTATGAATTCTTCTCCCGATGGGTAATTAATGGGTTCTAGGAACATGTCACTTTTGCTGTAATTTTGGTGAAGAGTTTAGTATCTTGCTGACTACCAATCACGCTACAATATCAGATCGTAGTTATCATTTCATTATCAACACTAAAGATTTGTTTAATATTTTACTCATTTACATAATACGATATATGTACTAAGTATAGGTGTTTTAGCTTCAACCCATAATGGACTATTACAAGGCACGGGTCTCCTCTCTTCATAGTATGGACAAGTTTGCTGTCAATTTATGAAAAACATGTTTTATAATGAAGGGATCTTAATTTTCGGCGTACGAAATCGCGGGTAACAGCTAGTATAATATAACGATAAAGAATATATCCACAATAAAACATGTACGATTGTTATATACAGGATGAAGTTTTCAAGTGTGCGTGGATGGCTAAATTCTGAACTATGAGGAATTTCGAAAAATGGTTAAAGGTCTTCCTTTAACCAGTAACAGGAATCTTCTCCTTTTTTCAAAATCAACGGTTTCGATTCCTGGCAAGGAATATTAATTATTCTAAAATCTAATAATGCACTTTTAGTTTTCATCAAAATCGGCCCCGAGACTCCTTTGAACATTTTTCGCTATTCCTGGTAGTTTCGGATTTGGCCCTCCACACACCTTTGAAAAATTCACCCTGTATAATAATTGTAAATTCAATTTAATTTACTGTTAACATTGCAAACAAACACATCTTTAATCATACCTCGAAATGCAACGTAAGTAAGTATAATAAATGAAACCATGTCTGAATGATTAATAAGGATTTCGTGTCTTATTATCGTTTCACTATATTCTGAAGGTTAGGTACCTACCTAGGTGCAGGATGTGAGATTGTGAGACAAGCTATTTTATATAATTAATTATACAAGTGTTCTCCTAAGGTCGATGGGTATACTGGTGCGGATAGCCGATAGGCATCAGGCAATTAAGATGTAGAAATGATGTAGTATGCGGGTGTAAAATCGTAATACATACTGACAATAAATTACTTTATTATATTATCATTAATCGTTGGTCAACTGTACTTAATACATCTACAAGCATAAGTTGGCTTAGTCGGCAACTAAGAAGAATAAAATTAACAATTAATTAGTCAAATAGATCAAAATGTTACTTAGACCTACCCAAAATCGAAACGTAATTTGTAAGCACACACTGATTCCATTCCATGACAACATAGAAATTTTCAAGACAATAATTTATCTCGACAGAACAGGTCTGCTTACAAAATGCTTGTCTAGTTCAAACAATGCAATGTAATGTGCGACCAGACATTAAATAGGTATCTCGCAATTAATTTTCCGTCTGGGCTGAAACCTTCTGCAATATCAACAACAATGTCAACAATACATCGCACGTTAAATCGTTATGAAAGCTTTTGTAATACAACTAAAGTAACCTTTATAATTATCATTAACCGCATCAAGACAACGAAGAAGGAAAATATGTCTTGCATTAACATACTCGGACTTCATTTTTTTAACCCGCTCAATGTCGATCCTATATGACCCAACGAGTTGAGCAACTCAGAGTGCGATGAATAAACGCTAGAGACTAAAATTTTACGGTGCAACTTCTGTAACGTCAATCAGAAAGTCCCAATCAAAAAGGTAAAATAAACAAGTCAGCTAATAAACAAAGCCAGCTAATAAACAAAGCCAGCTAATAAACAAAGCCAGCTAATAAACAAAGCCAGCTAATAAACAAAGCCTAGCGGTGATTGTTATAAATCGATCGTGATACGATGGTATGAGCCATCAGATCGGGATAGCTATTATAGCTTCTATTATAGAAGCTTTAGCTTAAAAACTTCTGACATAGATCCCTTTCTTCAGTCCACACTGAAAACATGTCAAATGAATTCAAGAACTCCATTCATTTTCACGTTGCACTAAAATTGTTAGGCCGATACTAAGGCCTTCGTTGGCCAGTAACTCCTAAATCCGTATTGCAGCAACATATACATACATACATGATATACAAATTCTGCCTTCGTAATCCATTACAATCTGAGTAATGGAATGAAAATCGTCTATTTTTCCGTGCTATGCTGCCCGAATGTTAGGGATTGTATTAACTTTGAAGAACCGACTATAGACAGCAGAGCTGTGAGAAGAATATCTAACAATGGATTCGCAATAACAGACATGGCTACCGAATTCAAATTGACACCTGCCAATTTTAATCTTAATGCTAATAATATAGGGTTTATTTTCTATTCAAGTTGTCCAATCGTGCAAATCGCTTTTTAAATTTAAATTCATATTTATTTTATCATTAAAGCATTCGTATATCTTCGAAAAGGCATTATCAATGCAGAGAAGAAACGCTGAATTCTATCTTCGTTTAAGTTCTAGTAATCCTTGTAATATTGTTATGTTATCTCACTAAACAATATGTTAACTGCATTAACAAGTTACAGTTTATATTAATTGCACGTGCATGATAATTCTACGTGACACATTGTTACAACAACAACATTGTTACTGGAAGTAGTTCAGCAACTTCCCATCTGTTACTTTACACGTGTAGCTTACACTTTGCGGCTAAGTTTCACGCAACTTTGCCAATTTGTGTTCCTAAGTTTATCAAAATGATAAGTGCTAAAAAGCTTGGTTTATATAAAAAGTGACATTGTAAGCAATCTGGCAGGAGAGTGGAGATAGGCCGGAGCTGGTTTTTTGTATTATTCGTTATAGTCGAACACCTCTAGCCCTTTTCTTTTTTGTTACTGTCCTTGTCATCCACCTAAAGGCTGTCTGGAAGAGATCGCTTTCAGCGATAAAACCACCTTTTGGACATCTTCCCTAATATTACCTATGTGACCAGTCCTTGTAATGTTGTACAATAAATAGTGTAATTTTGTACAATAAAGATATTATATTCTATATGTAGTATGAAGGACTACACATAGAATCCGGAGGCGGTCCAGATACCTACGATTTCTAACCGTGTGTGTGTATAACATTTTATTTAAAAACATGTGGGATAAAGGTCACGAACAAAAAATGTAATTATCTTCATGAGCAACAAAACAAAAATAAGTAAATAAATACTAAACAAAACTAGAGGCAAAGTCTTACAAAGACAAGAATACGTACACCCAGACCGAGAACAAAAATTAAAATTAAAAGTACCTCTACTTTTGGAATTATTATTTATGAAGGAAAATTAGGAATTTAGAATCCCAGTGGAATCAATAGATCAAAATAAAACCACTTGAAAGTTCATTTATAACCAACACTGCAGAACAGAATTCTATAGAGCTAGATGATTCCTAAAAGAATGTTCAAGCTTGGTTGCAAATATCCCTAGTCTAATGCGCATAGCTAGTTACTCTGTTACTAGCTACGTTACCAATATTATCAGCAAAAAATCAACAATTTGTACGTCAGCTTAAAACCGAAACATGAAACACTGAGAATCTTAAATCTTCCAGGGCATTAAAGCTTAAATCCCATAGTTCGACAGAGATAAGTCGTAAACGCTTGCTTAATGACTTACTAACACGACGGATTTCCCCGGATAAACTGGGTAGGTTCTAACTCGTAAGCTGCTATCATAAACATTAAACTTGTACGGGTAATTTTAAATGGAATAAAATACTGTAATACTTTGTATGTAGTCACGACATTATGATAACGAAGGGAACTCTTACGTGGCTACAACATATTAATGGCCCACTACTGAGCACGAGTCTCTCCTCTTGAGGAGGAATAGAGCATACTTCACCAGGCTGCTCCAGTGCGGATTGGTGGAGGGGTTAGTAGGGATTATTCGAGGGGGTAGTGGTCATACCCAAGTATCGGAAGTTTTCATGCCGCCCCAAGGCTGTCGACATGACTTAACGACTATTAACTAAGGAAAACAACCGGGTGCCCTACGAAGCACGGAAACGCTCAAGAATTTTTCCACTACGGGTCATCCATCCAACTACCGACCGCGCCCGCTGTTAATTTTGTCGATCGTTTAGGATTGAAACAAGCCGCCGGGCTATGAGCGCTTCAACATTCTCTCACGTGTAATGCATAGTGCATTTGTGTACTACAAACAACTTTTGGCTTATAAACACCTATTTATTTTAGCACTAAATTAGTCGCTCTGAAGCCGGTATACATATTTATTTATTTGTCTATTTATAGCGGTTAACTGTACGCTGATTGTACCGTTAGACTCTCTTTCGATTTCTGGCCAAGACATTAGTAAATTTATTCTAATTCTTGGTTGTTTTTGATGTCAAACACTATTTGTAAATATTCGCTATTAATTAAATAGAGTGTAGGTTCCTTTTTCCTCGGCTTCATCGCAGCCTTTATTACAAACGTAACGGTAGTAAACTAACCGAAGGTCGCCGGACTTCTTGTTAATATAATCGGATACATATTATCATACGGATTACATAATCATACGCTCCTAACCCCTTGAATCCTTTAAGGATCAAGTCAACCAAACTACCTTTGTAGTATTAACACAACCGCTAACTTAAATGTCCTTTATCCGATTATAACCTATGTACGTTATAATTATTATTTTTGTGTCATGTTTCCTTCATTGTGTTTGTGTGTATTGTTTGTTTTTAGTGTTATTTGCATCTGTTGTTTGTGCAACCTACCTCTTTCTTTCTCGTAATCTCAGAGGAGAGTACAGAGGAGAATAGAGGATTTGGTTGACCAATCCAAAGATTGTCAGGAAGAGATCGCTCTTTCTATAGAGATTGTTTTTATTTGTTTTAGTGTATTACTGTAACCTATTTGCTGTATACAATAAAGATTATTCTTTATTGTAAAAAGAATATTCATATAACTAACCAGCTTAATACTTATTTAAGCTGTTTGAGTGTAATATTTTATCAGAAACTTTTCACAGCGGCTGCAGCCTGCAGCCCCGTACAATTTGTCATACTTACTAGCCGTTGCCATAAGTCAGAATCTGTTCGGTAAAAGGGTTGAAATGAAAATGATAATATATGGTCACTTACGCTAACTACTATGTGTACTGAAAAGTAAGATTTAAATTGCTATTTGTTACAATCATTTTATTGGGATTGTATGTACCTAGATAGGCTTCATTTTCAGTATAGAGACCAAAACATATTCATGGGAATTACGTGAAAATCTGTTGACAGATTAGGTGAATCTAGTTTCATATGGGTTGATGAACCTATTACATAATGTAACTTATTGCCTATTAGTAGAATATCATTTTATCTGTTGTAATTAACTTACCTACCTTACAGTTACGTATCTTACGTAAGCTATATACATCTTACCTAAGCTATATGTAAAATAATATAGGTTACTTTAATAAAATACGATTTAGTTAAATAAGGTAGAATTTAGGAGGCCCAGTCTATCCTAAAGTCTCACATTTTCCCTTACGCCTTGCTGAATAACCATACAAGGGAATGACTCGAGGTCCCTCTATTTTATCTAAATAGCCGACAAAAACTAACGAGTCACCAAATTGTAACTCACCGTTACCGAATAGTCATCGCCGATGTTTCAAAGAAAGAAAGTTGTCGACCCTAGCATCCAATGCTAAGAAGAAAGATAGAGCCGACTCTACCGCCCAATTTAAAGTTTAAACTAGAAAATAATCTTGCACGAGGTTTCTTTATTATTCTGCCACCCTGCGATGCGGTGACCAGAGAACTAATAATGTAAAATTTAAATTAAAACACATAAGTTAAACATAGCTAAGAACACCCTCGATTATGTCACCTTTCATCCAAAAAAAAGATCAAAATCGGTCCATCCGTTTGGGAGCTACGATGCCACAGACAGACATACAGATACACAGACATGTTAAACTAATAACACCCCTCTTTTTTCGTCGGGGATTAAGTCACGTGCGTTTTACGTAAGAGTTCCACTTGCTAATTACTTAACTAGCACTCTGCCCGCAGCTTTACCCGCGCTTTCCAAATCAAAAGCAAAAGCGACATCGACAAAAGCTGCATATGCTCAATTTTTTTTTAATTAAATAATATCATTAATCTTGACGGTTTTGTACAAGGAATCGTAATGTAAATTCCTTTCACTACTTACTGATGTTTTAACAGTATTTTTGCTCTCCTGTAAAATTGCAATTTTCATCTCATGCCTTTTTTCCACTGAGCCTGCGATATCAGTAGGATTAGTATAACAACAAAGAGAACTCACGAGAAACGCTATAGTTTTCTGTTAGCTGGCATTATCTGCATGGTACTCGTAATGCCAAGGGCAGTCAAGTAACGGCGTACTGTTGCGCCGATGTAACATCTCTTCGCATAATTGACTGAGGTCATTACCACCGATCTAGTCAAGTAGAGCATGTATCTAATACTAAACTTGTTTTTAAGCCGCGCCTAGTCAGAGGTCCTTGACTTAAAATGTCATTGTCATTTAACTTAGTAGGTACTCACTTCGTTTCGGGATAGTATGTGGTTAAAATATCTTCTTCACATCTGCAACCACCAATTGAATTCAAAAACGCTGTAATCTTTAGTAGTATTTTCGCTAACGTCGGTTAAAGGAATAGGTACCAGTTAAATTTGTATTACATTTATGGGTGTAGAGGAGGGAAGGGAAAGAGGGCCCAAATCCTATTATAATTAAGTATGTAGGTACGAGTATATAGAATGTTTATGGACGTGTAAGATAGGTTACAACCTACTGTTGTCCATAATAATACTATTTTCAGAAGTTGGGAACGGCCTTGTTTTGATATACTCTACCATAGGTACATGTCGAGATAAGTTTTAATTAGGTATTACGAGTATCTTTAACTTTCCAGCTAAACACGACAGAGTCCGGCCCTTACGAGATCATTCGGGGAACCGAAGACGTTCAAAACTTGGGCCACATTGTGTCCTATAAGGAGCAGACGGTGTTGAAGACCTGGGCAGAAGACCCCTACTGCGGCATGATCAATGGCACCGATGGGGCAATATTCCCGCCAATCGACGAGTCAGACGTCCCTCAGAGAATCTATACCTTCCAACCGGATTTGTGCAGGTATCATAAAAAAATGTCTTAGAATTTATTTGACTCTATAGAGTTAAGATTAAAAGCAAAGTGAAGAGGTATATAAACATTATGTTTGTGTATTGTTTATTTACATAAACAAACACAGCACATTTTTTTTCTATAAAATATAACATACCTATTATTTAAAATATAACTCTTTATATACTGTTCTTTGAAAATGAAAGGCGAAAAGATTAATTCTTTGACCCTATCGAAAAGAGGTCCAAATTATAACATTTAATGGACAGATGAATTTGGCACACGTTGCCAGTCAAATGGGGTTAAGTGTCTCGATAGTTGGCAGCTCTCTCGGACCGCTTGAGTTAGGCTTAAAATAAGCCGTTACAATAATATTGACATACAACCTACGTACGAACCTATTTGGGTTGGTTTAAAATCCTGAGACAGAAGTTGTTCGAAACAGATGTATATTTTTTTTATATTATACAATGTAACTATATCGTTTTTTTTTGTTCATGAATAAAGTATTTATAATAAGTATTGATGTAATGATATAATTATACGAGTATATTAGAGATAGATTACATATTATGTAACACGCTGAATCAACCAATCCAGATTTCTGTTGTTCTATTTCTCTCCTCTTAAAAAGGCCTAGAACATAATCCACCACGCTGCTCCAGTGGGGATTGAGGGACGGAAAAGCTATAATTGATTGGGTACATTCAGGCAACGAGGCAGAGGAAACATCCATCCACATACTATGTGACTGCCGGGCCATAAGTCACTGCAGCAGTCGCATCTTAGGAGGTCACCTAATCCCACCAAACCGAGTAAGAGATCTGGAACCCAGGAACATCCTAATGTTCGTCCGGACTTGGAGACCAGATCTAACTCAGAAACGGGTACGGTCAGAATAGATCAAGTCTGGTCGCAGTGGCCCCCGGGATAGTTGTCCCAGGCCCGAAAATTCAAATAATAAATAATAATAAATGAGGCAACGTACATCATAACATACCTACTCTAATTCAGGTAATTCCGATTAAATTCGATCTACGATCGACGTATTTTATATTACGGTAGACATATTACGGTACGATTGACGACCGTAGATTCGTTGCTTAGTTGTTACTGCCAATGCCTACGAAACGAAGGATCCCGGCCCCCGGGTATAATCAGACATACTGAGGAACTTGGAAGGTTCTTTATTTTACCCATTTGATTTTCGCAGGTCAATGTACGTCGACTTCGTGGAAAAGAGGACCCTATTCAACATGACGGCGTACTACTACGAGCTGTCGAACATGCCACTCGCTTCCAAAAGCGCCAATCCTGGCAATAAATGCTTCTGTAAAGAGTAAGTATAACATTTTCTGTGGACCACAGAAAGCTTAACTTAGCTATACCACAATCTGTTATGATTATTAGACTGTAGCTTACTACTCGATTCAAGAGGGCACTCTGGTGCACATTTTTGCACTATCTAATTGTCATACACATTACGCAATATGTCGCCATCTAATAGGAGTCCATTGTCGCGACATCGACGGCGATCGTGTTTAGACGTTGAGTCTTTCTCCTACATTGCGTTGTTTTGCAATCGTCATTCTAGCATTCTACCAACTACTACCAGTTTAATGACGGTGGCTAGGGTACCTGCTCATGAATCATAAAAGAGTTCTTTAAATACTCTAGGGTTCTTTTTTCTCTCTTTTTTCATCTCTTTTTTGGCTTGATGTCGCTGATTTTCTTTGTTACCGAATTGTTTTTTTGCCGGCTTTGACGGCATTAAAAATACATCATTATCTAGTTACAATACAAAAACATTATAAATTGTATTACCTGGTTATATGTTATCCGGTTAAAGAAGTTAGAAGCTTGGAATGAATGGAACAAAATTGTTTTGCGAACAGAGTTCAGTGATTTAGCTGTCAGGAATTATTAACGACTTTTTACTTTGTTTGCGAGGAAATCAAAAACACATTAGGCTGCTTTAGGAGAGAATCCGTGGCGTTTTCAGCTGGATAATATTAATTAATATCATCTTTTGGTATTAACAGACTTTAAAATATTAGCCACGTCTACGATCTTCCTCAGTCACAAAAATAATTTTATGGAAATAAATTCACCTACCTACTATATAGTGCTTTTCTGAATGACTGCTTGAACTTTATGAAACCAAAATTAGGACTTAAAGCTTATTTCGCAAACGGACTTTTATTTATGAACCCACAACAATTTTGAAACGCGGACCGACGGACATGACAAAACTATAAACATTTCATATAACCCTAAAAAACCTACACTAACTCCCCAACTCAGAGTCACTAACGGTTACTTTACTCGCTCCTGAGTACAGAATTTGTATGGTGATTCTTTACTAAAGAGCGATTAAAGTAAGCATTAGTGACTCTTAGCTGGGGCGTACCGCGTAAGACGCAGTGGTCCACTGTGTCCCTAACCTTAGGTTCTTAACTCATCAAGAATGGCTCTTATGGCTCCCCCCTACAAGACAAGTATGTAGACTTGGGGCCCTAACGTAAGTACTGAATAGCCCCTAATCCTACAGAAACTGGAGCGCCAACCACGACGGTTGTCTGCTGATGGGCGTGCTCAACCTGCAGCCGTGTCAGGGCGCGCCGGTCGTAGCCTCGTTGCCGCACTTCCACCTCGCGTCTGACGATCTGCTCAGCTACTTCAAGGGCGGCGTCAAACCTGATGCCGAGAAACATGGGTCCTACTTGTATCTTGAGCCGGTAAGTTGGTAATAGAAATACACGGCCGACGTATCTTGGCGCGTCTGAATTTCGTGCAGAAGGCTGCGCAGTAACATAATTCGGCAATGCTCGGTACGCGGCGTATTGTCTTTTTTTGATTTAATTACCAACTTATAAACATAACTCGATCTTAAACAACTCGCCAAACCATAAAACAGTTGTAGGCGGAGACTGATCGCTCTTATCTTAACATTGTAATAGTGAGTAGATAATATAATCGGGAACCAATAGGTACCCTAATACCCTTCCGATGGGTCCGTCATGCCGAAAGCAATACAATTGCATATTAAGATATTTGTTCTTTAATCTGATAGTATGACATAGTGGTCGCATATATACAGCCTTGATATCGGACCATCAAGTGACAGAAGACAATGTAATAGTGTCACGTGTTGATCACAAACAGGTTATGAGTTTTTGGAAGTCAAATGCTACAGCCTACAATACTGTTGCAGAAAACGGGTTTGATCCTGAAGGGCCGGCAGCGGCTGCAGTTCAACATCGAGCTACGCAACGTGCCGCAGGTGCCGCAGCTCGCCAACGTCTCCACCGGGCTCTTCCCGCTGCTGTGGGTCGAGGAGGTACGCACTACACTTTGTATAGATTATGCTCTCCTGGTACCCTGGTATCACTTCAGGAAAAACTACTTCTGACGTAGTCAAGGAGGTATAAAGCACACTACTTTATAGTTTATGCTCTCCTTGTACCCTGGTATCCCGTACCTCTATAGTATTTCTCTTCGGGAATAACTACTTCTAACGTTTACTGTAGATATCTTGATAAAGTCAAGGTCAAAGTCAAAATATTTTATTCATATAGGAGGTATTGGCTTTTCGGAAGGTGCTTTGTCGTGGAGGAGAAGAAAAGCCTAAAGAAACTCCTCAGCACATCTTTTAAAAAACGATATGACGCGGAGGCACAGAATACTTAACTAAAGCCTCGTAGAGACACATTATAGTACACTGCTATAAAGCTTATGCTTTCCTGATACCCCGTCCTGTAATGTACTACTTCACTTTGAGAATAACTACTTGCGACACACGCGTCATAATTTCTAAGCTAGTTCGTGCAGTATTAAGTACCTATACTCAGCGATTTCGTGTAGGTTCTTTGACAAGGAGAAGAACCAATCAGTGAATGGGTTTATTTGTTTATTCCAGGGCGCAGACCTCCCAGAGAGCATCCAAAGCGAGCTGCAACATTCCCACGCGGTACTAGGCTACGTAGAAGCGCTGCGCTGGGCGCTACTCGCGGGCGCGCTGCTGGCGTGCGCACTGGCGGGCGCGGCGGTCGCTCGAGCGGGGACGCTCTGCCGCCGGAATACAGTTAACTTTATACTGCGCCCGGGGAATACGGGGAACATGAGCGATATTAATAAATTTACTTAGTTGGGTATTGTGTTTTTTTTCTTGTGTGGTAACTGAGCGGAGTGTGGATTTGTGTGAAAGTTGTAAAAGTGCGGGCGCGCTGGCGTCTGTCGCCGTCACCGTAGCACGAGGAATTATGAGCGATACTAAAGTTTTATTACTTAGTTTGTTATTGCGTTTTTTTGCCTTGTGTATGAATTCGATAACGTGTGGATACCCGATGTGTGCTATTATGCTAAAAAAAGAAATACATAAATATACAGAAGAATCATCCGCAAAATCATTATCAAAAATCAATAGCGAGTCTCGCTCCGACACAATAAAGTGTAATAATTGAGATTGCACAGCGCTAATCATCAACAGTTATTCATCTAGACTCTGATATGTCTGTGTTCTAGACGTTGCCTCTCTTTCTAATCATAACTCTTCGGACGCAGCCGGCTGGTCATAGTGTCAAAAAATAAACACAATTGTCTAAAATTGCTGTACTTCATAACCTCACAAATATTCAAACTATCTCAGTGTCACAGAACAAAGTGTAGGTATAAATCAAACCACGTGATATACTAAACAAATAATATAATGTATTAATCTCCATCGGAGTCGGAGTCGAAGCCGGTGCCGCGGCCGCTGGACTGGTCGCTGTCGCCGTCCCGCTCCCCCGCGCCCTCTCGCTTGCACGGCATCGCGCCTACCGCCTTGATACAGCGGATCGTGTACTTGTTGAACTCGCAGCTGAAATACCATTCATTGTTAATTATGTTAACTATTAATATCTGCCCCAGCCGGGAATCGAACCCGGGCCCCTCGCAAGCAGGGTCGCTACCAACTAGACTACAGAGTCGTTAAAAGTCCTGTTGAAAACAGGGAGTCGTTGGAAAATTGAGAATTTTCTAATTCAGAACTTGGTCATTTATGTACTGATACCTAAGCAAAAATTCACGATTGAATCTAGGAGGATGATATATTTTTCGAGACGAAGCATCTATTTTTGTATCTTGTAATGTTAAAATAAGTCTTGACACAAAATGAAAAGAATTTAAGACAATTAATGCCAGAACTAATTTATATTTCCTGTTAATAATTCTTAATCTAGTAAGATAGTTTACCAAATAAGTCTCGTCTTAACAAACGTACTTTAGCTCACAGATATTTTACTACTTTTGACAGCGACGGAAGTTAGGGAACCCCATATTTTAGTCTCTAGCAGCAATAGCAATTAATATGCACTGATACTTCTGCTCCAAATATTAATAATAAACTTCACACGTTTACGTGCTCGCCCTATGTTTATTGTTGCAGTGTAGTATGATCGCCGTACGTGTGAAGAAACCCTTAGAATTTCATTTCATCAAACACAGAACCCTATAATCAGTGTATCACACAACAATGAAATCGAGAGCACTATCAATCAACCTTATATCTTATCTTTGCACTTGACCTTAATACACGGTTCCAACACGTGATAAAAAATTACATAAAACTACTTTTTAGCGAGTGTTATCTTCCGTATAAAATATACCTGATTACATACTTCGTATTTTATCATGGTAACAACGATGGACATGATTACAATCCGGCTAAATTAATAGCCGGCAAAATAAGCTTAATAAAGTTAAAACAGTAGCCATTTTACCAAGCTATCCATATCAACTACTTTTTGTACCGTTTTATAAGCCACGATCTTAATGCGCGGCATCATTGCTACCACTTGCAAACGATACAGCGATACAGTATCGCTATTATAAGAAAGACATCGCAATACAATACGTGGACGCAGGTATCGATCGCTCGACGGTATCATGAGTGTATAACCAGTGCCGGATTAAGCAAGCGCGGGGCCCGTAGCAGATTCTTTCAAAGAGCCCTTGATCTGCTATAGGTTTTTAATTATAACTGTATAAAGTCTACAATATGCGGGGCCCCCTTTCGCGGGGGGGCCGTAGCAATTGCTACTCCTGCCACGTGGTTAATCCGGCACTGTGTATAATAAAGGGAGATCACCCGCCAGGCTAGATGGGTTACCGACTTCCGATCTGAACTTGTATAATTATACACAAACGATCTTCAAAAATTACACAGCGTGATTCAGGTCGGTATGATATCATCTCAAGTGTATGGCGACCGCTTTTCAACCATCGAGCACATACATACCCAATAGAGAGGGAATATCATTTATTATAGCTAGACCTCCTCAATAGGAGAGACCCATGCTCTATAGACTATTAAGGGTTGAAGCCAAGAAGTCCATACTCACATCTTACTGAGCTGCCCATACTTGACATTGAGCACCTTGTCGAGCGCGAGCAGAGCGGCAGGGGGTGCGCGGCGAGGGGGGGCCAGCAGCGCGCGCGCCCACAGCACCAGGTGTTCCAGGTGGTTACTGTCTTCCAGCAGCCGGGAAACCCAGGTCAGGAGACGTTCCGCGTAGTCGTCTTCTAGGCCGGATACTGTTAGCTCCACTGGAAAGCAATTGTAATAATGAACGCTCATCACATACAGGGTTGTGAGCTGAACACACGCAAGGTGTATAATGTAATTTGTGACAGCGCGATCACAAACTTTGTCCCAATAAATTGGCGCCAATGGGCTTCAATTTTCAATGGAGTCGTTAAATTTTGAAAGGAGATAAAGGTGAAAATAGAACCTCCCGGCGCAACACAAATTTTTCTGTTCTGGTACTAGTACATTATCAATGCTAAAACCAAATAGTCCTCATTCCTCACCATCGCTGGGCGGCACGGCCTCGACGCACTCCCGCACGACGCTCCCCTCGTTGAGTTGTAGCGCGCCCGCCAGCGCCGCGCCCCACGCGCCCTCTGCCAGCGCTGACCGCACGCCACGAGGCGTCGACCCACTCTCTAACCGGTATGGTCTGTAGCAAGATACAATGGTTACTTTTTTAACCGACTTCAAATAATCTAAAATTTTAACAAAAAAATAACCGACTTCAAATGAAGTACATCCAATAAAAAAGAATCATCTAAATCGGTTGGCGTGATATTTAGTTATTCGTCCATTTATCGCGCACATACTTAATGCACATTTAAGACTTATATGCTTTTGACATGGATGCCATTGTTAGATTTCGATGAAATTTATGTAGGACCAAACGACAAGCACCAGCTTTCAACCAAAACAAAAATCATCAAAATCGGTTCACCCAGTCCAAAGTTCTGAGGTAACAAACATAAAAAAAAATACAGTCCAATTGAGAACCTCCTCCTTTTTAACCGACTTCAAAAAAAGGAGGAGGTTCGACTGTATTTTTTTAAATTTGTTACCTCATAACTTTCGACTGGGTGAACCGATTTCGATGATTCTTCTTTAATCGAAAGCTGATGCTTGTCATGTGGTCCCACTTTTTGAGTTTTGAGTTATCCCTAATTTTGAAATCGGTTATTTTTGTCAAGAATTATTTTTCAATTAAAGAGACTGAAAAACGAGGAGGAAATGCGATTCGGAATTGAGGACTGATATAAGAAGGGACTGGGAGGGGACGAACTAGTGGGATCGTTGCTGAACTGAACATAGTAATGGAGTTTTCTGAACACCCGACATACCTAAAAGTTCCATCGAGGCCCGCGTTCTGGCTGTACAGCAGAAGTCCCTCAGTAGCCGCCACTGCGAAGCTCTCGCCAGTCGGGGAGAACCTCACGCAGTGGACGCGAACCTTTAATTTATTACACAAAGTATAAATGTAGTATAGTATGTATATATTAGCAATTTCCGGCTAACTTAAAACTTGTACTTTAAACTTGAACAGTGGAATGCAAACATTAAAATATCCACATCATAATGCAATGCACCCATTAATAAATGACGTGCATGTGTATCAGTGATACCTTCATAAATAAGAATTTTGATAGTGGATGTAAACCGTACAGAAATTTACCCAAAGGACGATACAAATAAACACATCGTTGAACCCTTACCTGCATGTCTGCGTGCGGTTGTGCGACTATGTAAAGGATTTGTTTATGGCCGTGTATGTAGTACTCGTATATCTATCTATCTCCCTCTCTCTCTCTCTTTCTGTGTATGAGTGCGTATTTGTGTGTATACCTCAGGTTTAACCCGTCGGTCGGCCATGTCCCCGGCGGCTACACCCGGCAGTCGCACGCTGACGTCACCGCCCTCCAGCGCCGCGCGCTCCTCCACCAGCGCCATGTTGCCGAACTCTGACAGCAGCCGGCGGTTTATGAAGTCCTGGTAATAAACAACGAGTAATTCATTTTTGAGTGTTAAGTTAACGCCGGATGAGTGTCATAAGAGGCGATTAAATCCAGCCCGCTGGTGTTAGGGGCCCTCAGAGAGATTATATTCCTAATATTGATTTTAATAGTTCATTTATACCATCATTACTATATTATATCTCCTACCACCCTCTTACTCGAGTCTGTCTTCAAACGATTCATGTTCCGGCTGGGGGCTTATGAGCCACTTCTTTCTTTCTTTTTCTTCTTTCTTTCTTGGCCGGCAACGCATCAGTGACGCCTTTGGTGTTGCTGATGTTCATGGGCGGCGATAGCCACTTACCATCAGGTGGATCGTCAGCTGGTTTGTCATAAAAAAAACGCAAAAATTACTGAATAAATTTTCATGAAATTTAACACACAGGTAGACCATGATCTGGAATATCATATAGCACCTTTCTTCTTAAAATTCTTAGATAAGCCGCTTCAATTCTAAAGTTGCGATATAGGGTAGTCATTTTCCCATAAAACGCGGGCAAACATAATATAATACATACGTTAACAGCATCGAGCGACCTATTCTGCGTGACAACGAACTTCTTGATGAGCACGGCGTCCTGCACGCTGTACAGACACACGTGCTTGGAGTTGCCGCCCGCGAGCACGCAACGCCCGTCTGCCGAGTACGCGACGCTTGTGAACGCTCTACACGTTGCCAAATAAATATAATTGTTAATTCGTTAGAGGAATAACTGGTTGTTGCAGCGAATAATTAAGACTTTTTCGGGAGCACACATTTATTTCTTGCAAGTTAAGTACAGAGAGTAAGTTTATTAAAGCGACGGTCGACAAATAATAAAAGAGATATTTTTACGTGGGTAGCTTCCTGGTGTCTACCAACGCGCGGCTCGGAAACATTGCATTTTAAAAACCGTAGGCGCGGTAACAATTATAATATATTATAATAATAAATAAAATACGATGGTTGACGAATAAATAATTTTTTCATTTTTTTTTTCTTTTTTTTCATTTTTTCAATCTATCTTCTATTATATATACAGGGTGAATTTTTCGCATGGAGGGCCAAATCCGAAACTAAGAGGAATATAGAAAAATGCTCAAAGGAGTCTCAGGGCCGATATTGATGAAAACTAAAACTGCATCATTAGGTTTTTGAAAAATTAATATTCCTGGGCAGGAATCGAACCCGTTGATTTTGAAAAAAAAACTCAACCTGCATTATTACACCATTCGATAGTGCTGCTAACAAGGATCAAATTCTGGAAACTAATGGCATACGAAAAATCAATATAATAAAATCAAATCTGCCCCATAAATATCTGCCCCGGCCGGGAATCGAATCTGGGACTCCTCGCGTCGCAAGCAGGGTACAAACGCTACCAACTAGGCTACAGGCAGTGCTGGCATTAGAGCCACTGACGCCCCAGGCAAGAATATTGTGGCGCCCAGATAACAAAATCAAAATCGAGCTTTTTATGCTCGAAAATGTTTAAGAATTTTATTTTTCCTTTTTTTTTTGCTCCTCACCCCAAATGTGGCGCCCCTTCAATGCGCCCCTCTAGGCACCCTAGGCCGTTGCCCAAACTTGCCCCTCCCCTAACGCCTCTGGCTACAGATATAGTTACTGACTTGGTTTTGAGTAGTTTCTCAGCGGTGACGAGGTCGGTGTCAGCGCGCGTGGAGCCGAGGTCGGCGCGGCCCTCCACGCTGCCGGTCTGCTCGCCGCTCGTCGGGTTGAAGAACGTTATACTGCCGTCCAGGGTCGATACTGCTAGCTGGGGACATGGTACCGTGTTATATTTGGTTGGCTTGGCCTCAAACCATTAATGGCCCACTACTGGTCTCTCCTCTTGAAGAGGCCTAGAGCATACTCCACCACGCCGCTCCAGTTCGGATTGGTGGAGGTACATTGGTACATTGGTTGATTGGTTAATACAACGAAATTTGCTAAAAATACTTAATTTAATAATAACAATATTTGCTAGCTGGGGACACGGTACCGTGGCCGCGTGGTACATTTGGTTAATACAACGAAATTTACGTATGGATAATAGACTAATAAAGCAAACTTGAAAAAAAAAGAAAAGAAAAGAAAAAATACTTCAAAAAAAAGGAAATGCAGAGCAGCTTTAAAGTTTGCAAATGTGTGAGTGTTGAAAGATGTTTAATTTTCATGCGAGAGTCAAGTAATCATCCATCCATCCATCCATCAGCCCTTGGAGGTCCTCTGCTGGGCATAAGCCTCGCCTAACTTGCGCCACTCTGACTCTTGAGTCTTCTGAATCCAGCGAATGCCCGCTGTCTTCTTCAGATCGTCAGTCCACCTGGTCGGGGAGAGTCCTATGCTCCTTTTTCACGAGACGTGGGCGCCATTCGAGTTAAATACATTATACATTTGGTTAATATAACGAAATTTAAGTAAGGATACCGAAATATGTACTTAAACTTGAACGTGACTAATAAAGCAAACTATATACAAAGCAAGTTTAAAGGATGCAGATGTGTGAGTGTTGAAACAAGTTTTATTTTGTTGCAAGTGTCAAGTAATACTCTTTAAAAGACCTATCAAAATGAGATCCAAAACGAACGCTTAGGAGCTATAAATGCTACAATGCCACAAACAGACACATAGATATATAGCCAGACATATCAAAGTTAGAACAACTTTCTTTATGAGTTTAACTATAGCAGAAGCACACATTATATAAAGAATTTAGTTATCTACGGTACATCCGAAATATACGAAAAATTACTCACGTAATTATTTTTATATAAGAAACTTACAAGTCAAACCTAACCTCGTGATCAACTCACCTCCTCCCCATCCGGCCTGAAGACGACCTGTAGCACATCACTAGTGAGCCGTATCACCTCACTCTCAGCGCTGGTCTCCACGCAGTTCCAGACCCTCACGGTCTTGTCCCAGCCGCCCGACGCCAGCTTCGAGCTGCCCAGGTGGGGGCTGAACGAGAGAGAAGACACCGGCGCTTCATGACCTCCTAGTACCTGAGTGTGGGTTGGATCACAGGTTGGATATTGATTGCATTGACAAAATAAGTTTAAAATACCATTGAAGTATTATTACTAGCGTCTAGAACAGACACCGCGAACACCATGTATGTCCCAATGCATTGGCGCCACGTGGCTGCAATCTTTAATGGATTCGTTAGATTTTGAAAGGTGAACGAGGGCTCAATTTTGAAAATCGTACCTCCCGGGCGGGACACACTTTTTGTTTGAGATGTCTGTTCTATGACATTATACTTCAATGTAAAATACAATACTTTACGGGTAGTTAGTTACGTAAGTGAGAGAGGGAGAGTGGGTAAGTGTGTGGGGGGAAACCGACGCACTTTTGTGAATTCCGCACCTGTAACTAATTGTTTATTTATACATATAATAAATATATATATTTGACTGATGTATCAACGCACAGGCCAAACCCTTAGGGTTAGAAACTTAAAGTTTCGCACACATATTCCTCTTACGACGTAGGCATGCACTAAGGAAGGATTTTTCAAAATTCAACCCCAAAGAGGATGAAATAGGGGATAAAAATTTATTGTTGCAGAACAACGTCTGCCGGGTCAGCTACATAAGCCAGAAAAGGGCTGAACGAGAGATTAGACACCGGCGCTTCGTGACCTCCTAGTACCTAAATGTGGTTGCGATTTAATAGGGATGTTTACACTAATTATATATTACTATAATTTTTTGTCTAAAATACTAGTGGTAACATTTAAAGGCCTCTAATGTGATTCTTTTGTCGATCTCAATCACAATAAATTAAATATCATTAATTTAAAATGTTAAAAATTGTACTCAGTGTGACGTGACCTCAAACGCCATGTTGAGCTTATGACGTCATTGAAAGTATTTTATATGCAAATTCAACTAACTTCAGCAAACAGCTAGTATTGAATAACGGATTGTGACGTCACATGACGTTTTTGGTGGGAAATTTGATAATGATTTTTATTTATCAATTTTTGTTTTTATATTGAAGATTATTATTTTTACAATATTTTTTTCGTGAATATTTAGGTCCTATCTATAAAATTAAACTGAATCCTAAAATTAGTCATCATCCCTATTGTTGATTATATTATGCCCTGCATACCTAATTAAGATATTTTGCCGCCTGTACCTGAAACAACAAAGCTGACGATGACGTCGTCACATACCTCCAGCAACTTCCCGAACTTGACGGACCAGAGGTAGATGTCAAAGACATCCTGGCCGCCCGCCGCCACCAGCTCGCCGCTCGAGTCGATGGCCACACAACTGAACTGCACCAGGCTCGGTGACGTCAGCGTGCGGAAGTTGCGGTACCTGACACGTGCCAACATATTATTATTATTAGAGGAAGAGTCTAAACAGCGTTGCACGAGGTCTCTCGTAAAAGTAACTGAGACTTTTGCCCACAATACCCCATAATTCCGATGTGAAAACTTAATGGGTACCGTTATTTTTACTAAAAAGAAGAAAGTCAACAGACAGACGGACATAGCAAACTTTAAGGACTCCATTTTGATTATGGAACATCAACTTACAATACCCATAAATTTAAATTTAAAAAACCCCCGACAGTTTTATTAACATTAAACATAGCTAAGAACACTCGTTTAAGTCACATTTGAAACAAAAAAACTAGATCAAAATCGATTCATCCGTTTGGGAGCTACGATGCGACAGTCATACAGATATACAGACAACACCCTTCTTTTTCATCGTAGGTTAAAAAGAAAAAGACAAAAACAAAACATTACCTGACCAAATCATAACACCGCACCGTCCCATCCAACGACGCGGACACGAAGAACTTCTTGTTCCCGCTGAACACGACCCCAGTGACTGTGGACTTGTGCTCACTGAACGTCACCACACAGAACCCGGAGCTGGTGTTCCATATCTTCACCTTCCCGTCGTACCCCCCGGTCACTATGTACAGGCCGTCGGGCGAGTACGTGAGGCATGTCATGTCGAGCGCGTGGCCTTGTTGCTTCATCACGTATTGCTCGCCTGGGGAGATGTAGAAGAAAGAGATGAAAAGGTATTATTTTTTGAAGTATAATGTAACTTTTATTTTGTGTTTAAAGAATTTAATAAGAGAAAGGACAGGTTAGTATGGAGTGTGTTGTTTAATTATTTATGAGAATGCAATTATTGTAGATATATAACTGTTTTATGTTCATTTTAGTACCTTCAACAGCTCAGAATACATCGCTAGTCGCCTCACCATTTGGTGAAATTCTAGTTTTCAATATTACAGTGAAACTTTTATTAAGTTGTTACCCTTAACCAGTAAAGTAGTCACCACTTACCATTTGGTAGGATTGTGGGCGTGGGGTGAGTGACAGAAAATTACTTAATTTACTTTGTACATCATAATGGGATGGCCCAGAATACAGACCCAAATCCCATGCCGGAAGACTTGGGTATCGTAAGAGGTGACAGATGCCTGCTTCAGGTCACCATTACACCATCAATGTTAACATCATCATTATCTCTTCGTGATAATATCTGACTGGCTAGCTACACTTGGCTAGAAGTTGGAGAACCAGTGCCGGATTAACCAAATAGCCAGAGTAGCAATTGCTACGGGCCCCCCGCAAAAGGGGGCCCCGCATATTTTAGACTTTATACTAAAGACAGTTCTACTACAGTTCTTTCTTTCTTTTTCTTCTTTCTTACTTGGTCGGCAACGCAACAGTGATGCCTTTGGTGTTGCTGATGTTCATGGGCGGCGATAGCCACTTACCATCAGGTGGATCGTCAGCTCGTTTGCCGGATATTTCCATAAAAAAAAAGAACCACTTTATACAGTTATGCTTAAGAACCCATAGTAGATCAAGGTCTCTTTGAAAGAATCTGCTACGGGCCCCGCGTTTACCTAATCCAGTACTGTCGAGAACCGCTTGTTACAGTCAGATGTCTCTATTCAGTCAGCTGTAAACAAGCCTACAATAACGCAGCTAGTGGGCAATCATGAATGATTTACATAATCGAAACATTCACTAATTACTAATACTGATAATCGATTGTTGATTAGTACTAATTTGTATTACTAATCTTAGATATACAAATAAGTTAGACTAGAAATCCGCCAACGAGGACAGCGAATTAGTAGAGACACAGATTAGTATTACTAACGGTTATAATCGAGATATCTCGAGACATCATAATCGAATGATTCTGTAGCAGCACGCTAATCAACCCCAGGAAGGAAAATAAATAACATACACCCTGCTACTACCATAACGCAGAAGGCGAGGGTATCATGAAAACTTTTATTCTCAACTACCCCGGCTACTGAGTACTGCGAGCTGTATATCGACGCAAGATAATTGACGCATGTGACGTTCTGTTCAGAAACATAGAAACAGCTGCAAGTATCATCAGCGCCGCATCGTTTTCACACGCAGACTATCTTCATGCATTCGTCGACCATCTTCGAGCCGTATTTCTTCATCAACGCAGTCAATTCTTCGCTTGCCGATCTTGCTGTTCCGGAGATGTCTTCCATGCCGTCGCCGCTCGCCGAGTGTGCGCGCGCGCCGGTCTGCGCTGTTTTTATAAGCCGTCAAGCTACGAGAATCCACTCTGCACGACGCGATCCTACGCCGGCATTGGTGGCGCGACAGAAACATAATATGATCTCTCTCACACTTGAAAATTTATATTATTTACTTTTACTATTATTATTGTTTAAATTTTATTGGTAAATATTTTAATATTCCTATTGGCTAGCGAAATAATAATAAATGTTATTGGTAGTTTCCTAATGTAGCCGGTAGTATAAATATAGGCAGGGTTTCCAATAAAATCATTCGATACCCATTGGATACCATTCGCACAAGACCAGCAGTTTCATTTCTCAGCCTTCTGAAGCAGTATACCTAATTGGAGTCTGTTAATAGTGGACCCCTTACAGACCACTATTACAGTGGTGACCCCGTGAAGAACACCGCGGAGAAGAACCACTATTACAGTGGTGACCCGTGAAGAACACCGCGAAGGAGAATCCCTGCACGAACGCCGAGGAAAATCCCTGTTCAAGCACCGCGGACTAAAATCCCTGGAGGAAAATCTCTGCAAGACCGTCGTTGAGGAAAATCCCTGCATGATCCCGTCGACATACGAGCCATCATGGATCGAGAACTACTCGTCAAAGAACTCCAGAAGCTGACCGCCGACGTCGCAGCACTGAAGGCTACCATACGAGAATGTAACCAGCTACAGCCCAGCCAGCGCAGGCAGCCACCACGAAAACCATTCGTTCCTCACAACCGCTCTGCAAGTTCGTCACGCTCAAGAAGATCTCCCTACTGCTACTTCCATCGTCGTTTTGGTTCCAAAGCAAGAAGATGCACAACACCATGCACATTCAGAAATGTAACTACGAAGTCGGAGAACTCAAACAGACTTGAAGCAACAGGATCCGGCGTAACAGAAAAGTCCTACCGTCTTTTTGTCACCGATAAGAAAAGTAAGCTTACCTTCCTTATCGACACCGGAGCGAATGTATCACTTCTACCACCGAGACAAGGAGAGAAGATGAAGCCACTGGAATTTCAACTCTACGCCGCAAACAATACGGTGATTCCGACATATGGAGAAAAAACAATGGAACTGGATTTAAATCTACGCCGACCATTCAAGTGGAGATTTATCGTCGCTAAAGTCAGTAAACCAATCATCGGTGCTGATTTTCTTGAACATCACCAATTGATCGTCGACATCAAAAATAGAAGAATCATCGATGGGAAAACCAATCTTGCATCTCAGTCTTTCGTCGAAGCAACAAATCTACCCACAATAAGAAGCATAGATGTTCGACAATCGTATCACAAGATCCTTGAAGAATATCCTGGAATCACAAGACTAACTTCAATGAAGCTAACACCGAAGCACAACGTTGAACATTTCATCGAAACCAATGGACCACCGCTTCATTGCCGTGCACGTCCAATCGCACCACACCGATACGAGCAAGTTCGAAGGGAATTCGAAAACATGATCGAGCAAGGAATATGCCGTCCAAGCAAAAGCCCTTGGTCATCACCACTTCACGTTGTACCGAAGAAGAATGGAGAATTACGAGTTTGTGGAGATTACAGAAGACTGAATGCTATTACAACTCCTGACCGCTACCCAATACCGCGAGTCAAGGACTTCACTCATCAACTATCAGACAAGACTATATTCTCCACCATCGATCTCAACCGAGCTTACCAACAAATAAAAGTACGCGATGAAGACATAGAGAAGACAGCAATAATTACTCCAATGGGATTATTTGAGTTTCCAAGAATGACTCCTGGACTGAAGAACGCTGGTCAAACATTTCAAAGATTCATACACGAAGTACTTCATGGACTCGATTTTGTCTTCGCATTCATTGATGATCTTCTTGTTGCAAGCCCTGATGAAGAAACGCACAAAACCCATTTACGCTCCGTGCTACAGCGATTAGAAGACAATGGAATCACAATCAGCCCTTCGAAATGCATATTTGGACAACAAGAAGTTCAATTTCTTGGTTTCACCGTCAGCAAGGAAGGAATCAAACCGCCTGCTGAAAAAGTCAGAGCAATCATCGATTATGCGAAACCAAAGACAATCGAAGAATTAAGAAGATTTCTTGGAATGATAAATTTCTACAGAGAACACATACCTAAAGCCGCTGAAATTCAAGCACCACTTCACGCCTATCTTCACAACACGAAGAAAAAAGATAAGACATCAATCGAATGGAACGATGAAGCCACGAAGGCATTTGAAGCTTGTAAAGTTGCGATACAAAATGCAGCTTTACTCGCTCACCCATCACACGAGGCAACCCTTGCTATCTTCAGCGACGCGTCCGATACCTCAGCAGGAGCTGTACTCCAACAATACATTAATGGGAAATGGCAACCACTTGGTTATTTTTCGAAGAAGTTCTCCGATACTCAACGTAACTACAGTACATTCGACAGAGAGCTACTCGCTATCTACATGGCTATCAAGCACTTCAGAAAAACGTTCGAGGGTCGAAGCCTGATCGTTTTTACCGACCACAAGCCATTAACATATGTACTTCAGAAGAAACCATCACTATCGGAAACACCAAGACGAGCAAGACAACTCATATTTATAAGTGAGTTTACGACCGACATCCGTCACATTAGTGGGAAGGACAACATAGTCGCCGACGCACTCAGCCGCATACCAATCGACAGTGTAACATGCCCTACATCAGTCGACTATCACAAGATCGCCGAAGCGCAAGACAGAGATAGCGATAACATCAAGAATTTATCGAAGCAAAATAACTTATCTATCAAGCAAGTTACAATGCCAACGACGCATCTACCTATCTTCTGTGAAGCCTCAACGTCAACCATGCGACCATACCTACCAGAAGAATGTCGTCGCGAAGTCTTCAATGCACTACACAACATAAGTCATCCAGGTGTTAGAACAACAAGAAAACTCATCACTGAAAAATTCTTTTGGCCTTCAATGCAAGTGGATGTTGGCAACTGGGCGAAGCAATGCATACAATGTCAAAGATGCAAAGTTCAAAGGCATACATCAAGCAGCCTAGCTTCATTTCCACCTACGGAGAGATTCGAACACCTGCACGTAGACATCGTCGGACCATTACCTACGTCACCGCAAGGATATCGATATCTCGTAACGATGATCGACAGAACAACAAGATGGCCAGAAGCAATACCTACCGATGACACTTCAGCTGAATCAGTTGCGAAGATAATTTATGAAAATTGGATTACTCGTTTTGGATCACCAAAAACCATCACAACCGATCAAGGAAGAAACTTCGAAAGCAACCTATTTCTCAAACTTCTTCAAACAATGGGAATACAGAAGACACGTACAACGGCATACCATCCTCAATCAAACGGAATAGTCGAACGATGGCACCGTACATTGAAGACAGCACTCAAAACTCGTTTATCGCAACATACAAAGTGGATTGATGAGCTACCTACAGTGCTATATGGACTACGAGCAACACCGCGTGCAGACACTAGTCTTAGCGCCGCTCAGCTAACCTACGGCCGCAGCATAAGACTACCGTGTGACTTCTTCACTTCAACATCGTCAAACAATCAAGAAATGAATTATGATTACGTCAGTCAACTTCAAGAAACAATCAACAAAGTTTTATCGTCGCAACGCATATCATCACATGAAAATAAGAAATCATTATTCATTCATCAAGATTTGAAAACATGCAAGCAAGTTTTTGTAAGAAACGACGCGGTGAAGAAGCAATTTCAACCTACCTACGATGGACCGTATAAAGTCTTAGAGCGAGATAGCAAGACTTTTAAATTACAAATACCCGGAAGAAAATCAACAGTAATATCAATCGACCGACTTAAGCCTGCCTATATTATCAATGAAGATACTTCAGAGGACTCATCATCATCATCATCACATCAGCCACCAGCGAAGCAGCATGAAAACTCTTCATCATCAACCCATATCAAACCTATCTTGAAGACTACAAGACATGGGCGAGTCGTCAAGCCTCCGGTACGCTTTCGCTAGGGGGAGAGTGATGTAGCAGCACGCTAATCAACCCCAGGAAGGAAAATAAATAACATACACCCTGCTACTACCATAACGCAGAAGGCGAGGGTATCATGAAAACTTTTATTCTCAACTACCCCGGCTACTGAGTACTGCGAGCTGTATATCGACGCAAGATAATTGACGCATGTGACGTTCTGTTCAGAAACATAGAAACAGCTGCAAGTATCATCAGCGCCGCATCGTTTTCACACGCAGACTATCTTCATGCATTCGTCGACCATCTTCGAGCCGTATTTCTTCATCAACGCAGTCAATTCTTCGCTTGCCGATCTTGCTGTTCCGGAGATGTCTTCCATGCCGTCGCCGCTCGCCGAGTGTGCGCGCGCGCCGGTCTGCGCTGTTTTTATAAGCCGTCAAGCTACGAGAATCCACTCTGCACGACGCGATCCTACGCCGGCATTGGTGGCGCGACAGAAACATAATATGATCTCTCTCACACTTGAAGATTTATATTATTTACTTTTACTATTATTATTGTTTAAATTTTATTGGTAAATATTTTAATATTCCTATTGGCTAGCGAAATAATAATAAATGTTATTGGTAGTTTCCTAATGTAGCCGGTAGTATAAATATAGGCAGGGTTTCCAATAAAATCATTCGATACTATACGCACATAGTAGCAACCTCAAGACTAGTAGTTTCATTTCTCCTCCACTAGACCACTCGGAGTCTGATAATAGTGGACCCCTTACAGACCACTATTACAATTCCATTAGTATATCTCATAATCGCCCACCACTCGCAGCACTCACTCTGCCACTCCCACACGAGCAGCTGGCCGGCGTGCGGGCAGGCGAGCGCCAGCCAGTCCCCCCGGGGCGACACCGCCGCCGACCCGATGCGGTGCTCCGACACCGACAGCGAGTGCACCAGGTTCACGTCCGGCAACTCGTGCAGGAAGAATGTGCCGTTTGAGAAGCCTGCACACCACATTTACAACAACCATAGTGCGTCATCATGTCAATATTGAAACATGTCAATATAGAACTATAGGTGTCTTTGCATTTTAAAGTTTAAGAGAAATGTAAACATTTCTCTCAGTTGTCAGTTGTCATTTCATTGCATTTTCTGAGAACATTTAACATGGTAGTGTATATTATTTTATATACCATCAGAAAGTAGAGATTTCTACAAATAAAAAATCCACCGATTTTTTTAAAAAAATCAGATATTTTGACGGATGAATTTTCCATTGAAAATTAGGGTGCTTTTTCGATATTAAGTCAAAATAAGGTGGAAAAATAAATATTTTAAATCAAAAAAATTACAGTATGTTTGGGACATAGAAAGGTAAGTTTTCCCAAAATTTCTGTTAATATTGTAACAAAATATAAATGCAACTACTAGCGCCACCTATCATAAGTAATGTGTTTAAGTACTCTGTGAAATGTGAAACATGAATAAAAGTTAGTCTATGAAACGCCACCTTGTGTATTATTAACAGGTTATGGGCTTACGTAATTAATAAATTCTTTTTCGATAGACTAGAACGCGTAGTACTGTTTGGTTTCGTAAAAAAAAATGACGACGAACTATATTGCTAACATTCCAAAGTTAAAAGGGCGAGAGAACTATGAAGATTGGTGTTTTGCAGTGAAAAATGTATTGGTGTTAGAAAACATGGCGTCCGCAATCGCTGAGAAGTTACCGGCTTCACCTACGACAAGCCAAATAAATGAAGATGCTAAAGCTAAAGCGAAGCTAGTGTTGACGATTGACCCATCACTTTATGTGCATATTAAGCATGCATCAACAACCTTTGATTTATGGATCATGTTAAAGAAAATGTTTGATGATACCGGCTATACAAGAAAAATCGGCTTGTTACGCAAGCTCATCAACATACGGCTTGATAACTGTGATTCCATGACCCAGTATGTAACTGAAATTGTAGAAACAAGTCAGAGGTTACAAGGTACGGGCTTCAAAATTACAGATGAGTGGATTGGAGCATTAATGTTAGCAGGATTACCCGAAAAATATGGCCCCATGTTAATGGCCATTGAACATTCGGGCATTGATATAAGTGCCGACGTCATTAAAACGAAGTTGATGGACATGTGTAGTGATGTTCGAATTTGCGCCTCGGAGAGTGCTTTTGCTGTGAAAAATACGCAACGTACGAAATATAGCAAAATTGATATGACCAGCAGGAACAATAGTACGAAATACGGCAATAATAAATACGACCAGAGAACCACTGGAGAAACGTCAAAAGCCGTAAAAGTAATAAAATGCTATAAATGTAAGCAAACAGGTCATTACAAAAATCAGTGTCCGAGTTTAGAAACCAACAAAAGAAAACAATCCAATGCCTTTAGCGCTATTTTCCTAAGTGGAAAGTTCAATTGCGATAGTTGGTACATTGATAGCGGGGCCAGTAAACACATGACAGCGAAGAAAGAATACATTGAGAATCCATCATATGAACATGAAACCAAAGAAATAATTGTTGCAAACAAAACATGTGTCCCAGTGCTGTGTTCTGGTGATGTAAACATCATTACAGTTGTGAGTGGTGTAGAATATGACATCACAGTTTCAGATGTATTGTGCATACCGAGTTTAACAACAAACTTGCTTTCAGTGAGTCAGTTAATTGAGAATGGAAATAAAGTAATATTCAAAGAAAAATTTTGCTATATTTACAATCAACAGAGAACTCTAGTGGGAAAGGCAGAATTAGTAGAAGGTGTGTACAGATTATATACTAAGAAATCAGAACAGTTATTAGCAGCCACAGCTAAGGTATCAAGTGAAACTTGGCATCGACGATTGGGGCACATCAACAGTACTAGCTTGAACAAAATGAAGAATGGAGCCGCAGAAGGTATCTCATACACAGATAAAGCAGACGTTGACAAATCTAAGTGTACTGTTTGCTGTAAGGGGAAGCAGGCTAGACTACCTTTTCAGCCTAGCTCAACTAACACGCAGGATATTTTAGAACTGATACACTCTGATGTAAGTGGTCCGATGGAAAATGTGTCCATTGGAGGATCCAGATACTACGTACTGTTTGTGGATGACTTCAGCAGGATGGTTTTTGTATACTTCATGAAAACAAAGTCAGAGGTTTTTAAGTTTTTTAAAGAATTCCAGTCAATGGTAGAAAAACAGACAGATCGGAAAATTAAAACTCTAAGAACAGACAATGGCGGTGAGTTCTGCAGTCAAGACTTTGAAAGATATCTAAAACAACAAGGAATAATTCATCAGAAAAGTAATGCCTACACGCCACAGCAAAATGGTGTGTGTGAAAGGATGAATAGATCATTGGTTGAAAAGGCAAGATGTCTAATTTTTGATGCCGGTTTACATAAAAAGTTTTGGGCAGAAGCCATAAATACCTCTGTATACCTAAGGAATCGGTCAGTTGTTACCGGATTAAACAACATGACTCCATATGAAGCCTGGACAAAGAAAAAGCCCAACTTAAGTCATGTACGTATTTTTGGAAGTAAGGTAATGATGTACATACCAAAAGAAAAGCGCTTAAAATGGGATATGAAGGCTAAAGAACTTATTTTGGTAGGTTATGCAGACAATGTGAAAGGCTATAGGGTTTACGACCCAGAAAATAACTCTGTCACAACCAGCAGAGACATCATCATAATGGAAACAACCAAAAATACAGTGGAGATTCCTATTGAATGCAAGGCTTCAGCGGAGGAACAGAGTGAAGAAGAAGAAGAAAGTAGAAAAAGATATAGTATAGATACTGAGTATGACGATAATGATATCACATATATTCCAGAAGCTTCTTCAGTAAGTGACGAATATGAGAGTTTTTCCGAAACAGCATCAGAACCAGATGTTACATTATTAGATTTGAATCAGGACATTCCAAGCAAGCGTGTGAGAAAAATACCTGATAGATTTGCCTATAATCATTTATGTATTGCAGAATCAGATGATCAAAATATAATGGATATTACACTCGAGGAAGCTTTAAATGGACCTGAAAGTAAATTTTGGAAATCAAGCATGGAGGAGGAACTAGAATCATTTAAGAAGAATGATGCGTGGGAGCTCGTGGATAAGCCTCGTGACTCTACAATAGTGCAGTGCAAATGGGTATTTAAGAAGAAGTATGACAGTGTTGGTAATGTGCGTTATCGGGCAAGATTAGTGGCAAAAGGTTTTTCACAGAAAGCTGGCATAGACTATCATGAAACCTTTTCACCTGTGCTCCGTTATACTACCTTAAGATTGTTATTTTCAATAGCAGTAAAACTAGGTTTAGATATACGTCATCTTGATGTCACTACAGCCTTTCTAAATGGTCTTTTGAATGAGTCTGTGTATATGCAAAAACCTGTATTTTATAAAGATTGTAATGATGATGATAACAAAGTATTAAAACTTAAACGTGCCATCTATGGACTAAAGCAATCATCACGTGCTTGGTATCAGAGAGTCAATGATTACTTAGAGTCTTTAGGATATTTAAAATCTAAGTATGAACCTTGTTTGTTTACAAAATTTGAAGGAAATGCTAAAGTTATAATAGCGTTGTTTGTTGATGATTTTTTTGTTTTCTCTAATTGTAAAATGGCAACTAATCAGTTAATACAAGACTTGAGTAGTAAATTTAAAATTAAAGATCTGGGTCAAATAAAGCAGTGTTTAGGCTTAAGAGTAAATATGTATGAAAATGTTATAACTGTTGATCAAGAACAATATATAGAAAGCTTGTTGAAAAGATTTAACATGTCACATTGTAAAGCTGCAGAAACTCCTATGGAGATTAATTTAAGATTGGAAAAATGTAAGAATAGTTTTTGTGATAAAAAGATTCCATATAGACAATTGATAGGTAACTTAATGTATTTAGCTGTCCTAACCAGACCAGACATAGCTTACAGTGTATGTTATTTGAGCCAGTTTAATAATTCACATGATGAAACTCATTGGAAACATTTAAAAAGAATTTTAAAGTATTTAAAAGGTACTAAAAATTATGGTCTTGTTTTTTCTAAGGATAATTCTTATATAGAAGGATATGCTGATGCAGATTGGGGTTCAGATCCAAATGATAGAAAATCTTTTTCTGGGTTTTGTTTTAAATTGTCTGGTACAGTTATTTCTTTTGAATGTAGGAAACAAAGAAATGTAGCTCTGTCCTCAACAGAAGCAGAGTACATTTCCATGTCAGAAGCCAGTAAAGAGGCCATCTATTTAAAGAATCTATTGTTTGAGATTTTAGGTTATTCAAAAACAATTACTTTGTATAATGATTGTCAAAGTGCACAAAAACTTATTTTGAATCCAGTATACCATAGAAGGTCTAAACATATAGACGTAAGATATCATTTTGTGAGAGAGGCAGTTGCAAATAAGTTTGTTAAAGTTGATTATTTAGAAACAGCTGAAATGCCAGCAGATATTTTTACAAAAAGTTTAGGATCTTTAAAGCATAAATATTTCACAGAAAAGCTTGGTGTATTACCTATTTCAAAGTATTTATGATTTTGTTAAGCGGAGGTGTTAATATTGTAACAAAATATAAATGCAACTACTAGCGCCACCTATCATAAGTAATGTGTTTAAGTACTCTGTGAAATGTGAAACATGAATAAAAGTTAGTCTATGAAACGCCACCTTGTGTATTATTAACAATTTCGTGAAAAAAGAAATATTTTTGTTAAAGATAAAAATAAAAAACCAAAAACTTGGTTATTTGAATTTTTCACATAAATTTTGAGGTTATGTAAAAAAATGTAAATACAAAAGTTGTGGATCTTTTTATTACCTACAACTTTGCCTTTTAACTTTTTTCCATTGGATTTGTAGTTTTGCTGGAAATTGAGATAAACTGTTTTTTAACCTTAAAAACTTCCCGACCTCAGATCGCCCATTTTTCCTTTAATTTTTGTTATATTCTCTTCCTTTTGCAATGGGTTTCATCCTACTATTATTTTTTTTGTTTTCAAAAATTATCGGCACTGGTCTATAGGTAACACTAGACTGTGTAACATTTACTGTCAATAAACAAAAAAGGAAACAATCTAGTTTCATTCGTTCTCGGTATCTGTCAAGTAATAGATGGGTGACCTTTTCAATACAAATAATATTTTTTGGTCTGAGATGTTCCTATCACAGTCATTGTATGGTAGTACGCTGGTAGTACTCTAAGCTGCCAATAAATTATCACTACTCACCGGTAACCAACATCTTAGTGTCTTTATGATACTGTGCAGCAGTGAGCTTCACCTTATGGCTGGCGTTCCTGATGGCGTCGCCGATGTAATGCCGGCCCAGCTTCTTGTATTGCAGCTTCTTGTTGTCCGGGACTTCAGCCTGGTCTACTGGACTCTCCTCTTCGCTTTCCTGAAAAGAGAAAGCGAGAAGATTATGGACACATGTAGAAGTAGAAATGGTCCAGCATGTGGAATTGCGAATCCTTATTGACTGGCATGAAAAGAGAGAGAGAGAGAGAGAAGATTATGACATGTGTGTAGAAATGGTTCAGCACGTGGAATTGCGAATCCTTATTGCATACCAATGCATTGGCTTACTTTTGTACCATCAGTGCAGTAACCGGCCACTTGACGTTACGTGATCACCATACCCATAGAGATTAACCAATGGACTAATGGACCAAATACACTGAGCATTGCCAGCCGATAAAGAATCGAAGGATTCTACTTGTTATGCTCCAACATGGCTTTACATCAGTAACAACCAGGATTGACAGCTTAACCCTTCGAAACATACAGCCAACAATAATAACAAAACTCACATATTCCTTTTCCTTCTCAATAATGTTCTTCTCATCCACATCATCAGGTAATAGTGCACTCTCACGCTTAATCTTCCGTCTCTTAGCATGAGATATCTGAACACTTGACGTTACCAAATCGTCAGCATCAATACTGGCTTCCCACAAGCAAACCTGCCCGTTCCTACTGACTGTTATTAAGTCCAAGCTTTTCTTTTCAAAGAAAACCCCAACAACTTTATCCGTGTGTCCACTTAAAGAATACATGTTTAAGTTGTCCAAATATTCCGGGGTGTATATTTTAGTGGTTGTGTCTTTTGAGCCCACAGCGAGAAGTTTTCCACAAGATGACCAGTCTATACAGGTGACTTCATCGTGGGCCTTCTTGAACACTCGTTTCATGATGAAAGACCTATATTCACCAGTGTAGCTGCTTGGAGCCGTCATTATGAATACTGAAAGTTTAAAGAAGATTTAATATTATAATGTGTACGCAGAGATTGCTACGAACATTCAGACCACGAATATTCATGTATTACTAATGTTGTCTAATTCTTGGTAAGAAATAGACAACATTGCCCAGAGAATTTTTTATTTTTATGGAAATAGCCAACAAAAGAGCTGACGATCCACCTGGTGGCAATTGGGTATCGTCACCCATGGTCATCAGCAATACATGGCTGCAGTATTAGAGGACCAGAAATAATACGAGTGTACTTACTTAGATTCCAGAATAAATTTGATTTGAAAAACAGGTTTAATTATTTAAATTTCAATCAGTTACCTGTATCATCACAGCAAGCAGCGAAGTACTTCCCATCTGGACTGAACTTGACCGCATTCACTTGCTGTTTGAACTTGTATTTATGTATCACGGTGCATGTCAGTAGGCTGATCATTTGAGCTTCACCCTCTATAAGTAAATTATATAAAAGACACAATTGACCGTGACTTGGAATTAACATAGTTTCTCAATGTATTTTCCCTCATAGAGGGATTATTAAATGAAGATACATTCTACTTAGTATTAAATCGCACCCTCAGTGGAAAAAAAGCATAAGACGTCTTATGTTGAATTTTAGTTATTAATAATAATATGATTGGAAAGAGAGACAAAAGCTGCATAATTATGCTCAATTTTTTTCAAATTTTTATCATTAATCTTGACGGTTTTGTGCAAAAAATCGTTATGTAAATTCCTTTGACTGCTTACTGATATTTTAACAGTTTTTTTGCTCTCCTGTAAAACTGCAATTTTCATCTTATGCCGTTTTTCCACTGAAGGTGCCAAATTACATAAGTCGATTGCATTGTGTGGCAGCCAACTGGTTGAATAAGCCATTTAATTGCACTGAAGTCCTTTCATTGAGCAACGGTATTAAACTACAAGTCTTATGCCCCAAGTCATAGTCACTAGCGGCTACATAAATCGTTCCTAAGTAAAGAATCACCATAAAAATTCTGTACTAAGGAGCGATTTAAGTAGCCGTTAGTAACTTTGAGTTGGGGTGTTAATGTTTATGTCATATGGCTGAATTTTCAACTGTATGTGAGTTATGTGACAGTTGGCTGTGACATTATATGTTGTAAGTTTAGGTATCCCTATACCTATACCCCTGTATAGGTATTGATGCTCATAGATGTAAGATATTTAAGAAGAACAATTTCCGATGGTAAAATAATAATGCAATAGATCTCTTAACAATATATTTTTAGGGTTAATGGTCTGTGATCTGTTGCGAGTTTTCGGAGCAGCTAAACCTAATTTGGAAACAACTGTCACAAATGTATTTCTTTCTAAAATAATTTTTAGAACTAACACAAGTTTACAAAGGGGTTCGAACATTTTTATATGGAACCTGGCAAACTTACAAGTCCACCATTTTGAATAAACCTCATTTCTGATGGCGGTACTTGTGGGAATGCCAACTAGGTTCAATGCCTTTTGAAGCACGGATGGTTATAAGTGGAAACCAGCAAGAGCAATTAATCTCGTACTTACTCTCATCAATAGCCAAAAGCATAGCTCCATTTGGCGATACATCTATAGCTGTATAGTTGTAATGGCTCTCCACTGGTAGCGTGTTGCTTTTATTTCTGAAAATAACATTCCAGCTCAATTAATATACTAATATCTATACTAAGTTCTGAAAATTAAGAAAAGCGTTGATAGAAAATAAGATGGGTAACAGTTATATAAATATCAGAGATATAATAAACAATTACAGCCAGTTCTCTGGAAAGTTAACAAAAAATATTATTTTGCAGTTTCTTCTCATCATATGAGGTAAGGCACTTTATCTCTATTACAACACACTTTTAAAATATGACCTATGTAAAATTATTAAATTTTGCTTTACCATCAATGTGGTGTAAATCAATAAATTCTCAAAGAATGTTTTGATGATATTGTCAAAAGCAATAAAAATAGGGGCTTCAGATTAAATTCACTTACTGTTTTAGATTGTAAACTGTAATCTTGTTGCCCACAGGACTGATGACACTGTTCCCGTCATTAGTGAACAGAATGTCTCCTTTCCTGTACACTGTGCCCAGCAGGTTTTGAAACTGAAATAAATTCAAAATTCAAAATATTTTTTTCATATAGGTATCACTGATACACTTATGCAAGTAATTTTTTGGCTTTTCGGAAAGATGTTTTGTCATGGAGAAGAAAACATTTTTAGTATAATACGGGTATGATATATACGATATATATTTTATACGCCGATATTTCTGTGACCACGATCCCTGTAACTGGGTCGAAATATCGGCGCATAAAATATATATCATGAGTACCCGTATTATACTAAAAATGTTTACAGTCCACAATGAGTTGAGTTTAAAATCATGTATGGAGAAGAAAAGCCTAAAGAAACTCCTCAGCACATCTAAATTCAATAATAAATATTCTATACTATTCAATTAATAAAAAATATTCTATAATAAGCTCTCTGTTCGCAGCTTTGTCCATGTGTTTGGGATAATCAGTACTCTATATGTTATTCCAGAACATGATCTACCTGTGTGCTAAAGTTCATGAAAATCTGTTCAGTAGTTTTTATGTTATATTATGTTCACAGATCAATTATTATGTTATATACTATATTGTTGGAAGGAAAGGATTTATAGCCGTAGACAAGCCATAGTAAATAGTTACTACCTTAGAACACAACACATACAACATACATTGTACATACATTAATAGGATCAGTGATGAATTCCCTTCAGGCGAGGAACTGCTGCCACTTTTTACTCAAATATTATCAAATCACTACTTATGTAAAATTATGCTCCTCAATCCCGACAAGGTATATTTAATTTGTCAATTTCTCTGGCAAATCTATTATGATAGTTGTGTGAGTTTATAAATAATTATAACGCGTTTCAGGAATCAGGAATTCAAAATAAATAATGTAAATCACACTTCTCTTCTCACACAAGGATTTCTCACTCACCTTGTAATTGTACTTCATCGTAAAATATTATTTGATCGGTTAACTGTAAAGTACCATTATTTATTTACTATTTGAGAACGTTTTTACAATGCCAACTTTTAAACTTGTACAAAATGTTTCGGACGAACTTTAAATTGACAACATAACCACAAAACATATAACCTAAAAATTAAATGTCAAAAGCACCCCACGAAAACACCTGTTTGTTGTAGTGCAAAACAAGCAACCTGATTGGTTGGGTTTTCTTTTCTGACATGCATCATCGTTTTATTGTTGTCATTTCCTTCTTTTTTATTTTGTCATTGTCATTTCCACATTGACAGTTGACACCTTCTACCATAGATTTTTAGTTCTATATTTTTTCTGAAAGGCGTTAGCGTTGGCTTGGGCGATATTTGCTCATCCAAATACAAAATGGACTATATTTTTTTTTTCTAATTTTTCTAACTTAGTTTACGCCCGCGGATTCGTGCTTTGATAAAAATAATATATCCAAATCATACGGAAACTTGAAAGCTTCAACCCATTAATGGCCCACTACTAATGGCAGCACCACGCTGCTCCAGTGTGGATTGGTGGAGGGGTTAGTGGCCAACCCGAGTGTTGGAAGTTTTCAAACCGCCCGAGGGCCTCCGACATGGCTCAGTGACTGTTATCACAGGATAACAACCAGGACCGACGGCTTTACGTGTCCTCCGAAGCACGGAAATGTTCAAGAATTTTTTACCACAAATAATAATAATAATAATACAGTCCCCAATACGCATAATATATCTAAAACCATTACTGAAAAAATAAATAAATATGCAGACCTAAAACAGGAAGTGTTAAGAATTTGGAAGCAAGACAAAGTATACGTAGTGCCCATTGTCCTCTCTACCACTGGCGTAATTCCGAAACACCTCCATCATAGCCTTAAACTAATAGGATTAAAAGAAACACTTTATGTAACTCTTCAAAAAGCTGCTATATTGAATACCTGTAGAATAGTGAGAAAATTCATGCAAATAGATGAAAACAATATAACACCCCATAACACACAATAATCAATGTATATATAATACAACACGCTGCATTTACTTGGCTACGGCCCGTAAATGTAGTAGTAGAACCAGCTCAAAAGCTGAGAAAAAGAAATTCTTTCCGAAATAATAATAATAAAAGCCTTTATTCAGACACAACATTTAACATTAATATAAACTTAAACTAGTGTTGACTCTGGTGAGTCTATGACACCGACAAATTGGTCTGTTTGCCCAACTTTGGCAAAGGCCTCCTCCATTTCTTTCCACTCAGTTCTGTTTGTCGCTTTCCTAGTCCATGCATTTCCTGCAATGGCTTTTATTTCGTCCTCCCACCTCCGATATTGTCTTCCTCTTTTCCTTTTTCTGTTTCTTGGATACCAAAATATAATGGTTTTGTTCCACTTTTCAGTTCCTCTTATTATGTGGCCTGTCCATTTCCACTTAAGTTTTCTTATTTTCATTGTTACGTCTTCTATTTTTGTACGTTTTCTGATGATTTTGTTGCTTATTCTGTCTACCTTGTTTATATTAAGCATACTCCTCTCCATTGCTGCTTGACAGGTTTCCATTTTTTTGTTTTGCGTTTTAGTGAGTGCCCAAGTCTGGCAGCCATATGTTAGAACTGGCGGTACGCAGGTGTTGAACAGCTTAGATTTGATAGATATCTTAGTCTCTTTATTTTTCTTAATTTCTTTCAACCGCCAATAGCATTTCCATGCATTTACCACTACCGGTCACCTATCCAACTACCGACCGCGCCCGCTGTTTGTCGATCACTTAGGATCGACGCAAGCCGCTGGGCTATGAGCGCCACAGAAACGTTTAATCGGGATAAAATATATCCTATTTTTAAGTCCGTCTGGGTACTCTAGGTATCTTGAGTCGAGATATTCAGAATGATAAGCGCATTTAAGTATGTAAATTAACGTATACAGGGTGGAAAAAAGACCGAAGTTGAAGAAAAAGTTACCTGAATATTGAAGATACCGATTTTTTTAAGTAATCTTCTTCTTCCGTTAAAAACATCCTATTCCTAAGCTCATTCGCAAGAATAATTTTTTTCAGACAACATAGTATCTTAAGTACCCGGATGACCGAGCTTAGCTCCGTAGCTTTAGTGTTGCTACTCGTCAATAGATGTCAGGAAGAGTCTATTGTAGTAGTTTTTCATTGCCTGAAAACACGGATTAAAAGACATTTTCTAAAAATGAATCGATTTATCACCCCTGAAACTCCTGCATACTAAATTTCATGAAAATGAATGGAGCCGTTTCCGAGATTCAGAAAAAATATATACATAATTATGTACAAGAAATGCTCGTATAAAGATATTATTAGGTAGATTATCCTTGTGAATGAACATTTCGGTTTTTTAAGACATAAACAGCCGTATCTTTTGATTGCGTTGAATTATAATTTTGATTTTATCACAGCTCCAAAGGATTATAGACCTGAGCATTGGATATTCATTTCAACATCATACTTCCACGCGCTCCAAAAAAAAGAGACAAACAGACAGACGGACAACGAAATAATCTTGTAAGGTTTTCGTTCTTACGGCACCCTGAAAATAAAACGAAGTTTCGAGTGTTTCGACTTACGAATTACATTTACCAAAGAGAACTTTATAATAAAATTAATACAAACTAAAATTATAAAGAGGAAAGTTTTCATTACTAAACTTGTTAGTCTGTTTGTGAGGGATAAATTAAAAAACCACTGGACCAATTTCAAAAATTTTTTACCAACAGTTTGCTCTATTTTATTTTGGAACGAAGTTCCATATCGCGCGTTGTGAAAGGGGGCTAGACGGAAAATTTTTGATTCTTACGAATGACGACACTTTTTTTGAAGTGATTCAGAGAGTTTTACAGAGATGGCGCTGTACAACAAAACAATACTTAAATCGAAAGGAACTTCGATCCATCCGGGTGTCCCTTGACACCTCTCAAGTTTTTTATTTTATATTTTATTAAAAAAAATAGTTTCTACGAAAACTGAAGCACAGCGAAGGCGGTTATTAGTTTTATAATATAGGTACTGAAAAACAGGGTATTTTATTAGATCAAGATCCAAATTTAAAATTTAAAATCCAAATTTAGTGTTCTCTCTTTCTGTTTGAAAATGACACACACAAATAATAACACAAAAAGATAGTGCTGTACTCATTATTCTGTATAAAATAATTGTTTAGCCTTATATTTTAGAAAAAGATTTTAAATTCCGCGCTTTGCAGCGCCATTAAAACACTGGCAACTTCAAACGGTAGTCAATATTAAACTTTATTATTTAGAACTTATTTTTATGTGATCAAAAATTTATTTTCTATAACAAAATATAACAAATAACTTAAATAAAAATAGAAAATGTATTTAAGTATGTATAATTATGTGAATTTCTTTATTACATTAATATAAAAAGATTAAAACGTTTAATTAGCACATGCGCAAATAAAACTTGCTGGCCAGCGATCCACATCAATGATCGACGTCACACCGCTGCGAAATCTTTAGCTCAAGATTGGTCGCGCATTTCGGAAATGACGTAGAATCGCCAATCAGAAGTTAGGGCATATCGAGTACTGCCTTGAACACCAAGCGTCATATGACCCATTCTATTCAGTCCGCAAAGCTTGAGCCATATTTGTCTGTTCTAAAATAGTTTCGTGGAGTGAGTGTGTGCAGATAGTCATCACAGTTTTTGGGACCTGTAAATACTCCCACATTATAATTCAAAATGTCGAACGCTGAAACGAATCCTATCTATGGACCCTTCTTTGGAGTTATGGGGGCGGCGTCTGCTATCATCTTTAGCGGTACGTATTCTATCTATATAGTGATTGAAATGGCTGTTCCTATTCAGTTATCGATCCCCAAAATTCGTTAAGATTTGGAGAATGGCAAGATTTGAGATTGTATGATCATATTTTCTTTAGATGTTGATTGATAAATCATAAAATTACGAGTCTGGCTGTTATTTTAAGCATCCTAAATATAGTAATAGCCGCGCCTTGGAGTATGTCTTTATTACGTTTATGTATGTATGATCTGCTCGATCGGGCAAGTATTGATGTTTTGTGAATGTCGTCTTTCGTTCAGAAAATTTTGGGGCGTTGTACGAGACAGCCAGACAGAATACGAGTCATGTGACTGACCGATAGTGCCTTACATACTTTTTTACATGGGTAACACGTAATTGAAAACCCAATGACACATCTTGTGACAATATCAGGGTCGCCATAACCGCCCCTGTTAACAACACATGTCTCCGGTAAAGTGGATCGTATCGCCGTGTAAGAAGATTGAAAATGTTTTTTTTCGGTCGATACCGAATGATGCATTTGGGTTGCAGTTGCGGACAATGGAAAGTTACAATTTAGTTGTCCGATTTACAAATCTGAATGTAATAATTATACAGTGTAATGCCTAAATTTACATGATATTGTAGTATGGGGCATCCCTTAGCATCACATGACAGATAACTTGAATCATGTGATTATGTCAGCTGGTCTATGGAGCCTTTCAGTAATAATCTGAATTAAAGGATGGATGGATGAGTCATTATTAATATAAAAATTATAATATATCTATCTTCCATACTGCAATATTCTGATTGGAAGTTATTAATTATTATGAAGTAATTTGTTAACAAAACATTCTAAGCTACATTTATAGCTTTATCACCCTATTAATCTGTAACTAATGGCTTATGCTTAACTTTATTAAGCTATATTACAAAGGTTCTACAAAAAAGGTTATGTTCAATAAGTAATCAATTGTAAAATAGCAGATACTGGCAAGCTACACAAGCTCACATGATACAGATTGGAATCTTATCACTGCAATCAAGTTTAAATGCTTGCTTTCAATTTTCATGTATGTATTATATTACATTATATGTAATCATCATTACATATAATCATCACCAAAGGGTGATGACGAAGTGCTAATATTATGAAAATTGACATAACCCCTGTCATAGGATTGTGACATAATTTTGATAATATCACATGGTCAGCTGAGGTAGTCACATGATTAACTTTGAAGTTAAAAAAAAAACAAGTAGAATGCAATAATGACTTACTTTAAAGGTTTTTGACCTAAAATGAGGTCATAGTTTATTCATAAAATTGATTACATATTTTATTGATAATTTCATAGACTCTGGGCATCTTTGTTGGTTCAACTGTACAAATACTTTGGCAATACATTTACATGGGAAAATAATATTACAGAGACTACAACATGTGGTCAGAATCTGTACATAAAAGATATTGCTGTGAATTCAGTATATATGATTTCATCCTAGGATATTTAGCACATCACTTTTTATTGCAATCATGGCTCCATATACCTAATTAATATGCACAACAAACCACTGAAAGTTTCAAATCTTTAGCTGACTGGTTTTTGAGGTAATGAGTATTGGGACAATGCAAATTTTTATTGTACAATTTTATTATGCTAGATCAAGATTGTATTCATAATGGATCTGCATGATTGTGAATCTGATGTAGTTGTGGTTTAATTATATTAATGGATGAGTACTTAGATTTTTAAATGTTGAAGGTAAACAATCTGTATAGAAAAAAATGTCATCACTTCACAAGACAGAACAATTTGAAATAAGTGTAATGAATATAATCATAAATCTTTATTATTCAATAATGCAGTGTAAATTAGAAGTAATTATTATGTTAATAGTAAAAATGCCAATCATTATATAACTATAACTGCTTACATTTTATTCTGACATAACTTAAGCAAAGCAATTCACTATGAACACTTGAGTATTGTTCTACTAATGGAAATATTAATTACAGAGCAGTTGATTTCGGAAGCTACATTTATTTGAGTTAAACTTGATGTTTACATAATAAACACTTTAAGTGTGATTGTTAAGTTAGCATGGTATTTAAAAATATGGTCAATCCCATAATGATCATTACTGCATTCATGTTATCAATTAAAATGATGCTGTAATAAAACTTAGATTGACTTTTAAAATTGATCACTTGCAATATTTTAAGTAAGTAATTGTAAATAAGCAATTTCAGATGTCTGCTGTTCTGGATTACAATGTGGGTGTTCTTAATTCAAGACAGCCGTTTACTATGTTAGTGTGCTTTCTGTCCAAAATTACGTCATATCACCAGATCACCTATCATCATAATAGTAGTATTTAAAAACAAATACTTGAAAGATTCACTAGGTATCCAATAAATTAATGGTAAAAACAATTGAATTCCAGCGCTGGGAGCCGCCTATGGAACGGCCAAGTCAGGCACCGGTATCGCCGCCATGTCGGTGATGCGGCCGGAGCTGATCATGAAGTCCATCATCCCCGTCGTCATGGCGGGTATTATCGCCATCTACGGGCTGGTCGTGGCCGTACTTATTGCTGGCTCCCTGGAGTCACCCGCCACCTACCCACTCTTCAGGTTTGTTGACATTTTTGGTTTATATTAAGGTATTGACTAATATCAACATTGATTTATTTTTTTATCGTAGTGTGACATGCCAGTCCTTTTGGCTTTGGGTCTATCAGATCATCAGAATGGCAACATAATAATGTAAAAAATAGAGGGATTATACTTATTATACAATGTTCACAAGTAAATAAAGTTATAGAAGGCTTATCGCAATTTAAATTAATGAACACTACAAACTTACAATAAGATGTTTTTAGGAATAAGACCATAAAACTATTTGGTTATGGTTATTTAGTTAGCATGTCCATTTGAATCATGTTTTCTATGTATGAGTTTGCTTTTACAGAATAATAATACTGTTTTGCTAAATAATATAATGGCAGTTAATATTGCATATTACACAAGAGCATATATGTATAAACGATACATTATTCAAACACAATAAGTATTTGATGATTTTAGTAAATATTACTTGGATTATTATATGCTTTTATTTGAAAGATTGTATGAACCTCCTTCAGCTTACTGCTCTAACATAGGCAGTGGAGGGTATAATTGGTGGACTTATCAAGTGGAAATTTTTACGAACCTCAAGGCCTCTGATTTGTGTTAGCTATTTGAAAATACAAGTTGATGTAAAGGGTTACTCATCTAATTACTGACCATGGCCGCTGAAGTCAGCCAAACATTACGGGCACAAACTGTTGAACAAGGGCTTTTATTCAAAAGTATAGGCTAACCAAAACAGTTGTAGCGTTATAAAGATGCACTTTGACTCGCCAATTTCCTCTCAATTTCCTGTTACCGGACCTTGATCGTACAAATTGTTCTACACTTGGTTACACAAGACAAGGTCAAAGGAAGCATGAGCAGTTAAATCGTGCAGTATTGTTGTGATATTGTAAAATGAGAGGAAAAGTTTATTTGCTACTAATGACTAGCGTTTAACGGCGTAGCGGTTACAATTTGTCTTTGCTTGCGGTGGGTGCAAGCTTTTCATATGTTCAACAATCGAATACACACGCCACCTTGGTAATTAGTAATGGTGTCCATGGACACATCAGTAACACCATAGACATTACTGATGCGTTGTTAGTCAAAAAGTATGTTGTTATGTAATTGTGCTTGTTCTCCATTTAATATTTTTAACATTGGACTTTTAGACAAAAATAACTTGACATTTCAACATCAATCATGATAAGATACAGATAAATTGCTCAAAATGGTCGACTTGGAGACAGTTTGGATTACAGAATGTCACAAAAACGACAATTCAAGGCCGTGTTTCGCATGAACCTAATTGAATATTAGATTCGGGAAACTTCTAGTTAGTTTAATTATTGCTTTATTTAAATCTGGTCAACGCAATTATTGTCAGAAGTTGACGCAGTAGTGCTTTTCCCTTGATTAGTTCGAGTACTTTTAATGGGCAAATTATTAAATAGCCGAAAAACGGGCAATGGGTACTTGAAAACCGTCACCCAATGGATATCAGTGCCCATGAGTCATCAAGCCTAGTATAGCTGGGTTTGTCATGTCGAACAAACCGGTCCAAACCTGCTGACTTTGCACTTTTCCATCGGCTGGGTCCCTCCAGGGCCCGCTCCATAGTCCGTGTGAACCTGTAAAGGCCGATAGGGCCAACAGCAAGTAATCATTCGAAAACAACAGGTCATCAAGCATGTGTTGCTGACCTAAAATTCGGGAGTCCCGTATTGTTATTGGCTTTCCGACGCCGAAGAAAACCTTTTAAACATTCCATTCAAATTTCTGTTTGAGAAGCTAGTGAAAAGGTGGTTTTATTTTTCAATAGAAACAAAAAAGAAAAACAACACTGTAAGACCACACATAGGATTTTGGCATTTAGACCCTATTACTTGTAATAGGATTAACAGATTTGATAAATATTGATGAAAAAATATGCAAATACACCGTTTTCTTAGCTAGCTCCTTATGCTATTTTAATTATTCCTGTTTTATCTATCTTTATGAAAAATGTATTGTTTGTTATTTCCAGAGGGTTCATCCACTTGGGAGCAGGTCTCGCCGTAGGTTTCTCGGGTCTGGCGGCCGGGTTCGCCATAGGCATCGTGGGTGATGCCGGCGTGCGCGGTACCGCTCAGCAGCCGAGGTTATTCGTCGGAATGATTCTTATCCTCATTTTCGCCGAAGTATTGGGCCTATACGGCCTGATCGTCGCCATCTACCTTTACACGAAACAGTAAATCTGCCCGCACACTCCCGTCGCCCGTGCCCCGGAGCTCTATGCCACGAATCTATATCTGCTCATGTCGATATCGCGCACAGGGGACGTCTTCGCCGGTAGCGGTCCGCATAGCGCCCCGAGGCACTTCCAGACACTTCGCCATATACTCTACGGCGTAGTGTCTTGTTGTATCGTATCCCAACTCGTTAGATAATTCGCCATCTCCGGCCCGACGCTGCCTAGATGCTGCGGTGGCGCCGAGCCCCGAGACGCGACCTGTATAAATAATTTTTTATCTTCGATTTTATAAATAACCAAGTTCGAATCCCAATCATGTTCAGTGACGCTACCGCGCGATGACGAGTTATATTTATTTTTATTTCTAATTTATTGAAACGCTGGCTGATTTTTTTATTTGATTTTCGGTGACGGAGATATTCACCAACATATCAATTGTTTGCGCGTCCAACACCCCTCGCGATCGAAGTTAACATCTGACGATATCAATTTAGATTATTTTAGCGTTAAGGCGAAACTAATGTACAGTTAGAGAGTAGAAATTTAAGTCCAAACAAGTTGTCTTAAATAATTAATGAACAGTCGAACCCCTTGGGTACCGTGTACCGGTCTCTGTAGCGGAGAGTGAGGTGGAACCTGGCTTGAAGTGTACATGTTGATGCAGCTTGCAGTGTTTATAGTGGGTGTACTTATCCTATATACTTGTGCTGCCTCTATAACGCGGGCCTGGTCGCAAGTGACCACTGACAACATTATTCCAAAGCGAGTCACAAACAATGTATTGCCAGGGATCAGTTAATAAACATGATTTGTACATTCCATATTATTTTGTTTCTACTTGTTTTGTGTGTTTTATTTTCCTTTTTGGGTCTCCATATGAGCGATCAATTACTTAAATATTTAAATATACTATAGTATTAGCAAGGCAGAAGCTTCATGACATACTGCACTTGTCATATTATATCAAATTAACTATGAATAATAATAATTAATATAATATACTACATTTCTGACGACTTACTATGTGAAATATATTTCAAAGTATTTTTATTATGTATACCTCATAGTCGAAATGATGTTTGAATGATTATAAATTGGTAAGTAAATACAAATAGATAAATTGTATTTTATTTTAGGTTCCATGTTAGAGAATGTTATAATCTTTGGTGTTATTGAATGAATTGTGTTAATAAAATATTTTGAAAAGTACTGTAAATTATGATCGAGTGTTTCAGTTATATCCAGATTCATTTGGTAATTTTTTACTTTTATAAATAGTCTTAAGGTAACAGGACATACCTAATACATGTCTTCAAGACGTTAGCTACCTAAATAAACTTAAAACTAGAGGAGAAAAACTATCCTTTATCAATTCAAAAGTTAGTGAATGGACCATCTCATTTCCGTACTAGGCACTATAACATATAATTCTCTTTCTAATACCTACCTCAGCAGCAGCTATCGCAGAAAATGTATCTACCACTGCAACAAGGATGTCTGTCACACACCAAGTCCTGTCTCTGTCTGTTTAATCAGTGATTGGCAATACTGCTGCAGCCAAACCAAACTACTGGCGTCCGAACCCTACCACCAAGGGTATGGCCAGGGGTATGACGGGTCCGTCATGGAATAATCCGTTAGTTCATGATGACAAAATGATGTACTATCCCATGTCGGATGGGTGTCATAAGCAGTGCCGGATTTACATTTTATATATGTGTAAGGTCAACTCGGCGAAGACCGTCTGGAGGGTAGGACCGTACAGTACGAAATACAACGAATTCTGAATAACTACAGCAAATACAACCCAGCGTACAAACACTTTAAACTGTTTTAGTTTAAATAAATTGACATAGATGGCGCTATTTATAACACAAAGAGAAAAAAATACGTATAAAATTTAGTCGGGCTATCAACTTGCAACACGACCTGGCAACACGTTGGCAAAAAAATATTTTAAGTGGTTTTTCATCATATTTATCAAGATTTGTGTAGCTAATTTAATTAATTATCAATATTATTATCTAAATATTATATTAGAATAGAATAAAACATATTTTTTACGAAGTTACATCTAGTGAAAAAAACCAATCCTCAAATTGCAGTAGTGGAGAAGTCCGTCTAGTTCTTGGAGGGAAAGATCGGCATGTGCCGGTCTTCGTCGTTTCCAGATGTAATAAACCTTTTACGCCTAAGCAAATTTTATAAAATTAATCCTTATACATATGATTCATATATTTAAGCTTCCTGCGTAGTGAGTCTCTCTTAAAACCTCTTAAGGTCTACTCTTAAAATCGATAATCGATATTTCATTTCAATTGCCGTGTTATTTTATTATTTTTCTTTGACTCATACATTTATTTTATTATAATATTCTATTTTATACTTTCGACGAATTTATTAGCACTAGCGCTGAAAAAAAAACAATTATGATATGAATATAGAAGAAGGTGTATTTTAGTACCTACTTCGATTAAGTAAGTTGGTTTTTGATCTCTTAAATGGTAGACCTAAAGAAGGCGATTCCTTTTAATAAAACTGATATACAAAAAAAACGGTTTTTTAATTTGATTTAATTGTTTTTTACCCCTGAGTTTCGATCTATACCGGACTTACCCGACATACGTATTTTTTTGCGATTTATGACGATAAGAGCGTTTAATATGAAAAACGATAGCACATATTTAAATGGCGTTGAAATACATACGCGTATACAAGGTCTATATTCACGGAAACCGACTATTTGTAGGTTTTTTTTCCACAAGACGGTCTTACCCGACGTGGTAGTAAAGTCCGTCTATTTCACCATTTTTTCAAAATTAATTTTTATTTCATTAATCGACAACCTTAAAGTAATTTTTAGAGTTTTTTTTAATGGTCAACTAAATATTTGATTACCTAATTCAATAAAATTTGCCTAAAATGTTATAGAAATGGCAAAATTTGCCTAATGAATTAAAGTTTTAATGAAGTATGCCGGTCTTCGACGAGTTGACCTTAGGCCAATTTATTTCCGCCGCCCCATGAACCTTTCTCAAATAATAATTTTCCAGTGCGTCCAAGAAAGTGCGTAAAAAAAAACAAGAATTACATTTTTTGCGACACATAATAGCAAAATCATCTTTATTATATATTATCATGTTCTGAAAACTGCGGCCTATACGGCCTATTGACAAATCCAGGACTGGTCGTAAGAGGCAATAAATCAGACTCGCTGGTGGTAGGGAACCTTTGAGGGATTAATATGTATTATAAAGCTGAAGTGTTAGGTTGAACACACTAATCTCAGGAACTAAAATGGCTTGATTTGAAAAATTCTTTTTGTTGGATAGTTCATTTATCGAGGAAGGCTTTAGGCTTTATAACATCACGCTGCGACCAATAGGAGCGAAGCATCAATGCACAATGTTGCAAAAACGGGGAAAATGCGTGCGCTGCGTACGCTTAATTTACGCAAAAATCATGTACGATGAAATTGTTCCGGTGAGGGGGAGGGAAAGGGAAATTAATGGTCTATGATTTGTATTTAAGTAACAACAACAAGTACATTCATTGATTGTTGGGCAATACGAAGTTCGCCGGGTCAGTTAGTTAATAAAGCGGCCTACACTCAATAGTCTCACTAGGATACCCTCATGTATCGTGGGTGCCATGGTCATCACAGATAAATACGAGAACACCACCAAGATCGAGAACAGATATTCAAACTCATTAAAATTTCCGCCTCGCTGGAATAGTTTTCTGTGCTGGGAATCGAACCCAGGACCCTTGGAACGGCTATGCGGCATGCTACCTAACCATTGCCCCATACGAACACGGGTCCTGAAGTTGATGAATTCCTATTTATCTCCATGGATTTATTATTTTTCCTGAAGCCGGATCTATCATGTGATATTGGATGAACAATTATTTTTATTGATCGAAATTGTTCATCCATTATCACATTACTGATCCATCTTCGGTGAATAAAACAATACCATGGAATATAGAGGTAGAAGGAGAGCCATCTCATATGAGGGGAAATTGAAAAAGTGTCCCAGTCCCAGTGGTATCTATGAGTGGCCCCTCCTAACTCTATATGAACAAAACTTATTGTAGGCTATAGATTAAGTGTTAAATGTGTTAAATATTAACCATAGAGTAAAATGGTATTACCTGTGCTCGTGTGCGATTTGGACACGTGTGTTGGACTTTGACATTTATTTTTGACAGTAAAATAAATGTCAAATGCGATTGACAACACAACAAAACGAAACTGTCATTGAGATGTGGCAAGAAGTTATTGGTGAATGGTGCAGTATTTTCTTTACTTTACTGAAATTAAAAGTTTAACCTTTAAAAAGGAATCAAGAGTACGACATGAAGAGCGTTTCCCTGTTATTCCTTACAGTTCTTCTAACTTATTACAATGTTGACGCTCAAAGCCGCTTTAGAGGGGTAAGTAAAGAGAAAGTGAAGTTATCCCGGCTCAGCTAACAATTAACATTCATAATGTAAATAAATAAAACCGTTTTCGTTTCAGATCGAGGATAAAGTCGAAGAGTTGGTGGACATTGCTTCAAAGCGGTCTATAATACAATTAAATTTAAGCAAGTTTAAAGACTTCGTGAAGTCTCCACCGAGGGACTACTCGTTTATCGTCATGTTCACCGCTATGGCTCCATCTCGCCGCTGTGCAATTTGCCAACACGTATACGAAGAGTATCTACTAGTTGCAAATTCATTTAGGTACCTCCGGACAAATACTGACAAGTTATTCTTCGGTATGGTAGATTTTGATGACGGATCTGATATATTCCAAATGGTATGTAACTTAGGGAAACTAAACAAAACTGTAATAAACCTAGTCAAAATGGTAAAAGAAAAACAGTCTTGTAGTATTAAATTTGTTGCCATGATTTCATTTTCTAGTTGCGGCTAAATACAGCTCCAGTGATCATGCATTTCCCAGCGAAGGGTAAACCTAAGCCAGCTGACACCATGGACTTTGAACGGCACGGTATCCACGCTGAAGCTATTGCTAAATGGATCCAGGACAGATCTGAAGTTCAGGTACTTGTAAAGATGTAGTAGGTATAGTATTACTGTGCAAATTATGCATAAACTTTGGAATAAAAATCGTTATTTGAAAGTTATGTACAAGGAATTACAAGGAAAAGTTATGTAACTAGTATAAGTTAGGAGCTTAATGCTAGTAGTATTCCAATTAAACCCCACTTTCGATATTGTCCCTCAGCTAACAACACTGCATAAGTAATTTTTACCAACTTTACAGTAGACGAAAATGGTTAGACGCGCAATGAACAGTTCCATCTAAAGGCATTCAAATGTGAAAACTGCCAATTTTCGACTTAAGCAGTGATATTTTGAATTAAATGCTTACACACACATCACTTGCTTACAAAAATGATATTAAATTAGAAATTATTTTGGCTGGTGTTATTTTAGGCTTTCAAAATGTCAGTATTACCATAATCATGTATGTTTTTCAATGTACATGAACAATCTTTCCCAGGTAAGAGTTTTCCGTCCACCAAACTACGGTGCTGCTGTTGCCATTGGAACAGTTGTGGTGCTAGTGGCTGGTCTGCTCTACCTGCGACGCAATAACCTCGAGTTTCTGCAGAACAAACAAATGTGGGCCATCGGAGCAGTCTTCTTCTGCTTTGCCATGGTCTCCGGCCAGATGTGGAACCAGATACGAGGCCCACCATTCTTCCACAGGTCTAAGAATGGTCCAGTATACATCAATGGCGGATCCCATGGCCAGTTCGTGCTGGAGAGCTATATTGTAGCTGTCTTGAGTATCCTTTTGAAAAGAATGTCTGCTTTGTAGGATGGGGTACCATATTTCCATATTATATTTAAGGCAACAGAAAAGAAAATAAATTATATACATTATTTGTATGGTGTCAACAAGGTTGAAATGCATGTCTAGGCATGTGGTCAGCTGTTTTTGTTACTACAATTAAATAAGAAATTTAAACAAATGAAATTTCAACCTTATATTGTCATAAAATTAAATTTCTTTTCGTTGCATAGAAATGCTATGTATTGTTAATTAGTGTGAATAATAGCAGAGTTGATTAGCAACTTTTCAAAAAATATTATTCATTCTGGTAATTTTACTAATTCTGGTACTTATCACCCGTAATACTCTTAAGTTAAAGAATTTTAAATAGAATAGAATAGAATAGAAAAAAATTATTTCGCCAGTTTTCACAACAAATTAAACTAAAATTACAAAAATGTATGCTGTTTTAAAAAAAAAACAACAAAACATGAGATAAATTATGTTACGATACACGACGAAAAAGGAACACACTCAGCTTTAGTTGTGGCAGAGTGCCCCAACCGCTGGTTTTTAGTGTGCCCTGTTAATTGATTGTTAAGGATCAGAAAAACCCTTAAAATCTGATAAATTAATTCAACCTTGTTTTTTAAATTTATAATGTAATTAATTTTTTAATGTAATTAATTTTTAAACATACATATGTGATATAAATTGAATATTTTAATTGTATGACATCTTTGAACTGTAACTTAACTTATATCTGATTCTCATCTCATTGAAAATTGTATGTTCCACTTATTTAAATCACTCGCTTTCTCTGTGCATGTAGTCTACATCTTTAATTAGAATGGCAATTACCTTTCTTCTTATGCAATCCTTCTTTATGTTGTTTTGTTGTACATTGTGTTGATGTTCAAATAAATAAATAAACCTTCCTGAACATAACGTCAGATGGTGCAGTAGTTGTAGGTATGATACTGATGATAGAAGCGGCGGGTGGAGTGAAGAATTCTGAAGCGCGTCACGACCACGACGGCAAGCGGAGACGGTTCCAGTCCGTGGTGGGGCTGGTGCTGGTTTGTGTGTTCTTCTCCTTGCTGCTCTCTGTGTTCCGGGTGAAGACACAGGGGTACCCATACAGGTGAGGTTATATGGATGTAGGAACTGGAGTTTCTTGCCTGTTCTTCTCATTAGGTGCTGTCAGTATTTGATTGACAACTTCACTAAAAATAGTAATTACTAAAGTATAGATAAGTACTATAATGGCAAGAACACCTTGAAAATCTATGTTTTTTGGATGTGGCACTAGCACTATTCCAGTAGGTTAGAATTTATATTGTAACTATTGTTGATAAATTTAAAAGATGTGCTGAGTAGTTTCTTTATCCATTTTTTTATCAATGGTTGAGCATCTTTCCAAAACGGTGTTGAATCAAAATATTATGTATAGTGTGTATACATAGAATTCCCATGTGAATTAATTATGGAATTATTAATATTATATTTTATTGTTTGCAGTTGGTATAAAAATATAATTATTTACTGTTATTTATTCTTAGTATAATGAGAGGTAATAAAATTTGTTTCTTTTTTGTTTCAGTTTCCTATTCAAATAAGGAATCAACAACAAAGTAAGGGGTTGGGCAGATGATGGATAGTAAGATGTGCCTTTCTCTGTCTAGGGCCTTACGATAAAATTGTTTATATGCTCCAATATTGTTGTGATGTGCTCGTGTGATTTATCGAATATGTGTGAGCTGAAAGACTTCATTAAAAGTAATTTATTTACTGTTGTTCTTTGATTTAAAAATGTTACATAAACTCTTATCAATGGATACCCGCCATACCCGGCGTGTGGTGGTATTACAAAACCATCTTCGCATTATTGCCTTTCAAACGAACCCGGTTTGGGGCACATAGTTGGACGGTTTCAAAGTCTATAGCGTATAGTGCCACATTTTTTATGTTCTATATGTATAATAGATTAGTTACTACTTGAGTAGATCGTGACGCGTAACGTGAATACATCTGATATGTATTGATATTCGACAATACCGAATAAATAATTTATGCATACATTTTATCAAGGTATATGCAAATGAAGCATATTGTGGCAGTAAGTATTAGCTATTGTCATGTTAACCTTATAACATTGTGTTTTTTTTTAATATTCGGTTATTCAAATGCTGCTATTTCTATAAGAAAAATATTTGCATGTTAATTTTGTTAAAGCCCTGTTTTTAGTGACAATAGCGCTGCAGTCGTGAATTTCCGACCAAGGCATTTTGAAGATCATGTGATTGGCAATTTAAAAAAATATACTATAATAAATGTTAATGTTTTTCATGGAAATAGCCGGTTTTTTGGAATGGATAGTTGCTGTTTGCCCTATCGGCCTTTATAACTTCACGCGGACAGGTGGCCGGGCCTGGAGAGGCTCAGCCCAGAAGACATAATAATATTTGCGAGGTGGGGTATGCGACGTCCTAAAGGCATCCCTTGTGGAAATAGCCGGTAAACGAGCTAACGATCCACCTGATAGAAAGTAGCTATCAAACAAAAATAATTAAACGCTTTTATTTAGCTTCACTTCGGAGCATCAAAGCATCAAATCGATCAAAATGCTACTCTATTTACACGGCAATAAGGTTTATATTTAGCTTCACTTCGGAGGATCAAATCTTGTAACGTTAATTTGAATGACTTCCCTTTAATGAAAATTGATGAAATTTGGCAGACATGTGTATTTCCGATGACAATACACGAAAATCAAAAAAAAAATTGAAATAAAAGCGTTTAAAAAAAAAAATTTTTTTTGGATTCAACTTATTTTTCAATTCGAAGCAGTAGTTCCTGAGATTAGCGCGTTCAACCAAACACACACCTCAGCTGGTGATCTTCTAGTTTACCTTACGCACTGGTGGGCTCAGGCTCTTGATCGCAACGGGGAAGCTCTGGCAGTAAGCCTAGATATCGCTAAGGCCTTCGACCGGGTCTGGCACAGGGGCCTTCTCACAAAGTTAGCATCTTACCGTCTCCCCGAGAGGTTATGCAATTGGGTAGCCAGTTTTCTATCTGAGCGATATATCAAGGTCGTAGTTGACGGTTGTTGCTCAGATATGAAACCTATAAATGCTGGCGTTCCCCAAGGATCAGTGTTTTCTCCTATGCTATTCATTCTACATATCAATTACATGCTGCAGCATACGAGTGGCATCCATTGCTATGTAGATAGTACAGGGGATGCCTACTACACAGCCCCCGCCAATGCCTCTCAGTTGCAAATGGCGGATAGCAGAATAAAACTTGTGTCTGAAATCGAGAACTCTCTGGAGCAAGTCTCGGAATGGGGTCGACTCAATCTAGTCAAGTTCAACCCCGCGAAGACACAAGTTTGCGCGTTTACCGCTAAGAAAACCCCATTTGTCATAGCGCCTCAATACCAGGGTACCACGCACACCGTGAGTAAAAGTGTTGGGATTCTGGGAGTTGACATCTCAAGTGACGTACAGTATCGGCGTCATTTAGAGGCCAAGGCTAAGCTGGCCTCCAAGAAGCTTGGTGTCCTGAACCGGGCTAAGCAGTACTTCACTGCGAGGCACCTGCTTATGCTTTATAAAGCTCAAGTCAGAATCTCTATAGCTGCACTTTCCAGTAACAACAAAAATTAGCAGCCAGCGCGCGGTAAGCAAGCTTACCGCAACCTTGCCACTCAATAGTTGCATCTACAGAGCACGATTTAAAGTTTATATTTGAATTCTCATACTTTGGTTGGGTGGGAGCAGTGTCGTTTAGATGGGCTACGACCTTAACGCTGCAGCGCGGCGCCGCCGCACCGTGAGCACTCAAACATAGCGCACCTTCGGTGCAACAAAGACACAAATAGCCAAAACTGTAAAATTGAATTAGTATGCCAAATTGTCTATAAAACAAGCATTTTACGTGAAACTGTAGCAAAAACTATAAACAATTAATAGTATACATATATTTTTAATCTACTACAGATAGTAATCTAGTCAATGATGTTTAAATAAATATAGATAGGTACGTTATGCCCTTACAAATCAACCGAAAAATCTGTTCCGATGTCCGCAAGGCACGCTTTATTGCTTTATCGCTCGTCTTTATCGCTCTCGCGTCAAAACTACTCTCTTTCTTCACCTGAATAAGAGTTCCCAATTGGGAACTTTTTGAGTCACACAACGCGCGCGCTTATGACATATCTGCCTCTTTTTAATATATAATATCATTGAATCTAGTAATATGGAAATAAATGCGAATGTGAAAAAAATCTCCTGTACCTAAAATTACAAAAAAATCTGTTGTGCCTTTGTTGCACCGAAGGTGCGATAGGTGAAACGTGCGTCTTCAGTGCGTATAAAAATCCGCCGTGTGCATAGGCTTTATTTTTTTACGAAGCGAAGCGATGACGGGTTGCTTGTAAGTATACATGTATATATGTAGGTACACCACATACATAAATTCTCGCGGACAATATTTAGCTTTGATTTTGTACGTGAACCATAATCTCGCTGGAATTGTTGATCGAACACTGCTGTGCTTGTGCTTTCCTTTCTAAGTTTCTAATATAGTCTAATTCCGTGCTTGCTTTGTAAGTGTACCTATCTACGTTTGTGAAAATGTTAAACATAATCGACATTGGTTTCTTGGGATTGGCGTTTACAGTAGCCTTTACGGGATTTCTTATTAACAATTTCGAAAAATATGTTCCCGTATTCATACTAAGAGGCTTCAAATTCGGAAGTTTCGGATATCGAGGCAGTGGTGGAAATTTTCTACAAGTTATCGAGATTCCGAAGTCGTTTTACAGACATTTTTATTCATTTTCTTCTGTGTTTAGTACAATCGCTTTATTTTATTCGACTTTAGTATATTTCTTTGATTATGGAGTGCACAGTTATGTAACGACAGTATTAAAATTGCTGCTGGGACAGGAGAAACCGGCAGGTGAGATATATATTCGCGTTTTAATACCTACTTAGTTTTTGTGATTAGGTATATTTTTAACGTATGATTTGTTTGTATGTAAATAAAGGAGACTGGGACTTTTGGGCTAGGTACCGACCGAAACAAGTAAGTTTAAAATTATCATCATTTTATTCTATTTTTAATTCGCAGACATCAGGTTAATCCGCAATTTAGAAAAAGAAAAATTCAAAATGAGTAGGTATTTGTGAATTTACGTTAAAAAATAAATTGACATTTAAGTAGTAGGTAATCGCTCAGATAAATAAAAAAAGGTAGATAGCTCACCACCTTGTATTGGAGTGTGGCAGAAAAATAGTGAAAATTCGTGTATTTATAAGCAACTACGCCCATACGTACATACCTACGTTAAAACCAAGCCGATTTCGAAGATCGAACCTCCCGGGCGGGACACACATTTTGTTCGAGATGTCTGTTCTATGACATTATACTTCAATGCATAAAGGTACCATTTATCATGATTATTCAAAATGTTTCAGTGTCAGTTCTGGCAACAATGACGGCACTGTCTCTCCTGACTCTGCAGTGCATCAAGCGGTGTTACGAGACTTACTGCATGCAAGTGTTCGCAAAGTCCTGCAAGATCAACCTCATCCAATACGTAGTTGGCTTGCTCCACTACTTTGCAGTTATAGTGGCTATTGTTGGACAAGCACCTTTGTTTTGTGGTGAGTTGGACAAATATCTTCACATTGGTACTTAATAGTGCAGACGCCAGAGGTAAAAAATATAAGGGCCACATAATTATTGTAAATTATTTTTAGCTCAGAAAAGCTTAAAGATTAAGATTTTCCATGTTGCCAGAAGGTTTGCTGGTTCATTTTTTTCGACGCTCCATTCCTTTTGGTACCAAAAATCGATTGAATAAATGCTTCGGAGCCAGTGTTTTAGTGACAATATGCATTTTTCCGTAGTCAAAACGGAAGCCTTAATTAATCATATGTATCTATCTATATCCATTTTTTGGGGTACCTCCCATACTCGCTAACCCAGGTTGCAGTTGTAGAGTTTATAGTTGTAAATTTATCGACTATTACTGGTTAACTTGTTAGGCCTCCCTATCTGTGATAGGTTGGTTTCCTTTGAGTATACTACGATCTCAAATTTATTCACATGTTCAACATCATCCATTAAGAGGGGGAGATTACTTTCGACTATACCCAAAATTTAGCAATTTAAAGCTTAATATTTCTCAAAGACTTTTCCAGCGATATCCCACACTATAGGGTAGTCGAGGAAAAAATCATCCAGCCGTAGCGTGTATGGGAGGCACCTTCAAAAATGTTCTTCAAATTTTTATTCATGTTTTGAAGCTTTTTATGCTTCAAAAAAAATTTTTTTAAATCCCCGACAGTTTTAGTTAAACTAAACATAGCTAATGACCATCTCGATCACGCCAGCTTTCAAACAAAAAAATCGCATCATAATCGGTCCATTTTTAAGAGCTACGATGCCACAGACACCCAAACGCGTCAAAAAAGCAATTCATTTTTACATTGGGGGTTAACAAGTACTTAATTGTATGTAAGTTTATAAAGTATTACTATAAATTTTATAAAAAAATATCAATTGAAGATCTCTTAACAATAATATGTTTCTACAGGTGACCAATATAGAGAAAAAATTGTATGGACGGACTTAAGAACAAATCTTGCACTGGTACCCGGAATTCCAATCTTTCTATGGGCCTGGCATGAACAGTATCAAACCAATGTAATCTTTGCAAACCTGCGGAAAGACAAGAAGTCTGGTCAAGTGGTTACGGAGGACCACAAAGTTCCTCACGGACGACTCTTCGACAGTATCTCCAGCCCCCACAGATACTGTGAGATTATACTCTACACTGTGCTATTGTCGATCATTCCAACCAAGACATTCTTCTGTATATTCCTATGGGTTCTGAGCAATCAGGTGTGTACACTATATTGTTTATTTTATGTACCTATTAGAATAATAATTTTGTTTTTGCAATAATAAGTAGACAGTATATACCAGCTATACTCAACCTGCGGTCTGCTGGCCTTTTATATGTCCCCACCGCGCCGCGGCCGCCGAAACAGCATTAACTAACACGTGTTTGTCGCCCATGGAAAAAAAAGGTTGAGTATCACTGGTTTATATTGTCTATTCCTACTCCAAACATAGATTTTTTTACTTCTATCTATCTAACAGCCCTTTGTAGTCCACTGCCGGACATCGCCTATATAAAACATTTTTTTACTTACAATTAGTATAAGGTAATGTTTCACCGTAATCTTTTTTTTACTTAAAATAAGTTAATGCTTGACCGCAATCCCACCTGATGGTAAGTGGAGATGTGGTCCAAGGTGGTGAGCACATTAACTTAGTAAAAGCCTATTAACTCTCTTCTTGAAGACATCCACATCATAGGCAGGCGGGAACGCCGACGCAGGCAAGTTATTTATTCCAGTCCTTGGCGATGCGTATAACGAATGACGAGGCAAACCGCCTCGTCATTACTGGCGGGATGTTCACAACAAAAGGATGGATACCCGCCGTGCGTCGTGTCGTTCGATAGAGAAATGGAGATGGGGGAATTAAATCAAACAATTCCTGTGCACACTCTCCGAAATGTGCTCACTTGATGGTGATTGGACATAAAGTATGCTGAGAGCACTAACTTAGTAAATGCTTATTCATTCTTCATGAAACCACAAGCAAACTAATTTTTTTTTATTGCAGGTACAAACAGCAATCCTAGCACATGAATGGTATAAAAAGACATTTAAAAATTACCCCACCGAGAGGTATGCCGTCTTCAAAGGTATTCTCTAAACTTGGAATAATTAATTAATGTTATATATTTTCTCTGAAATAAAACCGTCTAAACGTTTTCACTATTTTTATTTTAATGACAGTATGACTACTCAAAATTATTTTTTCCCCTTTTTTAAAACTTTATTAGGGTAAAGTCTACTATTATTGACACTGCTACAATTATTGACACCTCTTTCGTATCATGCCCTAAATTAAGCATAATTTTTTTATGCATTATAGCTTTACTTTTAGTATAAGCTTCGCGTTTTGGTAATGAGCAGGAACCTTGTCTTATTACAAGCTAGAGTGATTGGTGACCAACACAAGTGTCGGAACCCCCAAAATGTGGCTTCACTACTTTTATATTACGATAACAGCCGGGACCAGCTGCTTTATGTGTCCTCTGAAGCACTCAAGAAATTTTTGCTACTTTTAATCACTTAAGCTAAGTACAATAGCACTAAAATAATATTTTCTGTTTTAATTCCTTCTTCCACATACCTTTGCTTATGACAAATATGATAATATAATTCTGATGAAGAAGGATATCAAGAGTTTCTTGTCCGTTCTTCTCATCAGGCACTCAAACTATGAATCTATCAGTATTTGAATGACAATCTCATTAAAATAGTTGAAAAATAGTTGTTCTTTGATTTCGAAATATTAAATTTAGGTACTTTTATTAAAGTATTAGTTATTTCATAATATCATTTCTTTTGAACAATATTCATTTCGGTTTAAAGTGTCTCTTGGTTAATGACAATGAATAATTTATACAATTTTATCAAGGTCTATGCTTAAAGACGAGAAAGTATTAGCTTAGAACACAATACATATTAGTTATACTTACGCAAAAACTACTAGCAGTTCCTTGTTTGCGACAATGATTAATGTTGAATGACAAATCCTTTTTTATGTGAATAGCACAAACGAGCAGGTTCCCTGGTGGTAAGAAGACATCGACGTCTTTGGAAGTCATTAATACCAAAAACTATCACCGACGCGTTGCCGGTTTAAGAAGAAAATGGAAGACCCACTCATCACTGTCACTCCGACTCTGCTTCCGCAAAAATACCGTTCACCACCATAGACAAACAACTAACGACAACGAACTGGGTGGTACAGATCTCAGTGACCACCAGACAGTTCACCAAGAGAGTCAGTTCTTTATAGCCTAGTCTGCAGTGATATTTAAAAACTAATAGATATGTCATGCCCTTACAAATCAACCAAAAAATCTATTCCGACAAGAGCTACAACACACACGGGTTTATCTTTTGTTTCACTACACCAATCACACTACAATAATACACGAAGGCATTTTAACGTTGGTATGTCAAATCTCATACACTTCTGACAACAAAAGCGTGCCATCGTCTTGTATTGACAGAGCGACTACGAGCAGACGAGGTCAATTGACCGCTCTTACGATCTTCATCTTCGGCACGCTAGTGACATATCTACCTCTTTTTTACTTATAATATCATTGCCAGTCTGTTGTTCAGGATGCACCAGACCAGAGGTTAACTTGGACTCTAGGATGGAAGGAACCTTTCACCTTTACATATCTGCGCCATTGACAGGAAAATGGTATTGCGATAGATACAACTTTGTTCTTATTAGATTAATTAGATAATCCAATATTCCACACACAATACAAAACACAGATTTGTGTAAATTTTATTGTTAAATAAGTAAATTAATAATTTCAAAATAAATTCTATATCAGTCTAATTTTATTTTAACAATTATAAGTACATACTTTTTTACGTAAATAATAAAACAATAATAAAGGTCTCCATTTACGATAGTCGCCCTGGGGCAAGACTATAATTTAAAGTACTCCATCATGCGGCCCAGAGTATATTGATATTTGATAGAAGGCATAATATAATTATCATTGTAATTTACAATACCATAAAATACTGATACGTATATAATATTGCTTATTAATGAGTGTATGCAGTTTAAATGCAAGCTGTTGTACTAAAAAACATTACATAATTTATTATCATGCTAATAAGAAATATTTCCAAAAAAATATTGCATAAGAGTGTACATTAAATGCATAACATTGTACCAAACATATTATTATTATTATCATCATAATTGAAATTCAAATATTTTTGTTCAAAACTGGTTTGGTTTACAAACACTTTTTGAAAGTCATGCAAGCTACACCAATGCTTCAACGAGGCTCTACTGTGAGAGGGCCCGGGAGAACAAGCAGCAAGAAACTACTGAGCTGTTTTTTTCTTACTCACAGTTACAGATAGCATTTATTAAATAGTACAATCTATATTTATAAAACTCATGTCCAAATTTAAAGTATGGCATTTCCGTAAATTTTAATGGAATTTTATTATAAATTTTAACACATGTAGCTATGTTCGAGCCACCAGTTTAAAATTTGGTACAATTATAATAGCCAATACAATTATTTAGCCTTGTTCCTCATATTAATATTGTGGATGTCACTCTTCTTGGGAAAACTATTGTAACAATTATAATTCGTTAGCGTCTTATCCAAAATGATAACTAAGATAATATAATAAAATCCATAACATTAAGTATAAACAACTAAAACTTATCAACCAATAAAAAATAAAAAAATCAATCTCTTATAGCCTCTACAAATTAAATTTTGTTATAATTTTATAAATAGATTTTTGTTTTTCCTATATTACTTAGTATTTCAAGTTTACAGAATACCTTTGAAGATGGCATACCTCTCGGTAGGGTAATTTTTGAATGTCTTTTTATACCATTCATGTGCTTGGATGGCTGTTTGTACCTGCAACAAAAAAATAAATTTACTTTTAGAGCCTCATTATTGGAGCGAAGAAATGGAATAGCTTGCCTGCTTTGGTGTTGCATTCCCACCTGAATATGATGTGGTTTCATGAAGAGTGAATAGGCATTTACTAAGTGCGATCAAGAAACTTTATCTCCACTTAGTTACAATCAAATGAGATTATTATCTTATACCACAGAATACATAATAGTACCTAAAGTTACAGAAGAGTCACAAAGTTACATAAATAGCGACTCTTGCTCTGACACCATAAAGTGTAATTCAGGTCGTACAGCGCTAATCATCAACAGTTATATTCATCTAGACGTTGCCTCTCTTTCTAATCATAACTCTTATCCTTTCTGACAACATCAGGGTTGTTTTTGTATGATAGATGTGTGATGGATTACGAATGTATGACAGGCAGCTGTTCTGTAATTGGCCCGACACGTCGAACGCGGCACGTACTTGTAACATCATACCAAAAGTGCAGAGTGCGCCAGGCTTATACTTAGTAAAAAAGCTACGTTTGGTGTTTGGAGTAAGAAAAGGTAGTATATTGTACATAAATAAAAACACACACAATACATACCTGATTGCACAGAACCCATAGGAATATACAGAAGAATGTCTTTGTTGGAATGATCGACAACAGCACAGTGTAGAGTATAATCTCACAGTATCTGTGGGGGCTGGAGATACTGTCGAAGAGTCGTCCGTGAGGAACTTTGTGGTCCTCCGTAACCACTTGACCAGACTTCTTGTCTTTCCTCAGGTTTGCAAAGATTACATTGGTTTGATACTGTTCATGCCAGGCCCATAGAAAGATTGGGATTCCGGGTATCAGTGCAAGATTTGTTCTTAGGTCTGTCCATACAATTTTTTCTCTATATTGGTCACCTGCAAACAGACAAATTGTTGATCTTGAATTGATATTCTTCTTATAAAATTTATAGTAACTTTTACAATTACAAGGTTAGTATTATGTGTTACACATATAATTACTTGAAGTGATTCTCCATGACTTAACTGCTAGTAACCATTACTTCTTTAAAATTTTAATACAGGAATATGTCATGCAATAGGCAGAAATATAGTCATATTACTGACTATGACATCAATAGTTTTGTTAAAATACAAAGGTCATTAAAAGGGTCACTTCTATTGCTCAGTTTAAAGTAGTCAGCAAGTCAATCAGTTGATGCCGAGGGCATGGAGGCAGAAAAATGTATGTGTTTGTGTAACACCATGATACACAAGCAAGATAGGGAGTCTTAGTTGTGTTCCCTTGGTGTGTTTTATTTAATATTAAGTTATAATGGCTTGGGCAGGTCTTCACCAATATGAAAATGTTTGTCCAACTCACCACAAAACAAAGGTGCTTGTCCAACAATAGCAACTACAACTGCAAAGTAGTGGAGCAGACCAGCTACGTAGTGGCTGAGGTTGATCTTACTGGACACGGCGAACACTTGCATGCAGTAAGTCTCGTAACACCGCTTGATGCACTGCAGAGTCAGGAGAGACAATGCCGCCATTGTTGCCAGAACTGACACTGAAACAAAGATTTTAATAGTTATAATATAAAATAGTTATCAATAATTTTTAATTTAATATTTTTTCCCTGTATTTGCATATGTAAAATACTTATGGCTACCACAAATAAAATACATAAATTGGTAAAAAAAAAATTACCTGATGGTCTCTCCTGTTCCAGCAGCAATTTCAATATTACCGACACATAACTGTGCACTTCATAGTCGAAGAAATATACTAAAGTCGAATAAAATAAAGCGACTGTACTAAACACAGAAGAAAATGAATAAAAATGTCTGTAACACGACTTCGGGATCTCAATAACTTGTAGGAAATTTCCACCGCTGCCTTGATATGCGAAACTTCCGTATTTAAAGCCTTTCACTATGAATACGGGAACATGTTTCTCGAAATTGTTAATAAGAAATCCCGTAAAAGCTACTGTAAACGCTAATCCCAAGAAACTTATATCGATTAAATTTAACATTTTCACAAACGTATACCACCTACAAAGCAAGCACGGAATAAGACTATGTAAGAAACTTAGAAAGGAAAGCACAGCAATAAATAGAATGTATCGTAACTAACGGTACTGAGTCTGAGATCTTGTCCCCATTTCAATGCAATTAATGCTAATTTTTATCATGAAGCGGAATCTACAGCCGATACATTCCATGGAGGTATCCAAAATGTCTTCTATTTAACACTTTTTAAATATAATATTAGTCATAAATAGAGTTAAAATAATTATTTGAACTATAATTTTTAAAATAAAAGCTCATGCTCAAAACCTTGGAGGAATGATAATGTTTACGTCACGTCAGTTAGACGTAACGTCACGTCAGTCAGCACAGCAGTGTCAGGCTAGCTGTCAGAACTGTCAAGCCTAGTGTTGTCAGAACCAAAAATTAGATTACGGTATATTTTCTCATAAAATACGGTAGATTCTTTGAAATTACGTGGTCTGTAGAAATTAAGATACGGTAGAAATACGGTAAATAATTTGAAGTAAAACAATATGTAAAAACATCTTTTCTTTAATTTTATATAACTTAGTTAAATCCTATACAATCGGAATCAGACAAAACCTCCTCGTCTTCAATGATTTTGTAAATCATTGTTAATTTTCTTAATCATCCTAATAAAATCATGGAGTATAGAGGAATAGAGAGCCATCTCATAATCTCTCCTTACCTCTTTATATAGTGCTTAACTATTCTAAATAGTACCTAAAATATAGTGCTTTTCAATTAAACCTGCACTTGGGGGTAAATTGTAATGTTGGCAGTCTTTTATATAATAATTATTTCAAAAACCATTTTATGAACATAATAATAGCGTTTTTATTAAGTTAATCAAAGATAATAACGATATGTATTACGAGATAATATAAAACATTACATTTAATATAACATTTTAATATTTATATTCTTATTTGAATGCTACCAACATTACAGCCAAGTGCAAATTTAGTTGAAGTTTATGTCGAAGAGCACTTTAACGGTAATGATTAAAGAAAAATAAGTATTAAAATTTAGAGTAGATAAGTTAAGCCACAGAGTTTGTTGTGTGGAAGTATTATCCACAGATAAAATGGAGTAGAGTGGTCTCAATGTTTAAGAAATTAAGTATCTTCGTTTGGATTTGACGTAAATCAAATAAGTTACGGAATACTGCTTATTTAATTATAAAGGTTTTTTGTGTGTTATATTGAAATAATGTAGAAAAATTCCCTCCAAATATGCTTGTCTAAAATACTTACGGTAGATTTTGACACCGTAATTACATCGTTACAGTAGGCGGTAAATCGGAGCTGAATACGGTGGACCTACAGTAATTATGTTGCACCTGGCAACACTGGTCAGGCCTCACACTTGTCTATTTCTCAATCGCTGTCGCTCTAAGGGCCTTATCACACTGACGGTTTCCGAGCGGATTCAAAGTGGAACGGGTGCGAATACGAATACGAATACGCCGCGCGTCCGCCGCGAAAACAAGTGGCAAGTGATCATCACTTTCAACTCCCATGGGCATTAGCAACACTAGAGCGTCACCAACTTTTTGTCAGCCAAGAAGGAAGGGAAGGACCCGCCCCTCTTCTTAAAGTCAAGGAACATAGCACATTATCATAGAACAATGGGAAGGGGAACATCGATGTCAGAAGTTCGCTACACAGTTTACACGTGCGAGGTAGGAAGTGACGGGAAAACCGAACTGTGGATGAACGCTAGGTATCCAGGTGGGTGTTGGTGGAGTTTTATACCGTGATGAGCTATGATGAAAATTTACCGTAGGTATCTTGAGAATATTCCCCATTATACAAACGGAAGTAAGTATACGCAGCGTGAGCCTACATCTCTCTTCAATTCGAGCGATTTTCATCAATCTGAGCTTGAGATCGTTGAAGAAAGAAGCTCGGCGTTGAATTCGGCTGAAAGGATCTACTTGGCTAGTTGGGGCTTCAATCCAAAGGATCCATCAGTACCTACTCCATGTGCGGTCGCTTTTGTCTACAACTTTAGCAACAAAGTGTGCTCAGCGTAAAGTACTTGCCGCTGTGAATTAACAAACACGCATTTCTAAAATTCCATGTTACATTTTATTGTTATTATTTTATTTTATTTTTTGACGACCCGTGTGGCGCAATGGTTACCATGCTGGATCGCCGCGCCAAGGGTCCTGGGTTCGATTCCCAGCGAGGCGGAAATTTGAATGATGAGTTTGAATTTCTGTTCTCGGTCTGGGTGTGAATGTCCTTGTCTTGTGTGTTGTCCATGGCACCCACAACACAGGGAAACCTAGTGTGGGGCTATGAGTGTGAAGCGTTATTTATTTATTATTTATTTATTTATTTATTCCATTTTAGATTTTCTTTATCACATTTCTTCATTATATTTATTATTAGCATTTGAAAAGACCCGAATCACGAAGTAGTGCAATCCATTAGCATTATATTTTGAAGAAGTTTAAAAACATGAATGACTTTTCATCGAAGTTATCGTAACTATCAAAAATACCTTATAATAGGTAATATCTACTTACACGTTCGCAATAAAAACAAACTTTGAATTTTAATTTATCTGGGTTTTGTTTTAACATTCCACTGTAAAATCAGAATTTTTGTTCCGAAATTGTTTATTTATTTTATATTGTCCTCACAATCATTGTGTTCATGACAAATAAGTATAAAGGCAAGGCAATAAATAGTTAATTATCGATATTTTGTTAACTCAGTTATACAACAGCAAGTAGTTAATATGTTTGTAATTAAAACTACCAAGTGTTTGTGATTGTAGTATGGTTAGTTATTCTTTATTCCTTATTGTTTCACAGCAGTCACATAATACCTTTGAAAATTGCATATCTCTCTTTTGGATACGCCTTGAATGTAGTTCTATACCATTTGTGGACCAGCATAGATGTTAGTATCTGAAAAAATAAAAGTATATAATATTAATTACAACACCTCATTTCTCAGAAGGCTCAAATAAATAACAGTTAACTTGAAGGAATTACAAAAAATACCTGATTGCACAGAATCCATATTAATATACAGAAGAATGTCACTGTCTGTAAAATACACGCGAGAGCAGCATAGAGAATGATCTCGCAACATCTGTGAGGGCTGGAGACACTCTCGAACAGTCCTCCGCGGGGGATCTTGTGTTCCTCTGTAACTACGTCCCCCGTCTTCTTGTCTTTTCTCAGGTTTGCAAGGATCACATTCGTCTGATGCTGTTCGTACCATGCCCAGAGAAATATTGGAATCCCAGGTACCAGCGCAAGAGCTGTCCTTAAGTCTGCCCATACGATTTTGTCTCTGTTTTTGTCTCCTGTGAACATATTAGCGGATCTTACAACACTTTTCAATAAAGTAAAAGGGAAGGAAAGGTAGAGGTTCTTAAGACTTTAATAGAACTTGCCGCAAAACAAAGGCGCCTGACCAACGATGGCAGTATTCAGTGCGAAGTGGTACAGCCAACCAGCGAGATAGTGAGAGAAGTATATCTTGCCGGAGCTGGTGAACACTTGCATACGGAATACTTCGTAACACCGCTTGGTGCATTGCAGAGTTAGCAGACACATCGCGGTCAACGATGCTAGGACTGACACTGAAAATTGCAATAGACAGTTTTGTTTCGATTGAAGTGACGACATAATCTAACATTTTAACAAAAAAATAACCGACTTCAAATGAAGTACATCCAATAAAAAAGAATCATCGAAATCGGTTGGCGTAATATTGAGTTATTCGTCCATTTATCGCGCACATACTTAATGCAAATTTAAGACTTATATGCTTTTGACATGGATGCCATTGTCAGATCTCGCTCAAATTTATGTGGGACCACACGACAAACACCAGCTTTCGATTAATAAAAGAATCATCAAAAAGTAACAAACATAAAAAATACAGTCGAATTGAGAACCTCCTCCTTTTTTTGAAGTCGGTTAATAAGCATAACTAAAAGTAAAAATAAATAACTGTTTTAGTTACATTAAAGATAGTTAAGAACCATCTCGATCACAAAACATAAGTACATACATACACACAAGATACGCGCGAAAACATAACCCTTCCTGGCGGTCGGGTAAAAAGACGCAGCTATTGCTTAACTCTTTGTCGAATATGACGATGACGTAGTGTGTCCACTTGAGTCTTGACTTACTATTGCCACAACGACTATATGTAGGTATCTCATTTTTTCGGATGTCTTGGGTATCTTGATGCTTCGGTGAAGAAATGCATCGTGGGAGAAACTTACATGCCCAAGAGTTCTCAATAATATTCTCAAAGATATGCCAAGTCTGCTAAATTTCATTGAAATGTATAATTTCTGTAAGGTAAGTATTTATAAGTACGAGTATAGTAGATTTTTTTCCAAAGTAAAATCGGAACTTTTATATAATAGTTTCATCATGTCCGTCTGTCCGTCCGTCCATCCGTTCGTCCGTTCGTCCATCCGTCCGTCCGTCCGTCCGTCCGTCCGTCCGTCATTCCGTCCGCCATTCCGTCCGTCTGTCCGAAGCAAAGCGCCGAGACCCTTAGTACCTCCCCTATAGGTACACTCCCCCGCCGGCTAAACGGTTGGAGTTGACAAGTGAAAAAAATCTTAAAAATAGGTTATATTTTGATAAAACCAGAAAAAACTATCACGGCTATGTTAGCATAAGTAGTTATATGTATGTAGTATGAGTAATAACTGATAAACTTACTACTTACTTCGGAACTCTACATTGCACGTGGCTTGACACGTACTTGCCCGGTTTTTTTACTTAGTTCCTTATATCAAATTAGTGATGTAGAGCGTCTTTAGACTTCGTGTACAATTTCTTTACTTAATTACTGCAAAAATAGTACATAGGTGTGCTAAAGATAAGTGCAATCGTTTACCTGGCGAAGTATTCCCATGCAATATTTTTAGTGACTTCGCGTAATTTTCATTAACTTGAAAGCCACAAAAATATACCAGTACCATATAAACCAAGTTTACAATATCTAGGATAAATGCAAACACATAAAAGTGCCTACAATAATACTTGGGGACGTCCAGTTTCTTCATAAACCTAGCACCGTTGCCTTTGTAACAAAATGCACCATACAACACTGCTCTCAAAATGAAAGTTGGCACATTTTTTTCATAATTATACACAAAATATCCAACAGCACAATAAAATACGCTTAAACTCAAAAATCCTATTTGTAGCGGATTCAACATTGTCTTGTCTGTTTGATAAAGGACATCGATATACTAAAAGAAAAATAAAAAAACTAGGACATTTAAGTATATTTTATGCTTGATGTATACTCGTAATTCGCTGTGATTTATATAAAAACTTACCTATAATTACAATCTGGTCAATCAAGTTTCGTATTTTATTGTAGGTTGCATTCACTACGAAAGCGGAAGAGTCTAGGCTAATTAGTCCGTGTTTTAGACAAGTCTTATTAAAATAAATTATTAATAGCAAATAAAAAATAGTTTTGGCATTAAATGATACCTGTTTGTAAATTGTTTTCATTTTATGTCAGCCTTATTTCTATCAAATAGGAGTTGTCTAAAAAATGGACCATGACTATTCTATTCTATGCATGCAGTGGCAAATTTTCGGACGGTGTGCAAGTGCGGTGATGCTGCCCCATATATTAAATATTATATTATACTCTTTGAGTGATACGAGTGGCCGTGGAGGCAGGTCGTAATGGTGGATTACGGCATAAAAAAATAATTAATGTAAATGAGTAAAAAATGTAGGTATTAAATTGTGATTGTTTTATTATATATTTATACATATATCTATACTTTTTTATATACCTCTCATCGTGTTTGACTGTTTGGCCTAAAGGTTAGCTGGTAGAGAATGCAATAGCATTAAGCTCGCCATTTGTACTTCGGTATTTTATATTGTGGTCAATAAAGTGTGCATAAATAAATAAATAACTGCAACAATTATAATGCTCGACTCTGTCATGGTCGAAGATCCCACTGCAAGTTTGCTACGTTGCGTATATTAAATTTATACCTTCACACAACGCTCCATAGTGTTGAGCTTGGGTATACAATAAAAATATATACAACCTTGTTAAGAATTTCAAAATATACTCGACCGCAACATTTTTCTGGGGTAGCGTTAGGGGTATTTTCATGTTGGATATTCTACCATTCCTTGGACTGCCTTTCGCACGAACGCATCTATTCTGCGTGAACTAAAAGTTAAGACTCGACTCTCCACTCTCTGTATACGCAGAATACTTGAGTTTTTCGGACACATCGCCAGAAAAGACCGCCAAAACCTAGAGCAACTTATGGTTACTGGCAAAGTTGACGGCAAACGACCAAGAGGCCGCAGTCCAACTAGGTGGACTGACCAAATTCGTTCTAGTCTGGACCAACCTACACGACGCACTACATGCTGCCAAAGACAGGGATAAATGGGGTAAAACTGTCAAGCAGAGAATAATTCCAATCTTAGGGATCACGACCCTCAGTATTGAGGAAAACGACGCGAGGAGGAGGAATCTACCATTCATCTTTTTTCGCCAATGTTTCGAATGAGTGCATTGTTGCAGATGGTACCATTTTGTTGTAATTCTTCGTTCATAACGTATTTTCTTCACCTATATCGGCCTGTTACTGTTTCTTAAATAAATCATTCACTATTAATAATAATTTTAAGGGTGCGTTCTGTGCACTAGAGGGAGCGGAAGCGGTAACGGGGGGGCGGACACCGTTGTACGTTGTTTATTAGGGGCCACGATGACTAGGGTTTGGTTTAAACCCAACTAGCAATAGATTTGAATATTTTTTGATGCAAACTTGTTTCAATAAGAGTAATGAAATTGGCGTCAGAATCATCCAACCTCATAGAGTAAGAAATTATAAAGTATTTTTTACATTTATGCAAAGATTATAAATGGAAACTTACAGTTATCTGAGCAAAACTTTACTTCTAAACTAATTTAATAACTTTGCTTTATTTCAGAGGACCTGGAAAATTCTTTTGAAAAAAGATATGACGGGATAAACAAAAAGTTTTTAAACGCTTGTTGAAAGTTAGTGAGCAGCAATAAATTGTTTAATATTATATTTTACAATTATTTTTACTATAAGTAAAAGTTTTTTCCACTTGATATTTCCCAAATAGGTCTTATGGAAGCATTTATTAATTTGTAGAAAAGCTGTACAATAAAGACAAAGTAATATTAGTTATTGACTTATTATAAAATCAAACGCCTATAGGTTAGGATTCTATATTACGTTCTCTCAGTGCCAGATTTATATTTTTTATCAGTGTAGGCCAATTTATTTCCGCCGCCCCATTTACCTTTCTAAAATAATAATTTTCCATTCATAGTAAGGAAGGCACTGAATTAGTCACTAAGAAAGTGCTAAAAAAACAAGAATTTCATGTTTTTACGACACTTTTTAATAGCAAAATCATCTATAATATATCATCTTCTGAAATCTGCCGCCCCTAGGACGCTGCCGCCCCTAGGCCGCGGCCTATACGGCCTATTGACAAATCCGGGACTGCGTTCTCTATAAAGTTGCTATTTTATATTCGCCATTTTAAGAATCTAGTTTTTTTTTCTTAGAATGACTTTAATATTTTTTTGTTATGAATGATGTTACTACTGCGGAAGGATTTTCTTCCGCAGTTCCGAAGACATAATAGCTTGTATCTGATTCTTCAGTGTCACAAAATCACATAATTGAAAACCGTAGTGTAGTCTCAGTCTAGTCCTGTCTTTTAACTTTTCCAATGGCGAACAGCACGGTGACAGAGCAATGGCAAAAATGACGCAAAAACAATTGAATAACCAATTTTTCATCGGACAATTCGTAGCTTCGAAATGGGAATAAAATGCCACATATTTGATTTCAGTTTTCTGTTTATGGAATATGCAATGTAGAATATCTCTACGTAAGAAACTAATATAAACATGAATGGGGTTATAAAATAAATAAACGCTTACACACTCATACCTCCGCAATAGATTTTAACTGTTTCACGGGTGGCATGGACGACACATATTATAACACACGAGAAACCGCCCTCACTTTGCTTCGGTTTTGTTATTTTTTTACACCTGGGGTTACATTGTTGGAGTTTTATTAAGGATCCCTAATTTTTTTGAAAATATAATAATTATAGCGTATGTCACCCGGCGATAGTGTAGCTTCCCAACAGTGAAAGAAATTTTCAAATCGGTTCAGTAGTTTCGGAGCCTATTCAATGCAAACAATCAAATCTTTCCTCTTTATAATATTAGTATAGATAACAATGACAACTATGACCCGAGTACAAACATTTATTTGTCACATAAATATCTGCCCCAGCGGGGACTCGAACCGGGACCCCTCGTTTCGCAGGCAGTATCACTACCAACTAGGCTACAGGGTCGACTAAATATAATAAAGGTAACTGGTAAAGGCTGTGATTACATTCCATTCTGTGTTGTCCATTGTGTGTTCCATCATTTTTGCAATTAAAGCCGGGTGGTGGAGAATGCTGTAGGCCTCCTCAAGAGCAGGACTGTGATCTGTAGTGAACCGTCAATATGTTGAAGTTACAAGGTATAAGAGTTCCATCCATTTTGAGTGTAAGCCAACCTCCCTTACTCGTGGTGCATTCAGGCTACAAAATGGGTGGCTTTTTGTAATTGTCACAATCAACGTGTATCGATTTAATAGTCAGGGAGCATCACATCATTATGGCGGATGTGACGTCATGAAATTTTAATCCAGTTTTGTATTTTTGGGATCTCGGAGCTTGAAAACTCTGTATGGTAGAAAGAGTAATTTTTGGTCAATTATGTCTTCTTAGTCCATTAAGTACCTAGCATGCTGTTGTGCTTTGCTGGGTCCTGTAAAATTTTTAATGTTCTCATAGTGACGGGGCTTATTATTTGGCTTACTTTCACCGTCCTTTCTAAACCGACTGAGAATTACATTTTTACATGTTTCGATTGCAGTATCGGTTGTCTCTATACCTACACCGTGTTTGATTAAAATACGGGGTATTTAATGAGATGGATGGCACAAAAATGCTCTAAGGTCTCCGAAGAATTTCAAGTGTACTAAACTAGGTACTAATTACGAGTTAAACATTGAAGTGTATTCGTTAGGAGGAAGCGTTCAAAGAGGACCGCAAAACCACTCAAATTGAAGCGTTTTTACTCACTACAAAGCATATCCTCTAACTCCCGAAGCTCCGTTGACGATCTTTTTGATGTTAATTACGAACTATCTTCACAACAATATTTGTTGTTTACGCCAATTACGCGATGGAAATGTGAAATAAGGCTAACTTTTACCACAGTTGACACCAAACTTGCGTTAGTTAGTACTTAGTTCGATTTGCATATCCATTGATTTGTAAACTTTAAGTTTCTTTTCGATGTTTGTGTAAAACTAGCAATGGATAGGTTGTATGGTATAAAATAACAATGATTTGATATTTGTGGTGTCTGCTATGCATTTATTATTCAGTGTTGAAGTCTTGGCGCATTCTAGGCGTTTGCAGCCAGCGGTGAATGCGTTCGGTTTAGCATAGTTTCTTTTCTACATCCTGATTATCTAAATTGAGGGGTGGCAGGCCTGCAAGAAATTGAATTTCAACCGTTGGAAATATACCTAGCTATCTATAGCTACCTAGCTATATATGGGATTATTTATTTATTTATTCAACAAAATACTTGCTGTGCTTAAATCTTATCCCCCGGAAACAGACCCATTTTCCAAGATAAAAAGTATTCTGTATTAATTTAGGATATTTGAATTATTCGTGTGCGAAATTTCAATAAAAATCCGTTCAAAAATGTTTGCTCTTTTTTAAGAAATGCATTTCCAGTCATCCGCACAAACTTTCGCGTTTATAATATTAATAGGATAGGACAGGACTAGTTTGAATACATCAATTACATCTAATCCTCCCGCAATCGGTTTCTTTCTCAGGAGATTACTTCATATTTAGGCATTGAAGTATTATTACTAGCGTATAGAACCGACACCGCGAACACAATGTATGTCCCAATGAATTGGCGCCACGTGGCTTCAATCTTCAATGGATTCGTTCGATTTTGAAAGGAGAATGGGGGTTCAATTTTGAAAATCGAACCTCCCGGACGGGATACACATTTTGTTCGAGATGTCTGTTCTATGTCATTATACTTCAATGACCATCATACATTTTAACCGCGAATTGTTGCAAAGGAGACTAATATTGACACAATGGATTTCCAAAAGGTAACGCCTGATACTTTTAACTAAATTAATTTTGTTATTTTATATTGCTGATTTGAAGTATCTATTAGCTTCAGAGTGGGATACGGTGTTCTCCTCTTCAAAGATAAAATAGCTTTTTTGAAACCGTTATAAAGTATTTGACGGTTGATGGCAGAGAAAAGTGGAAACTTTCCAATTCAGTGAGGAAAGTATCTTCTTAAATTGTTTAAGTTTTGAATTACTTACTTATAAATTTACAAATAGAGTTCTTAGAACTTGCGTGATCAGATTAAAAAATAAAGAATATGGCGAAAACCTCTTAGAAACATTTTACGTAAGTTGCCCTTTGAAAGACGTTGTTTGGTTTCGTTTAAAATGCCTTTTTTCTTGTAGACTTCATATTGTATAGCCGTAATAATTACTATTTCAAATAAGGTCGCCATATTTTTCTTTTAATGTAAATGAAACAATTCCTATGCACATTTGTTATTGATGCGAGTTTCATTTATTATTATTTTACAACATAACGTACCTACCTATTCGATTTGATTTGATTGCAAGAACCTGCACCAAAACTTATAACTTCTAATAAAATTCCAAAACCTAAACGAATTTAAACATTTTAATCATTAAATGTATTTATACATATAAGTAGGTACTTAAGAGGAGTATACAAACAAAATTATATTTCACTTTTTTCTCTGTAAAGAGATTGAATAATAGCGGGAAATTTCTCGAGTCTATGGTCCATATTTGTACTTTTTTGACTATGTATTATAGTTCAATCTCTGGAAACCAGACAGTCTAATATTGGCCCGTATATAGTCTATGGGATCGGATATTACAGACAAGAAATATTTATGTGCGGTGACAGCTGATGTCGTACTCATGCTTGGGCGCCAAAATTATCCTTTTTTACGGCAAAAGTCGATGTATAGAAAACGTATAAAACATTTCGTTACGAAACTTTATCTATGTATATGCTGTACATATAAATACAGCTTAAATACTTATTTGTTACTTGAATGACATACATGGATATAATTTTTATCTATGATGGGTACTTTTTCATAAAATTCATGCCATTTATTTGTATAATGCCAGTTATTTGTGAACTAGTACCTAATGTTTTAGAAGTGTGGCTAAGTACATGGACGTGAATTATGTTCTTAAATAGTTAAAATAAGATAGCAGTAATTTATTCTGAGCCTGAAAATCTTAAGGTCGACGTGCACAAACTTACTTCATAACACGAGATCAACTTGTTCATTGAACGACCGTACAAAGAGAATTATTTAATCAGAATAGAACATTCTGATGTTTCATTCATTCATCTCTATCAAAAGATATAATCTTGCAAAGGATCATATTTTATACAAAGCTCTGACATCAAAGGATTGATAAAACTGATTATTTTTTAAACTTTGCAAGCCTAAAAGCTTTTAACTGATAAAATGTCACTCCTGTTTATACTAGAGGAAATATTTGCCCTGAAAGAATTCCTGAACAACCTTCTAGTAGGTACAACTTAGATTTTTTCTAATTCATTAATTATAATTGTTTTTTTGGGCTGGAATTTTGAATAATCAAAGAAAAAATGTGATTTTCAAAAGACAAGCAATAACTATATTTATATTGCTCTGATTTCAAAAGTTTTTTAGTATTGATCCCCTTTGTCGACTTATGTACCCATTAAACCCACATACAGCATACCAGCTTACTCCTAGACGTACTGCTTCATCTGAATCTAGAATGTGGAAACATACCCACAATTAAACACTGGATTAGTAGCAAAAAGATCGTTGGATTTGTACGTATCATTATATATTTTGCGGTCTAGCAAGAGGAACTTTAAAAGATATTAATTAATAAATTATAACGAGATTTTAAGTTCCAATTATCACGTAGGCCTTCAAACATGGTACCTATGCTCATGTGTGATAACTGATAACACGAATGCGTTTCACATAGCTCTAAGTAACATAGATGTAAGCGCTACATGTAACTAGGAAAAAAGGCTTGTTAGTTTCTTCTCATACCACATGACATGTTGAAGCGAACATAGTTTGACTTTCCAAAAGTATTCGAAACCTCGAAACCTAACGAGATCAAAAAGAACGAAGATCGAAAAAAAATAGGAAAATTATTTCACCATTTCACTACCACGGCAATTGTCTAAACCGAAAGGGAATTTTGCTTGCAACGATTTGGTTACCAGCAGATTACTCTGAGCATCAGTCTTCTACACCGGAACAAGCTGTTTCATGGCTCCCTCACGAAATCTCCAGCGATTTATACATTACATTACATTCAGTTGTAATATGCCGTACGACTAGCAAACTAATTAGTGGAGCACAATTTCTCATGCCAACGCAGTCTTAGTCATCTGCAGATCTGATAGCGCGCGTCTTCATATACTGCCTTTGAGGGTATGAGAGAATGAATGTGGTAGTTTACAATTTTTAATTTGTTCAGGCGCTACTTAAGTAATATTACATTATATCATAATAATATTTGTGATTATATTTCAAGCAATATTTAGTATTGAAAACTGGAGATCAATGATAAACTTGAAGGACAAATAGTAACAAACTTTCGTTGTCTTGCCTTCCAATGTCCTGACCACAAGATCGCAGGAGTCGCGGTTACTGGCTACACTAATTTTTCCAATAGGAATATCATCTTATTAAGTTGTAATAACTAAATAAATAGTAATATAACTGGGGGACTGACGACCTGAAGAAAACAGTTGGCTCAGAACTGGTCAGAGTGGTGCAAGTTAGGGAAGGCGAGTAGATCCAGCAATGGACTTCCAAGGGTGATAGATGAATTAATGGTGGAACTAGTAATACCAAATGATTCTCTCCACCCAATGATATTATATACTACTAGTAATGCCAAATGATTCTATCCACCCAATGATATTATATACAAGATATGCCAAGATGGTGCTGAAATTATGTCAGTCGAATTTAGACAAGTGTATCGATTTTAATTCAGAGAGTTGATAGCTGCCTCTGAGTGAGGCGGTCTTTTTGGTTGTCTTTTTCACTATTATGGTTTTAGTAGTGCCATCCCTTTTACATAATCTACCAATGTAATAGTGATTGATGTAGTGAAACAAAAGATAAACGTGTGTGTGTTGTAGCTCGGTCGGAACAGATTTTTTGGTTGATTTGTAAGGGCATAACGTGTCTATACTTTAATATCATTGTATCCATCCATAATTTCTGGATAAGTTAATAGATAAATCAAGTCAAATAGAGTCAAATTAGAGTTAAGTATTAGTCCATTGAAAAGTTACATTTGGGGTTGCGTTTTTTAGAGGACGCAATTTTATTTTTTTGATGTGTAGGGGGGGTCAGTGTAAAGCTAAAACCAAGTTTGTGGGGTCGCCACCCTTGTCCCACGGCCGCCATCTTGAAAATAGGGGTTGGAATGATTTTTACGGTATATCTTTTAAACTATTTATTTGAGAAAAAAAAATTGTTAACATTTTTTGTTGCAAATTAAATTCTCTACAACTTTGGTCCAGTAACTTTTTATCGTAGAACTATAAATAAAAGGTTTTACAGCGCTCCGAAGTGAGTACTATTTTTTAGTACTCTTAACTATACCTATATTATACGTGTGTACTAATAATATGTCATCAGTTATTTTTTTTTATTTTGTTATTATAACTTTTTTAATTACAAATTTTGCAATATTATTAATAATTAATTATTGACTCTTTTTCACTCCATAACAGAATTTAACAATTATTGATTTTTAAAATAATTTTAAATCTGATAGCCGTTACCGGGAATACTGTTCAGGTAGAAAATACCCAAGTGAGCATGAGGGAATAAAAGAACAGCTGCCTGCTATTGTTATTATTATTCCTAACCTCTGTTATTGTAAGAATAGCTCTCAAAACATTGTGTTGAAGTTGTCGCTTAACCTATATCTTTTAGTTTTTAGTTTCTGAAGATTTTCGCTTATAACTTTTTTATTTATAGTTCTACGATAAAAAGTTACTGGACCAAAGTTGTAGAGAATTTAATTTGCAACAAAAAATGTTAACAAATTTTTTTTCTCAAATAAATAGTTTAAGAGATATACCGTAAAAACCATTTCAACCCCTATTTTCAAGATGGCGGCCGTGGGACAAGGGTGGCGACCCCACAAACTTGGTTTTAGCTTTACACTGACCCCCCCTACACATCAAAAAAATAAAATTGCGTCCTCTAAAAAACGCAAGGTAAGGCTTAAAAAATGTAACATTTCAATGGACTATATTAATATTTCACTATTTGGTTAATTAATATCAGTTTCAATTATATTATTGTAATATTCTATAGTATTGTAATTTAGTAAATTGTATCAAATGGATGTAATCGAAAATTTTTAACAATATAATAGATATAATAGAATAGATAAGAGGTATAATTTGACATAGATAATATGAAATTTAATAATATCCTAATTGTATGCATGCTGTGTTCACCTATAATTGCGGGAACACGATTTTTAGAATTATGTTAAACTGATATGGTGAATGAATTGTGTATCCGGCGTTGGTGGACCTTAATAATAAATAAATAAAGTAATAACAACTAACACTCTAGGCATTGTTTTGAATTCTTGTCTATTGCGATCGACCCTATAATATGTATACCTTATCCATTGTCAGAGCTGACTCTGTAGGCACGCAATAATGTAAAGAGGTACCGCTCCAGGTGTGCCGTCGTGCCTTATCTCGAGATGCCGATAGCGAACTACTCGACCTGTCGCTCTCAGATTGCTTCCAGTTGAAAATCAAGGCTTTATTATTGCTATTAATTAAGATAACATTTTAACAAAAAAGAACCGACTTCAAATGAAGTACATCCAACAAAAAAAAAAGAATCATCGAAATCGGTTGGCGTGATATTGAGTTATTCGTCCATTTATCGAGCACATAATTAATGCAAATTTAAGAATTATATGATTTTGATATGGATGCTATTGTCAAATCGCGCTCAAATTTATGTGGGACCACACGACAAGTACCGGCTTTCGATTAAAATAAGAATCATCAAAATCGGTTCACCCAGTCCAAAGTTCTGAGGTAACAAACATAAAAAAATACAGTCGAATTGAGAACCTCCTCCTATTTTTGAAGTCGGTTAAAAAATCATCTCGACCATTCGGTGCTGATTCCAAATTATCGTGTTTTTTCTTTATGTATTCGTCTGGATTGCATGGACATGCAATGTTACTATGAAAATTGGCGGACGTATTTTTGCGGGCATATGATAGGTGTGTATCCTTTTCAGCTATAAATAATCCACACATTTATTTCTTGTCTTTATAATGTGTGAAATTAACGAATTTAGAAGTTTAGTTCTATTGCAGTGACAAGCTTGAAGTATGTTTTTCAAATGTTTTTGTTCATACGTACGTTTCATACCAGGTTTCGAGTTTTGCAAGACAATAACTCTTTACAAGCCTTTTATCCCATAGTGGTATTTTACGGAGGATTGAAAATACTAGCTGGTTAAAACTAGGGATGCCATGTGATATAAATATATTTTCAGAACATAAAATTGTGTACCTAGTTTTAAAGGCAGCGTAGTTGCGTAAAATTATTTATAAGGTAACATGATAAGATAAATTAATTGACTTAGATCAAATGTATTTAGGGAGAATGAAAAATCATTAATAGTGGTCCATCGCCATTCACGTAGGAAATTAAAGTACATACAAGGCAAATTCAGGTAAATTTACAATACTACTAAAATTATTATGACGCGTTCTTTCTGAACCGCTGTTAGAGATTCGGGAATGCATTTTTAACCATGCGATTGGCATGATAAAGCATTGGCAACCGAAACACAGTAACCAGTAGGTAGACTTAAAACACAATCAGTACAGTTCTGCTTAAACCTAACGGGTGGTCACCTTAAAATACCCGACTGAATCATTTTTCTACGTCACACCAAGTCTGAAATATTTCCTTCAGTCTAGAATGCGCGTTTGTTTCCAATTGAATATTATATACTGCATTACTTAGCTGCCTCAAGTAGCTAGCATCAAGTAATCTTGCTTTGGTAACGTGAATTGCATTTGATCGGAAATAATAGGAAATTTTTATTGTAAACCGGGTCAGCTAGACCCGGCAAACGTTGTTTTGCCATATAAATAAATAAATAAAAAAATTTAGGGGTGGACTACCCCTAACATTTAGGGGGATGAAAAATAGATGTTGGCCGATTCTCATAGATACCGGATAAGCACAAAAAATTTCATCAAAATCGGTCAAGCCGTTTCGGAGGAGTATGGCAACGAAAACTGTGACACGAGAATTTTATATATTAGATTTAATTTTATTGGTAGTTGTAACAAAGAATTGTCTGATTTTCATTTGGAATTTAAGACGTCTTTTGTTGACCTTTTCTTTATGACCGTAGAGTAGAACCTATCAACATTGGTTGGCAGTTTCTTTACAATCTTTATAAAACGACAATATCTATACAATTATATATAAAATAAAAAGCGAAATGTTGAACAAATGCAAATACTGAGATGTAAAGGATTCGACGGTAACACGATGAGGCATGTCAAGCGATTCCCTTTGAGATATCAATCGCTGTTTGCTTTCTCTATTGTACTGATATTTCTGGAATAAAGGAATATTTGAATTCATACCGATATTTTATATAAGTCGTTCTGAATAAGCGTATTATGTTCAAGTGGCATCCATGTTTCCTCCACCTGGATATATCTCTGCGAAGTATTTTCTGCTTTATGTACTTTATTTTCAATATAAAACCGACAAATAAGCGTATGTTTAGTTAGGTGTTATTATGTTAGTTCGAAGTGGTCACCACAGCTCACGACGGTAGACGCGTCGTCGACCAAGAAAGAAATGAGATTAGAATGTACTTGAATAGTTTTTAAATGGTCCAGGGTAAACTGCCCAGGGCACAAGTGGGTTACAGCGCTCCCCCTAAACAAACAGTTTAACGCCGGGCGGCGTAGCAGAAAGAGCCCTTCTATCGACATATTTCACTGAATTTTAAACGTGGCGCCCTCTACAAGAAAACTCGCTTGCCGCCCAAGGGTCACTACTTTGACGCCTCTTGCCGTCACTTTAACTTCGCGTGAATTGAATAATAGGTGTCCAGGAAAAAATCTAAATTTCATCCAAATGTCCGAGTTGTGACCCTGTCCATCCAACCATTGATAGAAAATGCAATTATTGTTCTCTACAATTACAACGTAACCTCGCTCACAAACTCCCGACGCTCGCTATTGAAAATTGAATTGAACAAAGTTTGTGAGAATATTCGCGGTGGAATATTTCATCTAGGCGTTATCACTTATCCCTGATATTAAATTCTTGTGCACAGACAAAGAATTTCTGTCTTTAGGGAGATGGTATATTGATCTGTTCAGTTATAAATAGTTAATGAACAAAAGAATTAAGATACGCCTACAGGTTTTATTTTGTTGAATGACGAATGGATGAATGAGTTGGTCTTTCAAACAGGATTTTCTGTAATTGTTACTATCCTTATCTTTAACAATTGCTTTCACAAGTGATATTTATTTTTATTGAGCAAAAATTACGATATACAAACTCAGACTGCTCCTGATTTGGAAGTAGATTTAAATTACTAAATTTCCCCTGACTTTACGCTAAAATCAGTCCCTATTTTATAAATCATCCATACATTTTTAAACAGCAGAAAAGTATAAGAAGCAACAAAATAGATTACAACGCCCGGATACAAAAAAGCAAATTAAAAATTCATAACCGTAAAATCTGCTGCGCGCAACTACGTCCATTTTGTAGAATAAACCCCTCGTGTGGATGTTTGCATAATGATTTTCCACCAACATTTTTAAACTGAACATTCGTTATTTATATAAATAGCTTGCCCACGAGCAGACGGGCCAACTGATGGTAAGTATCACGACCCATGGATATTCGGATTCATGGTAGATGGCTAGCCTAAAAAACCATATCACCATACCGAACTAGCTAAAGAAATACATGATTGCTTCTCTAATATTTTCTTTAAAATCACCTTTATGGTTAGTCGTGGTTACGATACGGATTTTGGTCCGTAAATAAAAGAAGATAATCTTGAATCGAACCACGAAGCCAACCGCATTGTGTTCATCGGAAGTTGGAAAAGAAACTACTACTTTACTGCAGTGATTAAGATTATAACGAGTCGCAACTACTGGATAATCTGGCTCAAATCCTTTAGCGAATTATTACTGGACATTTTAATTGAGGGGCTGTAGACTGGCCTGGAGCATACTCAATTACGCTGCTCTTATGCCGATTCTAGAAACTCTAAGTGAGGGGTTAGAAAGTGGTGGAAGTTTTTGTGTGGCTGAAGGCCTCTTACAAGACTTATTCAACTTCCAGTCACTCATCCAACCACCGACCGAGGATCGACAAAGCCGCCTGGCTTAGCGATACGCTTTGAATAAGTATCTGAAAATATCCTAAATATTCTTTAGCCAGGGTCATTTACATTTCATGCCGAGGGCGCAACGTAACACGTACATTGTGTGGACTGAAAACTAGTTTGCTGATACTGTATCAATAAAAGTACATAGCATCTGTTTCCAATCCACAATCCAAAATCCACAATCAAGCGTACACAATTACTGATCTATCGTTATTAGTGAACGCTCACTTGTTAATTGCTTTACGTTATTGTTTTTTTTTTTTGGTAAATTGTATAGATATTTTTCAATTTGAAAAACTTTAGGAATACCGTGTTTTTCATTAAAGTGTGAATTTCGAGACCTGTATTTATTGGGAGACTACGCTGCATTCCATACTAGTTAAATTGTGGCTTAAACTTAACCATGCCTCGATAATCGATATCAAGTGGTGGTAAGACCCTACATCTCGAGTGGGGGATTGTGGGTTCATTTCAGTGCAGAGATTTATGTGATAAATGTTTATAAGATACTTGTTTCTTGTGAGAATCTTTGTTTTTTTTGTTATGTATTTCCATGCTAACTGCTACGTAGTTGATGATGATTATGTGTTATTTTTTTTAAACAACATAACGGTTATTTTTTGTCAATTTTCACAAAAATATATGACTGCAAAAAGTATCTTCTGCACGGCAGTTTTGTATCCGTTCGTAAAGACGATGTCTTCACGAAATGTCGCGGTTCAAGATTGATCGAGCGAGCTGTACGCAGTCAGTCTACGTTTGAGAGACATTAATCATAAGTTTTGAAAGGTAAAAAAGCTTACCTATTAGTGTCACTCGGTCTTGGCTTTCGTTGAAGCAAAGGAGGTCACCATCATTAAAAAGAAGATTCATGGCTGTGCTTCATGGTATAAGTGTACAAACAGTAAATCTGTCTTTATTGATTTACCATCTTGCAATGTGATGATACAAGTTTTAATGGACAAGACGGTAATTAAAGTAATTCGAGTCATAGTGGTGTAAGTGTGGACTTTATGCTCCTACAATTCCAGGAAGACTTATTAGTTTTCAAGTCTTAACAAAAACGACGGCGGCTGATTATGATTGATAGAAACAACAGATTTTTTTCGAATGGACAGTTGGTAATGGTAGGGACGATGACAGGGGCAGAGAGTCTTTTCATCCTTGAGTCAATCTCTCTTGATTGTGGTGCATCGTGCTGGACAACGGACAAGGTTACGTCGCCATGCCCCTCTTCATGGTGGTAACTGGGTCTTAACCATCGACTCGGCAGTAGCAGGGTATTTTGACCTCCTGGCTATATACGGTGATATACTCGTATCTTTATAAAATGGACCATTAAATATTTTATACGCATTTCGATAGTAATTTTGGAGAGTCAGTCTTTTGTATTTCAGAATGACAAGATACAATTACCTAGAAGAAATGTAATGTCATTGCTATTATTATGGATATTTTTGTTTACTATCAATTATTTAGAGGTAATATTATTAATGTCTGCGTTTAATATTAATTCCATTTTACTATTTTTCTGATCTTTTTTTCGTTAAGTGTTTATGTATGACCCATGCAAATAGCCTCAAATATTACCACAGATCGATAAATAAGAGTTGTACTTAAAATGTCGTATGCAAAACTTTGTCCAAAGAATAATAGACAAGGTAATAGACGTGCCCAGTTGACGAAATAATTACACCGTCCAATTTAAAGAGCTAAGTCGGTGAGTTTTGGGTCTGTAGCGGAGTTGTACTGTTGTATTTCCCCAAGGTACGCCATAAATCATTGTCAGACGGGCTCAGATGCAGCACGCCCGTCCATCTCACAACCCCTTTTTTCCACCCCCAACTTAATTAATTTGGCTGAAGGAAACATGTTCCATTTAACACACCTTGTTTTTTCGGCAATTTTTCGTCTGTTCTGGAGGTCTGTAGTGGCTGTACGCGCGGAGTGAAATTTCCCAATATTCAAAATTTGTGTTGGTACGAAATGGGATCGAACGATATTTAACTGCGTTATGATACCAATAGGTATGTCTAAACTATGAAGTATTCTGTGGTTACGATAACAACATGTCGTAGATGATAAAATCATCCGTCAAGTGTATTGTATACCAGACGCAGATAGGACATACCGACCTGCATTATATCTGTATCTTGTATCAACTAATATATATACTATACTTATAGTACACAATAAATTATTTATTTATTTATTTATTTTAATCCTTTATTGTAAATTTAATACAATGGGCGGACTTAATGCCTAATGGCATTCTCTACCAGTCAACCCTTGGTTACGATGAGAATTATCTTTCAGTTTGAGTTTGTTAGAACATTGACGCGTAACGCCACGATAGGACACTATTAGTAGCAAGGCAGTAAGAAAGTTGTCCTTTGATGATTTGTAAGGTAACCAACGTCTAATGGGATTTGTAAAAAGTTTTTGGGGTTAACCAAGACAACATCGTTTGAACTGTCAAATATTAACCCCCCGCGGCCCGGGAGAAACTTTTGAAGAGACGATTGGGATTCTCTTAAGGAGAATTATTAAAGGAATAATATGATCAATTTTGTCATGAATCTATGTATACTGAATCTGTACAACTGAGTCTGTTTTATAAAAATATTGTAACTTTTATTATTCCCTTAGATAAATTGTATCATGGAAACCAATTATTTTTGGAGTACATTTTCAAGCCAGTTTAATTGAATGGGATTACAAATAGCTTAAAAAACCTATTGATATAATTTTGTTACGGGCACAGATTTCTAGATACATTCTGTGGTTACGGGCGACAATTGATGGCATACATGTTATGTTATGTGGCGACATATCAGAATATTGTCACTCCTGTGCGTCACTCCCATCTGAATCACGCTAAAGAAGGTTGTCTATATTGCTAAGCATACAACGATCCGGCTAGCGAGGCCTCTTCCCAGCGAGACATTCCTTTACGAAACATACATCAGTGCTTTTACAGGCAGAAAATAACAATCGTAAATTATGGTGTGGTCCTACCACTGTGGCTACCAGTAAAGTGACGTATTTAAGTTAGACTCTTCACCAATCCACACTGAAACAGAGTGGTAGGTAGGTACATACCACTTTGATGTATCATACTGTGAGACTACGATATTATATGGAATTTATGGAATTTATTTCATTATTCGAGACATGTCTTATTACTATAGGATATTTCGTAATTTCAGCTTTAAAATAAAATGTATTAAAATTCAATATTCCCACAACAATATCGGAACACCTGCGCGGCTGATTTCCATTCCATCCCTTACTCCTGTATAAATTTCCAATTTGTAAACCCGCAATAGGTGAGCGGGATATTTACTTATAGGAAAAGTTTTTTAAGTTCATATTGTCTATTCACTTTCAAAATGAATATTTTCTATAGTACGTTTTCTATCTTAGTATCAATAGTTTGAACAAACTGGCGATTTCTCTGTCTGTATAGTCGACTTTGTTCTTTTATTAACCTCCGACGAAAAAAGAGCCGTACTAAAGTTTAACGCAAAACTCTATTATATGTTCCCGTTTACCTTCATATATGAACATATTATGTGTGTATTTGTGAGTATGTCTGTTCATCGTATTTCCTAAATGGAAAAACCGATTTTGATCAGATTTTTTTGTTCGAAATGTGAGTTATCCGAAAAATCTTAGCTATGATTTAATAAAATCTGTTTGAAGATGATCAGCACGTTCCTAGTTGTATGGTGTTTTATAAATTGCATCATACATTCATTTTGATCCATCGAGAATCGTACGAAAGGAAAAACAATAATCTAATCTAACGTAACCGTTAAACCTGTAGGAGTAACAATCGGAATCCATAGAGTACCCAATGCTTCATCAACTTGCACAGGAAACTTGTATGAGACGTGAATAGTCTCAATGAATAGATTGTAGATAGATGGTGATCAGAGTTGAATGATTGTTTTATTAATGAACGCTATTATTTAGCATTGGGTGTATGGTGTCAATGAGTACAAGGATTACCATTTTGATAATATCTTAAAAAGCACCCCACGCTTTTATTACAATTACACGATTCTTAATTCAAATTTATTTTCCATGTTTTAGTTGGATTTTCTATAAAAGCGTGTTTTTTAGTTTTTTTTTTAGTATTATTTATTTGTGATAAGCGTGACCTGGTACTACCCTCAGGTTTGCCTTCAAACGAGGGTATTCCATAACGGTTAACAGCACAGTCACTATTGAAGTGAAACTTCTTTAGAATCGTTAGTGATTTGAAACCGGATGCAACGACAGGTAAGATAATATAACCGCTAATTTCGTCATTCAATTTAACTTGTCCGTAGCTCAATGGTCAGGACGTAGATACACAATACATGATGCGCAGGTTCGCGTCTCACAATGTTTCTTTTTTTTTAGTTTTATTTTTTTTTAGTTTTATTTTTATACTGTTTTTAAATACTTTCAAATGCTCTTTTAAATATTTTCAAAGAATTTATCAACAAAAAATAAGAATTTCATTCTTTCATTCTGTCGATCGACCAGCCGATTATACAGACAGTAAAAATGCTAAGTTGTATTCATAGATGGCGTGAGGAGTAAGATAGAACATTCGTTTTATTGCTAGATAGATTTTTAAAAAGTGCTAAGTTGTATTCATAGATGGCGCTTCGATTTATTGCTTTAAGATTCGATTTATTGCTTATTCATATCATTATCTTGAAACCAAAATTTTGGAAAGTATCACTTCCACCACGTGTGAATTGCACACATTTTTTTTTTTATTTAGTACAATCACTCTTAGTTCTTAAACTATTAACTTTTATGGATCACGCCACAAACTCTCAACTCTTGGCAAATACGAGTTCAAATACCTTAGTAGTTCAAATAATTTAGTCGAGGATTTATAATTATGAAATTTTAGTGGTCACAATCATATTGTATCCACAATACTAAAAGTTATGTTTTAACCGCTAAATATTAGAGAACAAAGGACATTTCGAGCGTTCACTGTTGTGGTCAACCGAAACTTTGAATATTTCTCCAAATTCCAACCAACTATTGTATCTATGCTTTCAGTCCATGAAGCTACCTTCAGCCATAAAATAGAGAGATTTAAGGTATTTCATCACTGTGGAGAGATCTTAATGATGTAACTAAGTATTACGTAAACATTATAAGCAGCCATAACTCGATTGGCTTTGCTATTCTATTGATATTGTATGTTAGGTTATTAATTATGTATGTCAAATTGTCCAAGCAATATGCCTAGATATGAAATCTTATTGTGTGTGTGTGTGTGTGTGTGTGTGTGTGTGTGTGTGTGTGTGTGTGTGTGTGTGTGTGTGGGTGTGTTTATGTGTTTGTGTGTGTGAATTATATAAAAATATTATCTCTCTGCACTCATACTCCCTGTAAACTTTAACTGCGCCTACTTCTCCCTCTCCGTATCTAATTGTAAAAAGGGGTAAAAAGTTTTTCCTTCACGTAATAATATAATAGTATAGTAATGTAGTTTATGAGCTAACAGTTTACAAGATTTTAGATGAAATCCCTAGGATTTATCTAGTAAGATCGTAATGACTCCTTTGTTGTATGACATCCGAGTGAGGGGCACTTAGGTTTAGTCGGATAAACTGGATTAGTTACGTCATTGTGCTTACAATGACGCATTGTTCCTGGTAACTGTTGTCATTAAACTAATGAACTTATTATGTCATTTTCACTTACATAGAGTAATACTAGCAAATAAATTTAGTAAATTTTAATAGCAAGGGCATTTATTGTTAAAATTCATGTAGCCCTCTTGTATTTATATACTCGTAGTTTAAAAATGTTTATAATTTGGAAGCTTATCACTGATATGATTATTATGAAGCTTATTTATTTTCTTATAATCCCGGGGAAAGTCCTCGGTTCTTACATTACAGCAAATTATATCTCAGTTGCCTATAATCGAAGCGGTTAAGGTATATTCCTGAGGCTATTGTGCCCCAACTTCTTTTTACCCGGCTAATGACCGAGTATGTCTTTGTAGACCGCAATTACATTGGACCACTTGGCTAAAGAGGTCAAGTTTGTCATTTACGAGCTTAGAGATGTTTGGGTTACAGGTTGCGTACCAACATTTTTAGCAATAAATATTTTTAGGAATTCGTACGTTTGGTGATAAAACGGAGCAAAGAAATCGCTCCTATGCCTGTATGCAGTAGGTACATCTGTGTATTTATATTATCTTTACCAAATAAAACTATAAGTTTGAAGTTTATTATATTTGTATTCAAATTGTATAATATCAAAGACGACGCTAATTCGTATAAAATCTGCTTCAATGTTTTTTTATAATATTGTATGTAAATGGATTTGACGAATGACGGTATCTTTCACACGGTAAGGTTTTGGGCAACGACCGACATGATCTTCCTACTACACATTCAATTTCTACTTCAATAAATCAAGATTACATTCCTTAACTATCTTTGCTATCCTGAACCTTAGTTCCTAAGATCCCTATTCACAGATCAGGTCAATGAACACGAAAGGGGAGTATCTTTGTGAGATCCCAAATAGCTTGCAGTCGGAACAAATAGCGCCACCGATAATGTAATGAGTATGTTCGAGTCATCTAGTGACCGCATCACATCGAGATGTTATTGGCTCTGTTAGATGTGACTTGGAGATCCATTAGGATAGAAGAACATGGAAGGGGCGTGGTACCAGGTGATGTCATCGTTAACCGATCATGAATGTAGAATAAACTTTTGGGCTTTGATTTTATGGTAACTTAATGTTAGATAACGATGGAACTCGGCATCCTACTGTTATTTTAAATGTGAAAGTTTGTGAGTATACCTATATGGATATTTGTTATTATTTCACGCAACATCTATTGAACAAGTTTTCTTGCAACTTACTATACAGTTAGACGATGATCTGCAGTAAGATATAGGGTACACATTATCTCGGAAAATGTGGTCAAAGGCGCGGGCAAAATGCTAGTATTAATATAAGTACCCGGATGACCGAGCTTAGGTCGGTTTAGTATTGCTTAACAACGCCATCTGCTTTAGCTTTAGTGTAGCTACTCGCCAATAGATGTCAGGAAGAGTCTATTGTAGCCGTTTTTCATTGCCTGAAAACATGGATAAAACGACATTTTTTAAAAATGAATCCTAGCTAGATCGATTTATTGCCCCCAAAACCCCCTGCATACTAAATTTTATGAAAATCGTTGTAGCCGTTTCCGAGATTCAGAAAAAAAATATATACAAGAATTGCTCATTTAAAGGTATTAGATATTGTTCTTCTTGTTGACTTCTTGTTTACGTCTAAACCCTCGCTGCAAGCAAAGTTGTTGCTTGTTAAAGACAATCGATCATAAAAGTTTTGTAAGCCTTACAAATTTTTAGCAAGTTCCTGTTATTTAAGTCAATACGTGTTTAGTCGTGCGCCAAGAAAAACCACAATACGAGTTATACAGTAGCATAGCAAGTTCTTTTACAAAATGGTCGCCTTTATCTTGTAACTGTAAGCATTGAATTCGAAGCTAAAAGGAGTTACCAGCAAAGAAACTGCACGCAAGTGTTGTCTTCACTGTAAACTGAGGACAAAGACTTCGCCATTTTGTTCCAGTCTGACTTTGTTCCCGGCGCAGGCATTCGATGTTTTAGAATTAGTCGGTAATAGAAATTGTACTCTCTTTGGAGAGGAATCTTGTTTTATTAACATACGATGTTATGATTATTATTACGATGTTTTATTACGATGCGAAGGATTAATTTGACCTAATAACATGTTATATTTGTATATGAGGTAGTTACTCTTTTTTTTTCTTATATCCCGCTGGGGTAGTTACTCTGCTATCAGGCCGTATTTTTTATTTTGATTTAATGAGTAATAGTTTATGGACTATTACTCATTATTAATTACTCATGCTAACATAGCCGTGATAGTTTTCCTTGTAAATTCATCAGAGGTTATACCTTTATCTGATAATTGTTTCACTTGTCCAACTCCAACCGTTTAGCCAGTGAGGGGGAGGGGGACACTTGACTCTAATCAAAATAATTAGCACTTTAAAGCCAAATATTTCATAAACGGACCCCTAATTCTTATTCCCGGATTCTAATTAGTCTTTGAAGACTAGATAAAATAATATTTTTGGAAGACCTCTTTAACAATATCCCGCACTATAGGGTACGCGATGAATAGATGATGATGATGATGATGAAAATTCATCCTTACAATAACTGTTACATTAACTGTAAAAAAAATGTTTTTCAATATTTTATTCTACGATTCTGGAGTTTTCATAAATATTTATATCTATGCCAAATTATAGCTTTCTAGCACTAAGGGTCTTGGCACTTTGCTACGGACAGACGAACGGACATGGATAAACTTTAAAGGTTCCGATTTTACTTCAGAACCCTAAAAACGTGAAAAAAGCGTCACGGCCAGAACCTTTTCAAATATGTATAAAGATAGCCAATCCATATTATGTAGTTAATGTGGCAGACCCTCGCATAGATGAGTAGTCACAATCATAACTAAAAATTTATGTTACAAATAGTGGTGTGAATTATACTACTATAATAATAATACCCACCCATTGCCACCAATTTTGATAATGTGTAGCTAGGGTCATTATCGTAAACACATATCCTATTGAAGGTCCTATTCAGTTACAGATAATATCTTGTAATTTCTAGGCACATTAATTCAATGATTACCTTCCTCCATTCTATAATATATTATTATGATCTGTCAAAACAACTAGGTATGTAGGTATTTAGGTATATCTATCGATAAAATAATATGTAAGATCCACATCTAACAGGATTTCGACATTATGTGTCTTACCGCAACTTATTTATGTAAATCATATAGTTATTAGTATCAGGCGTTACTTTCCATTGGTATATTTTAGTATGTATTAGTCAATTTTCCAACAATTCGTGGTTAACGTCTATGATGGTATATACTTGGCATCTCCCTCCCACGGAAACTTGCACTACAAAAATTAAAAGTATACACCAACATACATACCAACACCAACACGTGTTTCGCCCCGAAACGGAGTATCATCAGTGTAAGGTGATTCTACGATGCCTAGTCGCAAAACATCATTTACGCTAATCGTGGATAGTTGCAAAGTAGATAAATACCAACTTAATATGTTTTCAATATTTAGCACAATGACAACACAACTAAATTTCTCTATCCATCAATCTTAAGTCGAAGCCAACGTTCGCTGCTTTCGGTGGACCCTACTGACCAACTTACGAGGGTTTCACGAAAGATTCTTACTGTTGATGGAAGACTCTCTGCCACTCAGATTAAACCTGATAGTACTCAGACATGATGCTCTAGGTTCCTTTTAAAATCGGGCGTAAAATATTATTAGTGTATTGTAAAGTGGATGTAAAGAAAGTGTCGAAGTTTAGGATTTCAAGTATCACTTTATTTGTATACCTTATTTTGGAAATAATATTTACCTATTTACATTATTGAACCATAACAGTAGAAGACCAGCAACAACCTACTATTTAATATAATTATCTAAATACGAACTAAATATTAAAGTTGTTTCTATAATAAAATCCCAAAATTAATACGTGACTTGCCAATAGAATCTTTCAAAAAACGTGTAAAAACACAATTGTTAGGCAAGGGATATTATATACACTATAATATATAAGGAGTATTTAAAAGACAAAGACGCATGGAAATGATTAGCTCTGCAACCAGTTCCACTCAGAATAGTAAACTTTTGTATGATAATATCTTTTTTGTAATATTTTTTTAAAAGATGTGCTGAGGAGTTTCTTAAGGCTTTTCTTCTCCTCCATGACAAAGCACCTTCCGAAAAGCCAAAAAAATGACGTGCATAAGTGTATCAATGATACCTATATGAATAAAATATTTATATATACTTTGACTTCGACTATGAAAATAAATCTGAAATATCGCGGAACTCCGCATCTCTCGACAGCAAGACATTGGTGTCTCTGTGTGTTAGGTACTGATGTCCATGGGCGGTGATGACCACTTACCGCCAGGTAGGACGTCTATTCGTTTACCGGCTATTTACATAAAACAATATTCGTTATTCATAATATCAGCATCCGTTTTATTGCTGATACGTGCTCAATTATTAACACCCCACGAGTACAGTCAGCAATCCCAATTCAGAGATTGGACAAATTGCTCGCACCCTCCGGTGTTTACAATAAAAATATTGCTATGATTTTGTGAAATAAATAATCGTGTAACAATATAAATATGAAGAAGAAGGTATATTCTAAGGTATTAAATGTTCAATAATATTTATTTTACTTTGCATCATGATATATTTCCAGTTTCTCCCAACGTTCACATAAATATTCCCAAGTGAAATACGTGATCAATAATCTCTACCTTACTGACAATTCCTTCATCTGCATATTTAGTTTTTTTTCATGAAATTTCTTATATGCCAACTTCTGCATCGGACAAGCGTTGTAGAATAAAGGGATTCGTCCCTGGATCTTCAGTGGAGATTCATAGCCTCGCCGACAAATACATTATAATTAATTATAAAAACAAAAACCCCTGACTGTATAAAAAAACTAAAAAGAAAGAAGAAGCACAGTAATTTAGAAATATAATATATAAATATAACGCTTCACACTCATAGCCCCACACTAGGATTCCCTGTGTCGTGGCTGCCATGGACAACACACAAGACAAGGACATTCACACCCAGACCGAGAACAGAAATTCAAACTCATCATTCAAATTTCTGCCTCGCTGGGAATCGAACCCAGGACCCTTGGCGCGGCGATCCGGCATGGTAACCATTGCGCCACACGGGTCGTCAATTAATTTAGAAATGTAATACTGAACAACTACATCATAGAAGGATTAACAGTAGGGAACCACTCTTCAACCAATTAATCTTTGTTTTTTCCTAAGCAGCCCTGTTAAATTTAAATGGGCCATAAATACCAAAGTCAGAAGCTTCCAGAAAAAGACCTCTTCTATCAAATGAGCATCAGTAAATATCAAAGTCTGACCGTGCTAAATAACTAAACTGAATGATTTTCGTTAGAAGGCTCAATGTATAATTAGAGGACATATCGTTGATCAACGCTACGTGCCATAGTTACATAGCCCCAGGTGCTGAGCCAGCACCCAGCAAATTAGATTAATTCCACAAATCAGTAGACTCAGCGAGATGCAGAGGAATTTTTTTGGGGCGATGAACACAAAAATTCTGTAATGGGGCAGTATATTTATCCGAAATGGGAGTACCTTTAAATCGTTAGGAGTTATAATAGTCACGTTGCATTGAATTAATCTGCGTTGGGTTGACTTCACTTTGATGTTCTCAAAGTCTCTTCTCTCTTCGTTCTCAAAGTTTCTTCAAAATTTTTCACCGGTGCCGCGGTGCGCGAAATAATTTCGTAGATTATTAAATATCTAATAGAAGACTAAAAGGTGAGTTGAGATAAATTTAAGAGTTTCATTTCCCATAGTATATATTCCATTTATCACATTCATTTACGACCAGTTTCCATCAAATTTTTTTCGCCATCCCTACACATACCTAGCATCAATATCATATCTACCTCCAAATTTCATTACCATGATTACTAAAATAAAAGTTATTACGAAGACCGTCTATCTACGTTAAAAACCTGAAGTGGCAAGAGAGAAGTTTCACATTATTTGCCAGATATTTAAAAATATCTTTCATACTACCTACACTACCGTCGTAGTATTTCTTAAACTGGAGCTGAACCAACGCAATACTATATCATACATACGAGGACCTAAATAACACAGAAATAATCCTCAAAGCAGTAATATTTAACCAGCGCGATGTATTTATGAAGTGAGAACGTTTAAAGTTGCGCGATAGGACGGATGCTCTGTGGTTTAAACGGCATTAAATCTGAAATGCAAATGTGGAGCGTTCCACGCAGCTCTGTCCCTTTGTAAATAACTGCAGTGGGACAGGCATCTAAATATACTGGAATGTCCTTTTATCCAGTTAGAGCATTATCCTAGCCTTAAAATAGTCATAGCGCGGCGATTTGAGCCAATTAGATCATGAGACGTGATAGCGGGCGCGATCGATGGGCGATCTCTAGTGGCAATATTTCTAGAGTGATACCGTGCTTCGGAGGTCACATAAACCCGCCGGTTCCGATAGTTATCATTAAGTACGTAAGCCATGAAGACCTTTCGGTGGCATAAAACATCTTCCTACATTTGACCCCTTCACAAATTCGGTGTTGAATTGTTAATGCATTGTGGAGTAAGCTTTAGGCCTTCTCAGTCAGAAGAAAACATCAAAGCTCTGGAGTAGGCCATTGGCCATCTAATTAGCGTTACTTCAGTCGGTCCCGAGTACTCTCAATCCAGAGAAACTCATAATCGAGTCCACCTGGCTGGAGTCGCCACCGTGCTCTTGTGTGCGCCATTCCAGGAAATTTTGACCCCATCAGTGACGTGAGGTTACCTTTATTTTTGTGTTGGAGGTACGTAAAAAGAGCTTCAAAATCATATCCAGTTTTGTCATATCTAGATCTACCAATGCAGGTGTAAAGGTGCATTCGTTCCTTGACGCGCGGCTCTAATCAGCTAATGCAGTCCATTGGGCGTGTTCACAGCGTTCGACGGCCAGAACTATTCTGTCGTCGTATATTCATGTTGTAAGCGGAATTCGTGACGACATGCTTTACAGGAATTTCGTAGCGGCATCCCTGATCGAAATTTCGAATATGTTATAAAGCTGAAAATTGATACGCTCATGCTCTTTGCAATAATTTTATTCCATAGAATTATTGACTCTGTAATAATAAAATAAATAAATGTACACTCATACCCCCGCAGTAGTTAGGTAGTTGTGGCGTGATTGAGGAACAAATATCCAAACATCCAACATCTGAACATCCCAACATCTGAACATCCAAACATCTGAACATCCAAACGTCTTCACACACTTTCACATAATTTTAATAGGAATTTTAATATTAAGCGAAAGGATTACTGTTTCCTGTTCGAATCCCAGCCGGGGCAGACGTTTGTGTGACAGATAAATCTTATGACTAGGGTTGTGGCCGTTGTATGATAACTCATATGACGATGAGGCGCTTAAAGTAAACGACTACCTTGCTCGACGACACCTTTATTAATCCCCCATAATCCAATTCATTACAATAAAACTGTAGAAACTTGTGGTGGTTCGAATGAGGTTGATCGTCTAGTTAATCTTAATTTCGTAAATTTAATCAATTATAAGTTTGATTCAGACATGAACAAGTGAATTTTTTCTTTGTTGAGCTTAGTTAACTCCAATTGCGTCATACAGTGGAGAGAGAGACATTCAAGTGCTTTGATAAGGCCCCTTTTATTTGTTTGGTTATTGGTCGATCATTCTGTCGACCAGCACAATTTCTGCGGGAACGAAGCGAAGCCGACACCGTTCTCCGATTTATTAAATTACGTTCGAACTTACTCAGGAGTTAATCATTGAATAAGGCTCAGTTACACGTTTATATGCATCTATGTAACAAATATTATATACATACTCTATTAATCGGAATAGAACGGAGGTGAGGCTAAGCTTGTGCGGGACTAAGTTAACCGCCACACTGACCAGAATCAGTCGACAACTTAAGAACCCTACGCCAGTGACTGGCCCTTAACCGTGTTATGGGAGCGGCACAGACCCTCCTATATCGCTACGAAGCGAGTTTATTGCCCTTCTAGCTCGTAAGCTTGGGTCTTTTATGGCTATTTAAGCCCGCTCCAGGTACCATGGATTTTATTTATATATTGTATAATTTGTTATATTTCGATTTGGCCAAATCGAGGTCGGAGGGTCATTGTGCGGGGGAGGACGTGTTTGGAAGTGTCCGTTTCTGCCGCCAGTAGTCTCTGCAGGAATTGTGCTTTTAGTAATTAAAATATCGCAACAAGAGTGTTAACTGGTAAATGCCTCTGGCCTGGAATGTCTCTCGCCTATCTATATCTCAAGGATTGTATGGAATATACAGGACACTTGTTAATTAAATCCAAATACTTATGTTGTTTCCGTAACTGTAGTGTTGAGTCACTTCCCGAAGCCAGCTGCACCCGGCTGCCTTCTACGTATTTAAATTTATGGTAATCTATTATAAAATGTAGTTACCTGCTTTTCTAAAGGCGCGGACTTGAGTCCCTTTACCCTTCTTTACAAATACTCCGTTTATGGTCTACTGGTTATAAAATTTTATATTACGGTCAGTCTCTTTGTATTCAAATGTTCACTACCTCTAGATAGTTCCTAAGGATGATTTTACCTATTAGTGGATAACTTAATTATGTAAATTTCAATTTAATCTCTACTCCAATCAAATGAAATCAAATGTAATTGTAAGAAAAGAATAATGTTAAATACTCTCTAATATCAGTACAATGTGTGATGTATGATTAGCTATATGAGAAGGAATCTAATATTCGAATGTGCATTCATATGTGTCATATGTACCACAAGTTATACTTTAACTAAGATTGGAACTTCTATTAAATGTCTCTATGATCCTAATATAACCTCCTACGGTTAACGCTTTGAAGGTGAGCATGGATGAACAATGAAAGATGATATATATATCAAATGTTTAATTTTCAAATCAATTCAAAGGCAAAGATTATTTAGATTTCTAATAGTTACATTAAATCTATTAGAAACCGGGCTCCCATTGCTAGCCATTCTAAATTCAAGGGAAAATGTACAAGCCCATACCAAAAACCCTTGTGGCGCTTATAGTCTAATTACACATGTGATATGCTTAATTACGATGTCATATTCGTGTTATTTATTTACACAAAGCCTTACTCACTATAGAGAGACAACACACTAACTTAGTAAATACATTGCACTTTATAAATGGCTTAGGAATAAACAAGATATGTACACAAATAAATCCCACAAGTGTTAATATGTACACATTAATATTGTAGAAGGTCTCCCGTCCGTTAAACGGTTACTCCTTCGGTTATGGTACTTCTGACAAATCTCGTATAATATAATCATAACTAATCTAAATTAATAGGAATAATCATAGAATAACCTTGTCCAAAATGGACCAAGGTTGTCGCACCATTATTGATGCGTTTATTAAAATACAATTGTGGGGTTTATCTTAGTTTTAAAATCTAAGAAAGTCTAGGTACATTACCAAGGCTCGAAGCGATGATTCCCTGTGCTTGCACTGACTTTATTTAATTTAACACTTTCGCTACTATTTTACTAATACAATTTCAGGAAAATACTATAATAATACAATTAATATGAGATCGGACACAATGATCTTAATACTACAGGTAGTAGTACTGCCCCGGTGAGCGTTGCTTCCCAGACTGCCTCGTCCTCCGTTGCCCCGGAGTTTTGTTCTCTCCCAAAACCACGCCCTCTGCGGACAATTAAAAAAAGGACCCACAATAACCGTTCTCAAATTTGTTATTCATTGGCTAAAGATTAAACATGTCAGCCTCTTTCACTATTCATTGGCTAACATGGTTCTGTACGGTCACGCCCATGCCTTGACTCTATCGGTTCCGGCATAAAAGCAGCAGGGCGTCTTGTTATTATCTAGAAATTTCGTTCAGTCACATCTGCAAACCATTTAGTAGGGCCAAACCCATAAACCTTTCAGACGAAGTAATTATCTTGGATTTTTATTGTCAGTTTTGAAAGAACGTATAGTTCGTTTTCAATAGACGATTTATTTTACAACTCCAAGTGTTGCTTTTTTCTATTCAACTAAATTTCTTAATGGCTTCACTATTGTTTTTGTTATTCGTAAAGTGTTTCGCAGTGTGGGAATGCAATTTTAAAATGTTCACAAAGCTGTTTGTCTGCAGAGAATTTTTTATTAACCATGTAATACGTCGCATACCATTACACACTCCCCCAAATAGAATTTTAAAACACTTAATCTTGCTATGCTTCATGGTAACTACAAGTGATTTTAAAATTTCTATTTTATATACATATAGACTCACGCTAGGCCTATCCTATCCACATCCCTTTTTTTTTTCGACTCCCGACGCGATAGCAGGTCTATTCTCTGTAAGCCCTCCTTTGCTTGTGTTAGTCCCTTAAACAAAGCCCTATTCTGTTCTCATAACTAATCCTAGTACTATTGTTCTCATACGTCCTTATAGTAGCGAAACAGGTGAATCGCATTGTAATTACCTTTTACTTTATCTGTATGGACGTCTATCAAGGTATATACATTGTTATATGGGATTGCTCCTATTACGTAGGGTCCCTCATACAACCGCATAAATTTCTTTGTTAGTTTTTTGTCTGCGTCTGAAATTGAGAAAGTTTTAAGTTTTACTAAGTCGCCTACTTCAAATTCTATTAACTTATGATTTTTGTTATAATAACGCTCCCTACTCTTTGATGCCTTTGATATATTCAGTCGGGCCTGGTGGCGAATCTGTTCTAGTGTCTCTTGCGGTACATAGGTTACATTGACCATGTCTTTATCGTAATCCGTTGACAACAAGGTTCTTTTCCCCCATACTATTTCATTAGGTGAATACCCCGTTGTGGTATGTATTAATTGATTGTAACAATCTTCTATGTCTGGTAGTAAATCTACCCAGGATCGGTGTGACTTATGACAATATGTCCTAAATAATCGACCTAGTTCTTTATTTACCCTCTCTGTTGAGTTTGGCCGAGGGTTTCTGACTGATGTATGCGTCAGTTCGATGCCCAAATGACGAATACCTAACTCGAAAACCTTCGAAGTAAAATTTGCTCCTCTGTCTGAGCATAGTACCTTAACCTGGATTTCTTTATGAAATTTCTTCACACATGTTAACGAGGCCTTACCACTCGCTTGCCGTAGCGGATATAATCCGATTAATTTACTATATGAGTCTTGCATCACAAATATGTATTTAAACCCGAATCGACCCGATGGTAATGGACCATAAATATCGCAAAAAACCCGTTCTCCTATCTCGTTGGCTATTCCGATTTTAATCGGCCCTGTGTGTGTTTCTAAAGTGTGTTTAGTCTTTTGGCATGTCTCGCAAGACCTTACGACCTTCCCTATCACGCGAGACATGTTCGAGAAATAATAACGACCTTTCATCAAATTATAAACTTTATAACGCCCGAAGTGACCTATTTCTTCATGTATGGAAATGATCAAATCCTTCTGTAAGTCCTCGGGGACATACAGTCTCAAAGTGTCTTTCTTTACATCGGTTCTATACAGGATTCCCTCTTTAAGTATATAAAACTTCGATTCAGACGTGCTCGTTACCTTCATGCGCCTAATAATTTCACTAACGACCTTATCACGTTTTTGATAACTACCTATTTCCTTCCATCTATCACATATCACCCGTTCTAATGAAGTTTTAAATAGATTCATCTCAGGTCCGACGGCCTTGTTAGTTAATACATCGGTGGCACCTGTTATGTGTCGCGATAACACATCCGCTACTGTATTTAATTTTCCTTTTACATGCTCAACAGTGTAATCGAAACGTCCTATGTAATGTACCCATCGTATCATTCGTGCGCTCAATAATTTGCACGTTTGTAGAAATATTAAGCTCTTATGATCGGTTCTGATCACTAATCGCGCTCCTCTCAAATATGTTTCGAACTTAGACAAACTAAATATAATAGCCCATAACTCTAACTCTGTCTTAACTTGTTCTCTGTAGGCTAAAGGTACCGGATAGCTATGTTTTACAAAGGGGGTTTCATCCGTCAACCTAATAACGTGTTCGTATCTGTCTGTCAGTCCTTATTTCTCTATAAATACCCTACAATGTTTGTTTAGTACAGTCAATAACAACTCTTTGTGCTCGCTATTTAAATTAGGATCGTCAAAACGTAACCCTTTTATTTCTTCACCGACTGGTTTTCCGCTCTGTATACTAGGCTCTATAGACATAGTATTTTGATTTAAAATTGAGTTAATCGTGGCAGCGTTTGTCTCTCCCCCTAGCCTCTCAACTTCACACTCCGAGTTCAGCCTAATGCAAGATCTAACTCCTAAATGCTCAATCGTTAATGTCCGTTCACTACCACAGTTTACTATTCCTTTCACTCGTTCTAACCAATCGTACCCTAATATTAGCGATCTAGGTAAACGCCGCATTACTAATACAGGTGCTTCCACTAGAGTATTTCCTAATTGAAATTCTATCAAAACTAAACGATTAGTACTTTCGCTTCGTGACCCGAATGCTCCTTGTATTTGAATTGCAGGAATAGCGATTTCAGGTAAGATTCCATTCTCCCTTGTAATAGAGTCATACAATTCTCTAGTTATCCCACTAATCTGACTACCGGTATCAATGAGTGCTCTCATACTCTTACCGTATAATCTCACGCATACTTCAGGTAACTTAGGTAAAGAATAATCAATCCCCACATCGATCGGCTCGTCGAGTTCGTGGAACATAATATTTAGCTCTAATCCCCTCCTCGTACAACGCTCGCACGTGGTGCCCTTATTATTGCATTCCAATACGTTATTGAATTGATCTTCTAATAAAATGCCTATACTCCTATTTTCCGACTGACAGTCGGACCTGTCATTGCCCGCACTAATTCTTATTCGCCGTTTGTTACCGCCTACCTTTGCCCCTAAACTATCCCCTGGTTTCCAGCCACTATTTGTTAGAATTTTATAAGCTACGCTAACCGTATCGCGTTCCGTGGTCCTATTGTCCCCATTGTTACACAAAGCTAAGATACCGGACCGGATTTGTGTTGGGGAATCTAGTTTTTTGCCTGTTCACTCTCCCCCACATGTTTCGATCCGTTAGAACTTTCGCTTTCCTTAACAAAAGCGACAGTCGGTCGGGTGTTAAATCTTTCGGTATTGGTTAACGTCGGTCTGTTGTAATTTGTTTTGTAACCTACATGACCTCGGCGATTTCCTCGTCCCCTTCCCGCGTTAAACGTACCCCCTCGTCTATTTGCCGAAATTGTTGCGACAACTGGACGCGTCGAAAGCGACCTATTGTACTGCCTATCTTTAAACCCTCTACCTGCTATAACTCGCATATTACCCTTCGGGTTTTCATTTATATTTTGTTCTAAACTCCGTAGAAAGGTTATACCTTCCATTATGTTGACTTCTCCCTGACGCGTAAACCACAAGCGCTGAATATCTACAGAGAAATGTCTCATTATAGAATTTACCAAATCCCGTTCGCTAAAGATTGCATTGATTCGGCATGATTCGCGAAGTGTTCAGACATAGACATTCCCGATTCACTTGTATACACCGCGTTAATCAGTTTATACCTAACCGATTCCTGGATCTGTTCTGTCCAGTATACGCGTCTAAAGTCTGTTTCAAAATCAGCGAAGGTAACCCAGTTTTTAGAATATAAATCCATAATCTTCCGCGCATGACCTGTAATACATCCTAATGCAATATCTACCTCACGGTTCGACCCATTCACCGCCTTAATATACCCTTTTAATTTCTTTAGAAATACTATTGGATTCGTTAACGGCTTACCATCGAAGTTTGGCTTGTTTACGGACGGCTGTACTACATATATGTTCCTAACCTCGGAAGTCGATGTACTGGGATCGGTTGAAGCAAAGCTAATCGATTCTTGCCTATCAGAAATATTATCGTTATTTACGTTATTTGTTACGCTTGCATTGTCTATATTCGAAAGTTTCTGCAATTTTTTATCGAATTCGTTAATTTTCTCCAATATTAGTTTTAATGTTGAATTGGTTACGGTCTCATTTCGTACGCTCGCATCTACTACCTGCTCCGACGTCCCTACCTCGCTGAGAGCGGTAACCTCCACATTCTTTTGTTTTATATTGCGTCTCGCTTTGTTCGTTGCCATCTCTTTTGTTTACGTCTAACACTTTTTCTTTTGGGTAAGGTTAATACTGACAAAAGTTTGACTTGCCTGTCTATTCGCCTATCTTGTTAAGAAGTTAGTTATATTAGTGTAATGTTGCCACTTGACTTTAACGGAATACAGATGTGATCTGAATATACTAAATTTTAGGTTAAAATTAAAATTAGTCTAGAGGTCAAGCAAGGGAATTTTCTCAGCACCGCCGACTGCTCGCGAACCCTGTAAACCGTACATTTTTATAAGACATACTGCTCGTTATGCTCCTCCTTATACCTATGATAGTTTGTAAATGTTATTATATTTATAATTATAGCGACATGCACACGAACTCCTGAATTCCTGTAAATTACACATTTATAAATATAACATATAGTTATAACATGCACAGTGTATTTGTCTCTCTATGTGTTGATTTATTTTATTCCTAAAACTCACTTTCGTCTAAATCGCGTTTCTACGTTGTGTATTTTTTTTTTTGTATATCCAGTCGTATCGTTATTTCGAATACGTATCTGAATTCTGGTCTCGCGGCACCATTCTGTGGTGGTTCGAATGAGGTTGATCGTCTAGTTAATCTTAATTTCGTAAATTTAATCAATTATAAGTTTGATTCAGACATGAACAAGTGAATTTTTTCTTTGTTGAGCTTAGTTAACTCCAATTGCGTCATACAGTGGAGAGAGAGACATTCAAGTGCTTTGATAAGGCCCCTTTTATTTGTTTGGTTATTGGTCGATCATTCTGTCGACCAGCACAATTTCTGCGGGAACGAAGCGAAGCCGACACCGTTCTCCGATTTATTAAATTACGTTCGAACTTACTCAGGAGTTAATCATTGAATAAGGCTCAGTTACACGTTTATATGCATCTATGTAACAAATATTATATACATACTCTATTAATCGGAATAGAACGGAGGTGAGGCTAAGCTTGTGCGGGACTAAGTTAACCGCCACACTGACCAGAATCAGTCGACAACTTAAGAACCCTACGCCAGTGACTGGCCCTTAACCGTGTTATGGGAGCGGCACAGACCCTCCTATATCGCTACGAAGCGAGTTTATTGCCCTTCTAGCTCGTAAGCTTGGGTCTTTTATGGCTATTTAAGCCCGCTCCAGGTACCATGGATTTTATTTATATATTGTATAATTTGTTATATTTCGATTTGGCCAAATCGAGGTCGGAGGGTCATTGTGCGGGGGAGGACGTGTTTGGAAGTGTCCGTTTCTGCCGCCAGTAGTCTCTGCAGGAATTGTGCTTTTAGTAATTAAAATATCGCAACAAGAGTGTTAACTGGTAAATGCCTCTGGCCTGGAATGTCTCTCGCCTATCTATATCTCAAGGATTGTATGGAATATACAGGACACTTGTTAATTAAATCCAAATACTTATGTTGTTTCCGTAACTGTAGTGTTGAGTCACTTCCCGAAGCCAGCTGCACCCGGCTGCCTTCTACGTATTTAAATTTATGGTAATCTATTATAAAATGTAGTTACCTGCTTTTCTAAAGGCGCGGACTTGAGTCCCTTTACCCTTCTTTACAAATACTCCGTTTATGGTCTACTGGTTATAAAATTTTATATTACGGTCAGTCTCTTTGTATTCAAATGTTCACTACCTCTAGATAGTTCCTAAGGATGATTTTACCTATTAGTGGATAACTTAATTATGTAAATTTCAATTTAATCTCTACTCCAATCAAATGAAATCAAATGTAATTGTAAGAAAAGAATAATGTTAAATACTCTCTAATATCAGTACAATGTGTGATGTATGATTAGCTATATGAGAAGGAATCTAATATTCGAATGTGCATTCATATGTGTCATATGTACCACAAGTTATACTTTAACTAAGATTGGAACTTCTATTAAATGTCTCTATGATCCTAATATAACCTCCTACGGTTAACGCTTTGAAGGTGAGCATGGATGAACAATGAAAGATGATATATATATCAAATGTTTAATTTTCAAATCAATTCAAAGGCAAAGATTATTTAGATTTCTAATAGTTACATTAAATCTATTAGAAACCGGGCTCCCATTGCTAGCCATTCTAAATTCAAGGGAAAATGTACAAGCCCATACCAAAAACCCTTGTGGCGCTTATAGTCTAATTACACATGTGATATGCTTAATTACGATGTCATATTCGTGTTATTTATTTACACAAAGCCTTACTCACTATAGAGAGACAACACACTAACTTAGTAAATACATTGCACTTTATAAATGGCTTAGGAATAAACAAGATATGTACACAAATAAATCCCACAAGTGTTAATATGTACACATTAATATTGTAGAAGGTCTCCCGTCCGTTAAACGGTTACTCCTTCGGTTATGGTACTTCTGACAAATCTCGTATAATATAATCATAACTAATCTAAATTAATAGGAATAATCATAGAATAACCTTGTCCAAAATGGACCAAGGTTGTCGCACCATTATTGATGCGTTTATTAAAATACAATTGTGGGGTTTATCTTAGTTTTAAAATCTAAGAAAGTCTAGGTACATTACCAAGGCTCGAAGCGATGATTCCCTGTGCTTGCACTGACTTTATTTAATTTAACACTTTCGCTACTATTTTACTAATACAATTTCAGGAAAATACTATAATAATACAATTAATATGAGATCGGACACAATGATCTTAATACTACAGGTAGTAGTACTGCCCCGGTGAGCGTTGCTTCCCAGACTGCCTCGTCCTCCGTTGCCCCGGAGTTTTGTTCTCTCCCAAAACCACGCCCTCTGCGGACAATTAAAAAAAGGACCCACAATAACCGTTCTCAAATTTGTTATTCATTGGCTAAAGATTAAACATGTCAGCCTCTTTCACTATTCATTGGCTAACATGGTTCTGTACGGTCACGCCCATGCCTTGACTCTATCGGTTCCGGCATAAAAGCAGCAGGGCGTCTTGTTATTATCTAGAAATTTCGTTCAGTCACATCTGCAAACCATTTAGTAGGGCCAAACCCATAAACCTTTCAGACGAAGTAATTATCTTGGATTTTTATTGTCAGTTTTGAAAGAACGTATAGTTCGTTTTCAATAGACGATTTATTTTACAACTCCAAGTGTTGCTTTTTTCTATTCAACTAAATTTCTTAATGGCTTCACTATTGTTTTTGTTATTCGTAAAGTGTTTCGCAGTGTGGGAATGCAATTTTAAAATGTTCACAAAGCTGTTTGTCTGCAGAGAATTTTTTATTAACCATGTAATACGTCGCATACCATTACAAACTAAGGTAAATTACACACACACGATAAACTCATACACACACTACAGGGTGTTAGTGTTGTCTTACTCGTATTTGTGATGTCGATGGCACTCACCCACGACACTGGACATCCTAGTAATTAGATTTTTATTATGATGACATATTCGTATTATGGTTGTGGATTGTTGCAAAGTGTTGCAGGATAAAATTTAACTTATAATAGTAATAATCTAACATTTTAACAAAAAAATAACCGACTTCAAATGAAGTACATTGTACTTTTGACATGGATACCATTGTCAGATCTCGCTCAAATTTATGTGGGACCACACGAAAAGCACCAGCTTTTCATTAAAAAAGAATCATCCAAATCGGTTCACCCAGTCTAAAGTTCTGAGGTAACAAACATAAAAAAATACATTCGAATTGAGAACCTCCTCCTTTTTTTGAAGTCGGTTAAAAAATAGATAGTTTGTGCATTTTTCATAGTCCTCCTTCAAGAAAGATTAAATGACAAGCTTGAACTATCTTGATACTGACCCGAATTACAGCAATTAGTATGCGCGAGTTTAAAAACGATTTGCGGAAACTTTTACGTTTAAGTCATTTTGGATAGTTCTTTAATCATTTCAGTTTTGAAACTATGTTTAAAATCTCATTTAAGCGACTTTTGTCTAAGGGATAATTGTTGGTTAACGTTACTTTTCATAATGATTTATGTTCATATTGTATGCAGTGCTACTTTGTTATATTATGGGTTATCATGGCCAAAATGTTAAGGGTTATGAAGCAAAGTGCTATATTGCTAAAAATCTATGATACCTACTAAAAAGGTCAGTAAACCTTGATGCATGAAACTTGGGTACAGGGTTTCCATAAGGGGAAGAAGTTCATTCTACTTAAATAAAATAATAATAATGAGAAAGGATTTTTATTAAAAATACCCTACAGTGATAAAAAGGATAAAGTTTAAAACTGAGTTGATTTCTTTAATCATCCAAACCCTTTTTGGATAGGGATTTGGATATTTAAAATAGGGACCAAACGCTTTGTATAAAATTTAGTGACATTGAAATTAATTATTTTTGTCTGGCTGTAGAATACCTACTACTCTTAAAAGACCAATATTGAAATTCCCAGTATTCGATTCTCGGTTTAAATAGATATGGCAGCTACTTTTTGTTGAGCAAGATTATGCAAAAAGAAAATATTTTATAAGTTTTCCAACCACTTGTTGCCATTGGTTATAACATTATGTCATTCTACGTAATTATCTTTTTGTTATTTATTCTCGCATACATTTGGAAACTCGGCGTTGTTTTAAAAGTAGTATGTGCAGCGGAAATGCATTATAATAACAACATAATATTATTATACATGAACAAGCAATAGAAGCGATAGACAATGCTGTCAACCATTTTCATAACTGTTTGGAACACAGCGCAGTAATCACGGAGACGAAATGCTCAGACGGAATCCATAATTGAAAACACGAGCATACGTAATTACTGTATTCCTATTACAATAGAAGATAACTCGTCTACAAAGGCAGTAATGAATGCTTTATGCGGAAAAAAACACTATTGACTACAAAGAATTTAAACATAGAATTATCAGTTACAGACTGATGTCAGCACATGGAAAATATGAATAATGTGAAAAATGTTGGTTGAGTTTTCAACGCAATAGATACATAATTCGTAGATCATTTTAATAAATCATTTTGAATAGATCATTTTTATAATACCGCCATTGATGTTTCTCTTACTTTCCGAAGGTTGACTGGTAGAGAATGCTGTCCGCCTTTGTACCTTTTACATTTTTGTAAGGTTCAAAAGCTTAAATAAATAATTGTTTGTGTTCAAATCACACAAATGGCTTATTCTATTTGGATGCGGCATTCACTGATATGTAGGAGTACATGTATATTTGAGTTAACGTTTAGTGTTTTATTTTAATTATTTTAGTGTTGCATTTATTAGAATTTTTCGTTTCACCGTAAAATCTATCAGCTGCTCAAGGCAGTGCCAATGTGCGGTCAGCCTTACATGTCACGTTTCATTGTAGAATCTCTTCTTCGAATTAAATCATTGTTTATGAACTTTCTGCAGTTGGCTCTGGGGTCTTATTTTGCTTGTTTCTTGAAACTCAAAGTTTCGTAAAAAGTTAGAAATCGACACTTTTATTTTAAACTAACTTGTTACCTATTCTTCAACTTTTATTTAAATGTAAAGAAAACACGTTTTGAAATGTAGATTTCCAACTGAAGGGCTCCTTCGCCATTATTAATTTAACAATGAGAATTCTATTATACGGGTATGTTCCAGGCGCGCAAGATTTTTAATGAAACTCCAACTTTTTGTTCAAGTTGCTCGCGATGCCATTGTTAATTTTTTTTACACGCAAAGTGGTACTCACAACATATTTATTCGGGCAGCATATTTTTAGCGTTATGGTCAACTTGGGAAAGTGGATACCAAAAAGCAAGTTCGGGTGTGTCATTTTGTTTATAACGCTATAAACTCATAGCCCAACGCTAGGAGTCCCTGTGTCATGGGTGCCAACTGCCATGAACAGCACACTAAGACAAGAAAGACGAAGAAAAACATTTAATTCACATACCGGGCACTGCAACAGGTATATGTACAATAATCTGCTTAAATCTACTATAATGCAGCGCCATGCAGATGGAAGAGAAAAAGGTCACATTCAGCGAGGTCCGTTGATTTTCAGTGAGACCTACGGTTTCGCGCGGGGCGCACGCAGGTGTGGTGCGTGGTAAACTTGCTTAATTCAATTTGAGTATAATTACTTAAATAAGGTGCAACACAGAAAAAATTACAAACTAGATTACTACGCCAACACAGTACATGTTGCAGCAAGAAATGCTGAACTGACTTATCAACTACATTACTACATCTTATGTGCATAAAATATGAATAACATTAAACAATTACACAAATATAGAAGAAACTATATCTACACAAGGGAGACATCGTTAACAGAAATGGTAGTGTCATTTCTGAAATACAATTTATTTATTTATTTCATTTGCATTTCCATATAAATATTACAGATTAAAATCTAATGCGTTTATATAGAAGCAATAGATTGAATGTATCACTGGCCGCTCTGCGAAATACAGCAGGCGTGGATGAAAATATGTCTAATTCTAAGTCCCAGGCCAGGACACCATAAAGCAGGGCCAGCGTGTGCACCAACGGTGACTCGCGGACCAAAACCAATCTGTAACTAACCCTAAATAGTTTGTATGGCCGAACTCTTTTGTGAATCTCAGGGACGTTCAGCAATATTAATTCCAGCACTGTGGGGTTACTCATATCACCTCTAATAATTAGTCTATAAAAGTAGTCCATCAGCGCTACTTCACGTCTAACTTCCAGCGATTCGTATCCTAACATTCCTTATAAAAATAAACTAGGATACACATATGGGAACCCTACTGAGGTACAGCCATCTCAAGAACTTTTTTTGGAGTTTCTCCACCATGAGTTTATACTTATATAAATAGAAGATACACACACCGAGACCGAGAATAGAAATTCAAACTCGTCAATCAAATTTTCGCCTCTCTGGGAATCGAACCAGGATCCTTGGCACGGTGATCTAGCATTCTTTCTTATATCTTGTCTTACAACGCCTCGGATGCCTATAGTTTGCTGATATCCGTGGGCATCGATGATCATTTAAGTATTATTAGCCAAATTAGTATTTCAACTGAGTTGTTCATCTCTCAGTTCTTGTAGCAACGAAATACGAATACACTACATACTACTAAACTAATTCACAAGCTACCGCTTAAATGTAAGCACCCGGATGACCGAGCTTTGCTTGGTTTAGTGTTGCTTAACAACGTCATCTACTGAAGTAGCTTTAGTGTTGCTACCCGCCAATAGATGTCAGCAGGAAGAGTCTATTATTGCCTAAACACACGGATAAAACTATTTCCTAAAAATGAATCCCAGCTAGATCGATTTACCGCCCCTGAAACTCCTTGCATGATTTTTTGCAAATTTTATGAAAATTGTTGAAGCCGTTTCCGAGATTCAGAAAATATATATACAAGAATTGCTCGTTAAAAGGTATTATTATAGATGATGTAATTCCACTAGCAGACCTATCTATACTGCAGGGTAGGTACTAAAGTACTCGAAGTTACAACTCAGTTTATCAACACCAAGTCACCAGCCCATGCCTTTATTAATGACATAGCAACATAGAATCCATTCTAACTTTGTCATACAGCCTATCCCTCAAGTTCTTGTTTAATGGTCATATGATTAACGATTGTTCGCTGTATAAATATTTTATGCGTCCTTTTAATAGTTCTTGTAGTACAATTGAACATGACTAGCCTTTTATAAGAAGCAAGAAACCATTTGCCCTGTGAGATCACAACATTCGCAGATAAATGAAACTACGTACGGTCGGAATGCTTCGTCACGTCTAATGCTCGCGCTACACTAGAGGGATGCTACGTTAAGTCGAATTTATTTAGGAAAATATTATAATAATCAACCCGTTGGTTGAAGCCATTCGTTAATGGTACGTATCATTATAAGGCACGAGGTCTTCCTAGAAGGTCCTTAGTATACTCCAACACGTATTGGTTAAGGTATTAACGACTAACCCAAGTGTTGGAAGTTTTTACACCGCCCGAAAGTCTCTGACATGGCTTTATGATAGCTATCAAATATTATAATAACAACTTAAAACTGTTGGCTTAACGTGGCCTCAGAAGCACGGAACCGGCCGGTTATGGTCAATTAAGTTATGATCAAGTAAAATATTTACTTATGAGCAATTCAAGCAAATTATCTAATAAAATATTTACTTATCATCACATTTATGTGTATGTTAGAATTTAAAAAAAAACATAATTATATTTTTGGTAGAGAAGCTTACAGAAAGGATTTTTAAGTAATTCCGTACTTTAAAAGAAATTTTATTTGTGAGTTTTCTCTGATATCATTAGATCAAAGTCATTTAGCCTTGTGGTTGCCGCATTTATCTGGAAAACATTGAATAGTTATTTTTGAATACCAAGTATCTAAGTACCAAGTGTCTTTTTGTATACCTTGTATTTTAAGACAAAATTTGGTAGCTATGATTTGATCTGATAGATGGCGCTGTAGTTCATATGTATAAAATTACAGAAATATGTTTTCCAAACCCGTTGAAGTAGCCATATTTTATAACTTCGTTCTCGCCTTTTGAAAGGATGTCTAGCTGCATCGTACATTACAAGGCTTTAAATATGTTGGTTATGTTCGCATAAATTCGCCGTGAATAAGACGATAGTGCGGCCGCAGCATTAGATCAGTTTTATCGAGGCAAGTCTAACGCGTGAAAGCGGAGTTCTAACATAAATTGAGAATATTGCACGCTTCGATGTGTTCTACTCTAGATGTGCCGCTCTGTGTCGATTTTGTAAGAAAAAACCGTTCTAACATCTTAAGTTATGGCTCTTACACAAAAACACGATACAACTTTGAGTCGTGTTACGGCGCGGCAATATCACGTTGCGAAATCACATCGTGGAAATCTACAACGTCGCAATGTAAAAATTCACGACGCGACGTCACATTGTGCCACGTGGTGGATATATTGACGCAGTTAATTTCAATCCATTAATAGCCAACTAACGAGCCCGTGTCTTTCTCGCGCCTAGAGCATACTCCACCACGATGTTCCAATAATTTCAAAATTACTGAAGCAACCGTCATCATAGTAATATTCAGCCATGCGTAAGTAGGTACCATCGGGATTAAAATGGGCGACACAGTGACCAGAAACCTTTCAGGCATAGCCTCTTCCATCTTTCACCAAGTGCCACCAAGGACCCCTGTCCTTTGACTCTACACGTACAAGTCCCTATTTAGCCAACTGTACCAAAAAGTCCATCGTGATACATTTACGATACAAACGGTATTATATCATAGCAATGCATTTAATAAATCAGTTGAATCATTCGTTGTGTCGCGCGATGACAAATTGCCACTGATGATACGACTGATGATGCCGACATTGTCGACCACAACCAATGTTTGATCGTTGAGGTATAATGATTGATTTAGATTTAGATTGTGAGGTCAAACGAGTGTATTTTTTTGGGCTTTGAGTCACGAAAAATATTCAAATTCAAATTTACTTATTTGGTTGAAAGTGGGTATATAACAATGTAATGTAATTAACATATGTTTTATTTATGTACCTTCTTATCTGCATAGTTTGTTTTATCTTTTGTTTTAAATATTAATTCGTAAACTTTTTACTGTTTGCACCTATACCTACGCATTTCTTGAACGTCTGTGTCCTCTACCCTTAGGTTGTCTGGTAGAAATCGCTATTACAGCGATAAGACCGCCTATTGTGTCTAATAATACTAAAATTGTAATATTTTATGTACTTTTAGTGTGCGCAATAAAGAATATTGTATTGTATATAACAATGTCTTAAAATTAGGTAATCATGATATTATGTCCTTCACATTCCACCATATAAGGCATGCAAATTTCATTTTAAATATTTCGCGGTCCTCGAATGGCCCCTCGTCTCGGAAAACGGAGTATAGGACGCCCCCCGACCAGGTAGACTGACGACCTGGGTATCCGGTCAGAGTGGCGCAAGTTAGGAGAGGCCTATGTCCAGCAGTGGATGTGTGGTTGGGGTTGATGGATGGATGGACTTAACATTCTTATTAATATTATTGACAGACAGAAGCACATCCTAAACCAGTGGTTCTAGAACTTTATACAGAGGTTCTTTATATAATGTAGAGGAGTATTAAGAAAGGCCACATAAAAAATTCAACCCCTAAACAGGTAAACGTGGGGATAAAAGTTTGTATGAGTGTAAGAAAAGAAGTTCAAGAATTTCCGCAGGCAAAGGACACTACATAGGTTAAAATAAAATGTTAAATGATAAAAAAATGTACTGTATGTAACAAACTAAGTGATAATCGAAGTTATTGGGCAAATCAGAATACCAATAAACTTCAAAAGATGTTGACTGAATTATTATTATTTTTATTTTTTAATTATTATATGAAGGCCCAGGACCGGTCAGAGTGGCGTAAATTAGGGGAGGCCTATATCCAGCATTAGACCTACAAAAGCTGATGATGATGAAAATGGATGAATTATTATCTTTTAGAATTATTATTAGATATTGAAACCCTAACAGAGATTACATGTATGTAGTAGTTATTCTATGTTTACCTTTTATTAAAAAAAATATAGAAACTAGTGCTTTGCTCTATGTATACATCTACCCTACATCTACGTCTTATTCCAGATCATGGAATATTTTCATGAAAATATTATATAAAATAAATAATATTTCAAGAAATATTCAACGTGCCGTAAAACTCCACTTACTTTAAAATAATGCAAGTAACCTCTTGCAGCAATGGGGAAATCATTTTATAATCTAAAGTGCACTCAAAGTTATTACTTATTGCTCTGGCGAAATATAACAAAGGTCGTGGGAAACACTGAAAACTGCAAACAAAGATTTTAATCTTTATGTAGCTATAGAATCATATTTAGTAATGTTGTCACCTGTAAATTCCCGAAGTTATTATAGGGTTTGTTCAAAAAATGAGAGTAAAGGTGGTGAAAGGATTTTGACTATAATTTTTTTTAATCTTCAGTCGCAGGTCTGCTGGAAGAAATTTCATTAGAGATAAGCATTATATCCCTACTGTAACTGTCCTGTAAATTATTGTGTGTATAAATAATAAAATAAATAAATAATAAATAAATAAATTTTTTAACTTAATGCACCACATGGTAATTTATGTAACTAATATTTTACGTAACTAGCCTACAAACAGCAGGCAAGCCAACTGACGGTAAACGGTCATCGTCATCCTGGACATTAGCAACACCATATAGCCAAAAAAGACCAAAATCCTTACGCAAAGCCCTAACACCTAACAGGGGTCGCTGACTGCTGTTATCTGCCAGTATGGGATTGGGGTCTTTTTTGCTGTTGGCCCTAGCAGTCTTTACGCGGATGGATTGGAATCATATTATGTATGTTTCTACAAGGTTTTAACTTGCTTTGTTCATTAGTTTGTTAGTATGTAATCCAGCACATACAGATATTACATATCTGATTAGGTGAAATCTTACTAGCTGTATTAGAACTACTTCATCACAATGCATTTTTATGATACCTCAAGGTAACCTGATATTACGCTCAGGGTAGGCTCCAGAGGGACAGCCAATAGCACAAACCCATTTAAAACCTTTTTAAAAATGTTACTTTCATTTCTAATGTCTTAATTTTTTATGTTCATACATGTACGCGACGTAAGGTAAGAGGGTGTAGGTGTATCTATGAGATTACTTTAATTTGAAACTCAGGAGAATAAAATAGTTGAGCCATTGGTTTTATTTTAAGTTGTATCTTAAAAAAGCGGTTTGACATTGTTGTTGTGATGCTTGGTGCATAGTGCCTGTTGACCACTTGGGACAAAAAGAATATGAGAAACGAGTTAGTCTAAAACCTTTAATATTATCTTCACAGGTTATATTTTTGTACAACTAGTTTAACAATATACTCGTATAAATATACGAACACACACACCTTCATGGTATCAAATTAATGAATGCTTAAAGAAATGCTGATCCGCTTGTAGAAAGACATGGTACAAAATAAATAAATAAATAATTTTGACTCAAAGATTTCCCTATTGAGTTCATAAAAAATATTGTAAGAACCTACGATGAATCAAAGGATTTAAAATACAAGCAATCTTGTCTCTCGTTTCTCTGTAATTTATTATTCATCGCGCTTTTTAACAAAATTATTTGGGAAGTTTTGGCATTAACCACAAAGAGAATGAATTTCATTATTTCGTAAACAGCTGTGTCGACTACCACACCACGTCCATTAATCTTATACAAATGTTTTATTTTATAGCCACTTGCTGTAATAACACTCACTTTTATGAAAACGAATGTACCTATTATTAATATTCGGAATAGACTGTTCCGAAGACGTCGTATTATAAGCAAGCGACGCGGGGCTCGATATTAAATAAATACGTGTCTGAAATTGTACAAAGAACGCGCTCAGGGAATAAAAATAGTTTGAAACTATTGTAAACTTCTTAGAAAATGGAACTTTGTATTCTATGGCACGTCAGAAAAGTTCTAAACAGGCTTCATAAATGGAATTACGAACGACTGCTGTGATAACTTTACACAGTAAAATCGTTTGTGTAAATTTACGCCATACCTATTGTGGTCTAAATATTATACGATTTTAAGATGAAAGCCTTATTGAGTTCATGTAATACCATTGTTTTCTTGGTTGGAAAAAGTCAAGATAAAATATTTTACAAATGAATTTACAAATGAATCAAACACGAATAGAGAACTTTTTGTATTTAATGAAATACTTATTATAACCAACTTGAAAGATAATAATACAAACGATATAAAAGATGATAATATTAAAGACATTACTGAAGAGTTGAAAATGGCAGAAATGTTCACTGTAGAAAGTCATTTGTATGATACTGAAAACTATGAATATTTTAGCACCTAAGATTTTCTTCGAAGCAAAGCGAGGGCAATTGCTAGTTTTTTATATAATTATAATTCAAGTGTAACTGAGAAAGATAGATTATGGAGTCTTTGTAATAGTAAATTTGATATGATTTTGAGTAACTATCCCCGGAAGAAAACTTATCATTTTGTGGCTAGTGATCTGATTCTATATGAAAATTTAGTGGTGGTGATTAATGTATTACCGATTCAGGTTTGGTGATTTGTTGTACTCTGAGGGCATAGTCGTACCCCCGTCAAGACTACCCAACTTTTCTCGAAGAGTTTCATCGTTTTATTGTATCAAATTATTCGTATTTTCAGGACGGTTTTCAGTTATCTAATTGCCTAATTTCAAATGATAAGTTCTTTGTAGACAGGGACCCTCTCGAAGCTCTACTGGAATCCGAATTTGAATATGTTGCTGCATTTAGTATAACAAAACAATTACTACTACAATATTAATCGATTTATAAATAGTTTTGAAAAAATAATATTTTTATGTCGTTAAGGAAAATGTATACAGAGTCCGTGTTTTTTTTATTTTCGCAAAAGCGACCTTCTAATTATATTATACAGGAAAGACCAAATTATTTGAAAGTGGGATCTTTTATTTACTTATTGATCGCCTAGATTGCTCAAATTAAATTAAAGAGTTGTCAGAGTCTTTTGATTTGTCAGTAACCAATATAATGTAGATCATGTGGACATTTACTTTGTGGGATTATTATTATATAGTGTAGTCTTCCTCGTTGAATTACTGTTTTATACAATTTCCTAGGTATCATGTAATTCATAATAACTTTTTAAGACCAGAGTTTATTTCAAATGTACTACTAACTATCGGAAGTATTCGAGATAATAACTAAACTAAATGCCACAGTAAACATTCGGTATAGTAATAACAAAATGTTGTTACTAATATAAATAAACATATACAGCAAGAGCAGTATATAATTTAATCGTCTGATTCAAGGATCTTGAACAGAACTTTAGCAAGTTCAAACAAATAGTTGTAGGTAAAGCGAGGAACATTTACGGTAACTATTAAAGTAACATTCAGGTACGGGTTAGATAGTATTATATATTAGAGAGAAAACATAGTCTGCTACGTTGTCCAATGTAAATTGCCATAATCGATCGACTTAATGGAATAGATCTTTTCGTCTATTTCGTAATTAAACCTCACATTGCTTCCATTACGAAGACAAATTTTTAGATTACATAACTATGTTTTCAAATACGACATAGATGCCAAATGGGCTGCAAGCAAATAATGCATTATCATTATCATTATTATAATTATTTACAATAGTTATTACAACTAAACACGTCGTTTGAACTTTTCAAGCCCAGAATATTCTTTTGCCGTTCAAACGACAGACAAAACAAGTTGGAACGAGACTAACAAAAACTCGCGTCAACTTTGTTAGCAAATTGTCAGGAAATTACGAAGAGATTCACAGGTGGACGGCTGCTACTGCTGCACTTTATTGACACTTTGTACACTTTGAAACAAAGCTGCATTAGGAACGTGAACGTCTTTACAGAAATTATATTGTTTTAGGAAAATTTTAAATGGTCAGAGGGAAATAACTAAAGGGCTGAAACTGATCGCGGAAAATATACAATTGTGACTTCATAGAACTGCAGTCCCATTCAAACTTAGTAAAAGTCGATATAACGGTACTGCAGTGTTTCGTATTAAGTATCAATATGAAATTGTAAGATATATAAAATTAACAGTTTTATAAAGTAAAAAAAGGATTAAAACATACAATAAAAATGATAGGCATTGTTTCCTCTAATTTTAACAGTGGTTATGACCGAATTCTGACTTGCGTACACAATACACACAATAATACGAGAGATCAACTCAAGACACCTGTTATTACTGAAAAGCTACTCAATTTCATCACACTATTAAGGTCGGCCGATGTATCATTGCCAATGTCACAAGGAAAAAATATGGAAGAGCCAAAAACACACGAACTTACAAACCGTAGCGTAACTATATGTTTATAGATTCGATACGTTCGGCTTCACCTGTCACATGCGAGAATCCAATTTCCAGTAGAACGTGAATATTTTCCGATACACCAAAGTGTCGGTATTGTTGTTTATCACACTGTAATATTTGTCGCTTGTCATTCAAAGACACCTTGCCTTTTGGAGTCAAAAATATCCCGTATGATATAATATCAGCCCTATCTCTCCTAAAAGTTATAGAAAAATGTAAATAAATTATCTAGATTGGTCTGTTTGCTCTATTTTTTTTCAAAATTGATTTTCACATCAATTTTCGTTGTATGACGCTTTTTCATTAGTTTTTGCATTGTAATGGATTGGAAGGCAATTTGTCTCTTGATTCTAACTGTGTTTGTAGGAATTGTGGAGAGTAATTTTGTAATCATAATATCGTACCTTCAGTGGAAAAAAGGCATAAGATGAAAATTGCAATTTTACAGGAGAGCAAAAAAACTGTTCAAATATAAGTAACTAGTCAAAGGAATTTACAAATCAAAATCGATTCATCTGTTCGAGAGCTACGATATAGAGAGGTTAAAAAGGAAGCTGTTATTAAATTTTTACAATACATCTAATAACTTTTAAATTTCAGACTGAGACTTCTAAAGTCAAAAATAGATATAAAGATATAGCAATACAATACCTAACCGCCTTTACGCGACATAAATTACGTCATAAAAATACACACTCATGACTGCCTGTTACCAGGTAAGGGTGGTTTTTCGGTCAAGTGCGTAACGCAAGTGGATTCCATAATTAACGGCACCCTTTAACTCTTGCGCAAATAAATACAGAACATTTACAATCGGGAACAATTTTCTTAACAACATGAACTAAAGTCTAAACTCAATATATATATTTTTTCATTTAGATTGTTCTTAAAATGCGTTATGGATAGTAAACGAGAATTCTTGCCTATTGAATAGGATAAAATAGGAGAGTAAGTAGTCGATTCTGTATATTATTCGTTAGAACTTAGAATAGACTGTGGAAGTCATGACTTCTAGTCTCGGTTAGTCCTGTCGTAGTAAATACATATGGTATATTACAGTATACTCGTATAATACATAGTATACGGCATTCGGTAAACAGATGGATATCTTGGTCTAACTAGTAAATAATTCCTGCCGTATTTTTAACAGCTTCCCATACATTTTTAATATTTTTACAGCGAACAAAAGTCCTAGAAAATTGTTATGAGCCCGTAAACGACATTTAAGTATAACACACGTTGTATGTATGTGAGACGCGGGAATTGGTTTCCAGCGTTCAATTATAACGGAAATCCAATTCCATTGTTCTATTAACGCATGCAATTTTTCAGCTGGTTTCATCGAAGTTTTAATATCCAACTGAATCTGAATTTTTGATTAAAAAGCATCTATGGCGTAACAGGCAATCCATCACAACCAGTTCGCGAATAAAATGACTGGCAATAACTACAATACAAAACAATACAATACAATAACATGATGGATGTTGCTGGTTTAGACTACGGTTATCTAGGCTACTCATGGCAATGCGTATTGTTAGTATGTGAACTAGTTTTATATCTATTCCAGTCAATAGAACAGATGATATTTTTTATTCATATTTTATTTTTTTCGTAAATAGTCGACAGCACTGCAGCGCCAACGAGTCTTGATAAATATTTAACGCATTCACTTATAGTCCCATACTAGGATTCCCTATGTCGTGGGTGCCATTTAGAACACACAAAGACAAGAACACACACCCATACCGAGATCAGAAATTCAAAATCATCATTCAAATTTCCATCTCGCTGGGAATCGAACCCAGGACCCAGCACAGCGCGGCGGTCCGATGCTCACCATTACGCCAAACGGGTCCATCCATCCATCCATCCATCAGCCTTTGGAGGTCCACTGCTGGACATAGGCCTCCCCTAATTTGCGCCACTCTGACCGGTCCTGAGCCTTCTGAATCCAGCGGATACCCGCTGTCTTCTTCAGGTCGTCAGTCCACCTGGTCGGGGGGCGTCCTATGCTCCTTTTTCCGAGACGTGGGCGCCATTCAAGGACCTGTGGGCACCTCTGTCCCACATACCATGTATTATATATGTAGTTTATTATATACTTCATACATACACAAACACACACACACTTATTTATTATATTATGTTTATTTCATCAACTACACACATACACACATATGCATCACACATACATTCACACACAAGCACCGACACCATCCACGGGTTCGAACCTGGTGCGCTCTGGTGTCCTACGTCACACCGTGACGTCACATCACCAGCCGCGGCCAGCGGCTCGCTGAACAGGTTGCCGGCGCGGCGGCGCCTCACCTCCCGCGCCCCTTCCACGGGCAGCGCGCGCTCGCGCCGGCAGTCATCGCCTGACGGCGTTAGTCAGCTTTCAACACGCTCCGCGCTAACCCTTGTCGCCCGATCGCTCGACTACCTCGCGCTTACCTAGTGCTTTCGCTGTGCCCTAAGTGCTATTTTACGTTCCGTATTAAGACTGCTTGTGCTTGTACTTTGTATCTGTTCTATCACTCTCTCTCCTTCTTTGTTTTATGGATTTTCTTGTGTCGCGTATCTGTGCAGTTGTATAATATATTTCTTTCGTGTTTTGTGTAATAAACGATTAACTATAACTTGTGAGTTAACTTTATTGCGCACGCGTACCATTCGCCTACACTCACCACACGCGCTATACGCTATATATATATTTCCATAACTGGTGACCCTTTATTGAACACAGTGAATATGAGTGATAGTGACTATAGTAATAATAGTAGTGACGATGAACATTTCGAGTCGTGCACTGACTCGCTATTATGCGCCGCCCGGACGCATCACGGCCACGCCCTTGCAGCCATTCGGCGCGCACGCGCCCACCGCGCACCTGCTTGCCGCGCAATGGCGCAGCATGTGCTTTGCGGCGCGACTTGCGCTGCAGCACCACCAGCAGCAACAACAGCAACAGCAGCAATCAGCACCAGCGCAGCCTTCAGAGTGCCGCCATTTGATTCGGAGGACCCGGAGCTCTGGTTCGCACTTCTGGAGGCTCAGTTCGTGTCCCATAATATTTGTACGGACTCAGAAAGGTACAATTACACCTTAATTAATTTTACAATGGACCAAGCGCGTACCGTGAGGGATATTATTATTAACCCTCCGGCGCACAACCGTTACGAGCGAATCAGGGCTGAAATGATCAGCAGACTCACCGCCTCTCACGCGCAGAGGATCGAGGCAGTCCTCACTAATCAGACAGTTGGACAACGGACGCCGTCACAATTCCTGCGTCACCTGCAGGACCTGGCAGGTCCTACTACGCCTGCTAGTCTCATCCGCGCTATTTGGTGCAGCCGTCTGCCGCATGCCGTACAGGCAGTGTTATCGACGCTGCACACCGACACGTTCGAGCAGCTGGGTGACATGGCGGACCGCCTGCAGGAGATCTCTGCTCCCTGCCCGGTCGCCCCGCCCACTGCTCCACTCCCGGATGTCGCCACCACGCAGCTCAAGGAGCTGACCAACATGGTCCAGCGCCTGGCGCGCGAGGTTGATCAACACACCAGCGCTCCACGCCAGGTCACCGACAACACTACGCACTGTCGCCAGCCGCCAACCCGTCGCGTGGCGCCGGTGACTACCAGTGCTTCGCGCCATGCCACGCGCACACCACACCACGTCCAGCCGTCACCACAACGTGCACGCAGTGCGCACACGGACTCGGTGGCCACTCCCACCGCGCGACGGCAGCCAGCGGTGATGGCCACAGCTGAATGCAGCACCACCACGGGACGTCTTTTTGTTACGGACCGTAATTCGCGTGTGCAGTTTCTCATAGATACGGGAAGTGATCTGTGTGTCTATCCCTATGCGGCGTTAAAAGACCGCCGACAAAAAAGTGATTTTAGCTTGTGCGCGGCTAATGGCTCTTCCATTAATACGTATGGTTACATAGATTTAAAATTAAATCTAGGATTAAGGCGAGACTTCACGTGGCGCTTCACGGTTGCGGACGTCTCAAAAGCCATCATAGGAGTTGATTTTTTAAGCCATTACAATTTAATTGTAGACGTCCGCAACCAACGCCTCGTAGATAATATTACAACTTTGTCCACATGTGCGACTATCGCTAAATCAGATGTATGCTCTGTTAAGGTGGCGACGGGCGACACGAGATACCATGCGCTTTTAAATAAGTTCCCTGAACTGACTCGCCCTTCAGGCACACCGAGGACACCAAAGCACACCACGGTTCACCATATCCGCACCACACCCGGCCCACCCGTCTTTTGCTCACCACGTCGGCTCGCCGCCGACAAATTAAAGATAGCTAGGACGGAATTCGAACTCATGCTCTCAAACGGCACTGCACGTCCTTCCGAGAGCCCGTGGGCTTCGCCGCTGCACCTTGCTCCTAAAAAGGATAACGGTTGGCGGCCCTGTGGTGACTACCGCATGCTGAACGCGCGGACGGTTCCTGACCGTTATCCTATCAAACACATCCACGACTTTGCCCATAATATAGCTGGTAACAAAGTCTTCAGCACCATCGACCTAGTCAAGGCCTACAACCAAATCCCGGTCTACGAGGAGGACATCGCGAAAACAGCCATAACAACACCTTTTGGTCTGTTTGAGTTCCCTTATATGACTTTTGGTCTCCGCAACGCAGGGCAGACATTCCAGAGGTTCGTGGATGAGATGACGCGCGGTCTAGATTTTTGTTACGCCTATCTAGACGACTTCCTTGTATTTTCGAAGAACGAAACCGAGCATGAAGAGCACCTGCGTTTACTCTTCACTCGAATGCAGGAATATGGTATTTTAATAAATACATCGAAATGCGTTTTTGGTCACCGTGAGGTCACGTTCCTGGGCTATCGCATCTCAGAAGATGGTACGAAACCTCTGGAAGCCAAAGTACAGGCTATAAGGGAATTCCCCCCACCCAAGACCGTTAAGCAGCTGCGCCGTTTCTTGGGGATGGTTAATTTTTACCGGCGTTTCTTGCCTCACGCGGCCACCATCCAGGCCCCACTCAACGCCCTGCTAACGGGCTCGGTGAAGGGGTCGCAGCCGGTACATCTTACTGGTGACTCTCTTTCAGCTTTTGACCGGTGTAAGGAGAGTCTTGCGAACGCTGCGCTATTGGCACACCCGGACTGCGATGCACCACTAAGTTTAGTCACAGATGCGTCCGATGTAGCAATGGGTGCCGTAGTGCAGCAACTAAAAAATGGTAAGTGGCAGCCGCTTGCGTTCTTCTCGCGCAACTTAACACCCGCGCAGCAGAAGTACTCACCCTACGATCGCAAACTCCTCGCGATCTACGACAGCATCAAGTACTTCCGGCACTTGCTGGAAGCACGCGTCTTTGCAGTCTACACTGACCACAAGCCGCTCAGTTTCGCTTTCCATGAACGGAAAGCCAACTGTTCGCCCCGTCAGTTCCGTCACTTAGATTTTATTTCGCAGTTCACGACCGACATCCGTCACATCTCCGGTAAGGATAATGTGGTGGCGGACACATTATCTCGCGTCGATGAACTGCAGCTGCCAGTCGACTTCGACACACTCGCGGAGTCCCAAGCAGTGGACCAGGAGCTCCTTCAGTACCTCAGCGGAGAAACATCACTTCGCCTGAAGAAGCTCACCATCCCTGGCAGCAGTAGGGAAATTTACTGTGACGTCAGCACACCATCAGCACGGCCTTTTGTACCACTGTCACTACGTAAGCCGTTATTCGACAGTCTTCATGGTCTCAGCCACCCAGGTCCCAAGGCCACCGCCCAACTGGTGGCCGAGCGCTTCGTCTGGCCTGGGATGCGCAAAGACTGTCGAGAGTGGTCACAAAAATGCCTAGCGTGTCAGCGCGCCAAGGTGAGTCGTCACGTGTCAGCGCCGTTGGGCACGTTCGACTTACCTCGCGCTCGATTCGCCTTTATCCACGTGGACATTATAGGGCCCCTACCAACATCTGAGGGGTACCGCTACTGCTTGACCGCAGTGGACCGTTTTACGCGCTGGCCGGAAGTAACACCTTTGGTAGACATCACCGCGGAATCGGTCGGTAAGGCGTTGCTATCGTGGATATCCAGGTTTGGATGTCCAGCCGATATCGTTACCGACCGTGGGCGGCAGTTCGAATCCACGCTCTTCCAATACCTTGGAAGAATGATCGGATTCAAGCACCGCCGCACCACCGCCTACCATCCAGCCTGCAACGGTATGGTCGAGCGATTTCATCGCCAACTAAAAGCAGCGATAATGTGCCACGCGGATACCAACTGGGTCGAGGCCTTGCCACTAGTGCTCTTAGGCATCAGGTCGTCGTTTAAAGAGGACCTTCAGTCCTCTTCCGCCGAGCTGGTCTACGGTGAGCCGCTTCGTCTGCCGGGAGAGTTCTTCCAGGCGACCGCTCCCGAGACCACCGACCTTTCGGATTTCACCACCCGCCTAAGACACATAGCGGCAAAAATCCGACCCACACCTGCTGCACGTCACACGCAACACAAATCCTTTGTTCAGAAGGAGCTCCATTCAGCGAGCCACGTCTTCTTACGAGACGACTCGACCCGAGGTTCCTTACAACCACCTTACACAGGTCCTCACAAAGTGGTCGAACGTAGGGATAAGACTTTCCGTATACTGGTTAGAGGCAGGGAGGTCACAGTAACGATAGACCGACTCAAACCGGCCTACCTACTCGTAGACCCATCTCCAACCAACAATCCCATCCCTACTCCCAGGTTCCCTCCAGCTCCAGCGCCCACTCCTACACCAACTCCCGCTCCCTCACCTGATCCTCCACCTGCACGGTCGAAGTCCACAACTCCGGAAGGCGGCAAAACAACACGATCTGGCCGCCGAGTTCGTTTTCCGGACTACTATCGACCGTAGACCCGGTCTCTGGGGGGGAGTGATGTGGGCACCTCTGTCCCACATACCATGTATTATATATGTAGTTTATTATATACTTCATACATACACAAACACACACACACTTATTTATTATATTATGTTTATTTCATCAACTACACACATACACACATATGCATCACACATACATTCACACACAAGCACCGACACCATCCACGGGTTCGAACCTGGTGCGCTCTGGTGTCCTACGTCACACCGTGACGTCACATCACCAGCCGCGGCCAGCGGATCGCTGAACAGGTTGCCGGCGCGGCGGCGCCTCACCTCCCGCGCCCCTTCCACGGGCAGCGCGCGCTCGCGCCGGCAGTCATCGCCTGACGGCGTTAGTCAGCTTTCAACACGCTCCGCGCTAACCCTTGTCGCCCGATCGCTCGACTACCTCGCGCTTACCTAGTGCTTTCGCTGTGCCCTAAGTGCTATTTTACGTTCCGTATTAAGACTGCTTGTGCTTGTACTTTGTATCTGTTCTATCACTCTCTCTCCTTCTTTGTTTTATGGATTTTCTTGTGTCGCGTATCTGTGCAGTTGTATAATATATTTCTTTCGTGTTTTGTGTAATAAACGATTAACTATAACTTGTGAGTTAACTTTATTGCGCACGCGTACCATTCGCCTACACTCACCACACGCGCTATACGCTATATATATATTTCCATAGACCTTTCTTCCCCAACGGTTATCGGTCCTTCGTACTATGTGGCCAGCCCATTGCCACTTCAGCCGGCTAATTCTTTGAGCTATGTCGGTTACCCTTGTTCGTCTACGGATCTCCTCATTTCTCCAAATTTTTCATTGATCGCCAAACGGGTAGTCAGTATAAATGATAAAATTCTTGTTTACAAAGTTTCGCACATTTTAAACAAGAAATTTTAAATATGTTATGGTATTACCGTATTTTATATTTTAGAGATCGATTTTTTACAAATCCTGCGGGAATCCTTTTCCCGGATAAAAAGTATACACATAGACTTATGTATTAATCCAGGGTATAGGCTATCTCCATTCCTTTCAGCCAAATCGGAACAATACTGATAGTTCTGGCGTGATTGAGGAACAAACATCCAAACATCTTCACAAACTTTCACATTTATAATATTAGTAGGATAGTGAGTACCCGTTGCATTTAAAATGTTTAGTAATCCGAGATCACAGACTTGAAAAAAAGACCCAGACGTCACCTTGTCTATTGAGTGACGCCACCCGCTTACCATGTGTGCGTAATTTTTAGTGGTGTCCGACGCGGTAATGGCGCATGGCGGCGGATTAATAACAGTATGGTGTCAATGTGTGCGTGTGATACTTGTACGAATAGAGGAGTTGGTATTACTATGGGTGCTTCACTGAATTTGTTGCTGACAATCCGTCTGGTTCTTTTTTTAAGTCTGTGTCTACGATGATATAAGTTGAAAATCTTGAAGTTCCGAACATAACTAATGAATTATGTGCTCATAAAAACTACCACGTTTCATAGAAGCTCAAATTATCTTTGCACTTGAATTCTGTGGGCATTAAAGTGTTTAAGCTTTCTCCATAATTACACAGACATTTCGAAGTACTTAAATATATAACAGAGCGAAAACAAAACCTTGTACTTACGTCTGAAAAAGCTCGCGGAAGGAATGCAAAAACAAAGTCTGTAATTAGCTTGGTATTCAAGGCTGTTTTAAAATCAAGGCCGATGAGGTTAAGTGGAGGTATTGCCATAGATTAAACATGCACAGAAGTAATGGTTATGTTTCTCGGTTTAGATATTGTGCCTAACGCCTGTGCTGTTGACGGCGTTCTTATTATAGCTTGTGTTGGAAAATCACAGTTTACCGAAGTTATGATGGGATTTTTTGACTTGGTCTTAAGTAAACTGGCTATTTTGACTCTATAAATTTCTTAAAACCTAAGTACTCTCTTTGGCAAAAGTGTTAAAATATTGAGTATGTTTATAAGATATTTTTCTATTGAATAAGAAATGTGTTATGAACTTCCTTGTACATAATTGCAGGAAATAAATATACTTATTATAAAACTACGAAAGTTGATACATACTTAAACTAAATAAAAAATAGGCTTCAAATTTAAATACAGCTTCTTTACACAATTTTTTTGCGAGTTTTATTTGTAAACTTAAAATAAATACAATCATATTTTTACCAATTTCCACCCGCTATTTCGTCTGAAAACTTGATGTCCATTATGCTGTAACTCCTAAAACACTTTGTCTCTTCTGGTTAACTAACCGATCTATGCTACGCAAAGGCTTGCCTTGCTTTAATTAAATAACTACGCGCAAAACTCAAACAAACGTGGTAAACGGTGAAAATAACCAAAGCAAAAAATACTTAACATAATCCGTTTGATGATTTAGTAGCGCTCAAAACTATACATTGAGCTATGTTGAGGAAACTGGCTTAAGATTTACGTAAAACATGGTTAGTTAATTGGTAATGTCCTTTACATATGGTATGACAGTTTAGGAAAAATAACAAAATAAACGATCATACTTTTTCAATCTTAATATCACCAACGTTATTTCTATAAGCATAATAATGATTTTAATTTTTATTTGTTGATTTGACAAGTTGTTGTCTAGAATAAGCTTCAAAACTAAATAAGTAAATTGTAAAATTGCACTTTTATATGACAGAATGTATCTGACTTCATTACCTGTAACGCTGTAACGCCTCTGTATATCAAGTATGTACGAACTAATTTGAATTTAAATATATGTAGGTATGTATCTATACTTTAACACGGGACCCACGAGACACGGAAATATCTTCTGATTTTGAATTAGTATTGTGTCGTTACACTCCAGTATCAGACTTTAGTTTTGATATCCATAGATGTCTATACCCTGTAGAGGTTGCTATTGCATAATATAATATTATTATGCATACTGGTATGCATGTAATCTAAGTTTCAGCATCCCAACTAGCAAACGCAAACATGATCAATGACTCTAGAATCCCGTTTTGTCAGTTGAATATATATTAAAATGTAAGCTAAACTACAATATGCAAAGAGGCAAAATCCCAAGAGTTAGTAGCAAAGGAAACACCGGGCACGATTCCAGAATTTTCGATTTACGATCGGACTCAGTACATGGAAATATCTTCGCAAAGGAGCGTCCTTCCACCGTGACGCCCCATTTGGAAAAACTTGGCCTGGATTCGCATGAGCTTCAACTTTTATGTTGATTTGTTGTTTGATCACGTGGATCTACACTTTGTAGGTACACTAACAAAGCCTTTATATATTTTTAATAAAAAATGTGAGTAAACACTATACTGAGTACTTTTATTTTTGATATGTTTGTACAACTTATTTTGATCTCAACCTTTTAATATATTTTTTTATAGAAATAGCCGGCAAACGAGCTGACGATCCACTTGACGGTAAGTGGATATCGTCGCCCATGGACATCAGCAACACCAAAGGCATCATTGATGCGTTGCCAGCTAAGAAATAGAGAAGAAAAAGAACCAAGAACTGGCTCTCAAGCCCCCAGCCGAAACACGACGAGTCGTTTGACGGCTGACTCATGCTCAAGGGTGGTAGCTATCCAGGCGAACCCCATGGAGAACTAATAACAGTAATAATGGTATTAATTACAATTTAAAACCAATATTACCAAAATAATTCCTCGAGGGACCAATAGCGGGCCGGATTTAGAGTAGTCTCTTAAGACACCCATCCAGCGTGGGATTGGTGTTAGTATTCTAAGTCGCTCCAATACGGCTAAAAATATGAATGAATCCATTGTTTTCTATAGTTCACGTCCAAGTTTCGTCTTAAGAACAGCTGTTGAATTACGCAATATGTTGGCTTTAATGTTGGCCCAACAATCCAACATCACCCACATTATTTGGAGACTGTACCTGGTCCAGTAAGTTATCCCTTATCTGCGATCGGTAACACTTTAACTCTGATACTATTTTTAGTGAAATAGAAAACTAGAGATGCTTTTGACAAAAGTAAACATTAATATAAAACCCAGATGAGAAACCCGGAAGTGGAATAGACAAGGATCATAAAAACAAACAAGTTCCGGAGGGTATATTTTTATTGAAATATTTCTCGGATTTTCCGCCATCCGGCTGTTTTACTGGGTTTGGATTTCTGTAACAATAAATTATGATATTACAAGCTGTTTCCCTGACTTGCTGTATTATATTTTTATAGCGCAAAATGCGAATTGTGTTGTAAAGTTACTAAGTTGAACTAAGTCTCTGGTGGCCCTTATTACAATTATTAAATACCTATGAGTTACAGATTTTATCAATGTCCAAGGATATCTGTAACACCGATACCACAGTATTAATTATATATTATTATACTGTGCCGATACGATGTCCACGAAAAAGGCAGGAAAATATGTTAATTAATAATTCGATATGTGTGGCGTACCTAATGGTTGACATGTTCGATCCCTAGCGAGGCGGTTTTGAAGATGTGTTTGATTTCTGTTCTCGATCTAGGTATGCGTGTGTGTGATCTTGCCTTTGTGTCTATGGCGCCTACGACACAGGAAATCTTGTTGTTAGTGTACGGAACCTACACTAGGATTTCCTGGATACACTCATAGGAGTGTAGTGTTATTTTATTATGATTCTGGTTATTGTTAGTCAACTGAACAACTTATGTTTTAACTGTAAATGAGTGTGGGGCTATTACATGGTGTCCTTCAAAAAGCGGGTCTATCGTCTCCTTCTTGACTTCCAACGCGTCAGTGACGCCCCCGGTGTTGCTAATGTGCATGGGCGGCGATGATCAAACTGGATCCTGATGGTAAGCTATCAGGTGACCCGTCTTCCCGTTTGCCTGCTCAAAGCATAAAAAAGTGTTAAACATAGTACACTAGTAGAACTAAACATTCCGGTCCAGGAAAACAGCATTTAATCAGTGGTAACAGAAACAAAAGCTGAAATTACTCGAAAGATTGCGCCCGAACTTAAGCAATTAATAAAGATAAGATTCAATTAGAAGTTAGTTCCAGCGCACTAGTTCCGTAAACATCTATCGGGACATTAAAAATCCATTTGTTACAGCGGAACAATTTATTCCGTCTTTATGGAACAAGTTGCGCCATGAGTTAATTCACTCGGCTCGAAGCGTTAAAATTATACGTAAATCTAATTCTGTGTTGGAGTGTTATATTTGTGTGGACCTAGATGGCCAAACTAGGTGATATATACATTAGATACTTTGAATTATATACTTTTTTATAAACTTGTGGAAGCTTTGATGAACTCCGGCGGAAGATTCATTTTTACGATGTGACCGACAGAATGCCTGTAACACGTACGTTTATATCATGAAAACTGTTTTAAAAATATTTCGCTTAGACATAATAGTTCTATGCGTTTCCCGGCCAGGGCAGAGCAGATATACTTATGAGTACAATTTACCACGACAGCGATAGTTAAAATGGCATATCATTGAGTAACTTGGTACTTGAATAAAGCGTAGAATCCGGCCCACTGGTGGTAGGGCCCCTCGAGGGATTTCATTGATAATAAGATTTTGACGTGATAATGTCTATTAAAACGATGCCGGCCGCACGCATGAAAAAGCATGACTCATCTGTCGCGATACGCGAGCTAGCGAACAATGGAGAAAGCGCCATCTATGAACAAAACTATATACACAATTAAGTCAGAAAGGAACTTACTGAAAGAATAATTTAGTTCAGGAGTTCTAGATGGCGTTGTAGTATAAAGATAAAAGTTTCTAATTATAAGTTAATTTCCAGAGATAATATTCTATTCGAGCACTACTTTATCAATGTTTTGTCATGATTTTGTCACGTTAAACTACCGTCCGTAAACCGACTTTACAGACAACCATTTTTAATTGTTAATTAATACCATTATTACTATTATTATTTCCCATGGGGTTCACCTGGATAGCTACTACCCTTGAGCATGAGTCAGCCACCAAACGACTCGTGTTCCGACTGAGGGCTTGAGAGTCAGTTCTTTCTTTCTTTTTCTTTCCTTTTTTTTGGCCGGCAACGCATCAGTGATGCCTTTGGTGTTACTGATGTCTATGGGCGACGATAGCCACTTACCATCAGGTGGATCGTCAGCTCGTTTGCCGGCTATTTCCATAAAAAAATATTGGGCACTCATAAACAAGAGAAAATCCAGCCTATATACTACAGTACAGTCCTTAACCTGACAATGATCATAATATCACAACGTAACGTTTGAAGTAGCAAACAATGGCTATAAAATTTCATGCATGTAAGTATGCTTTTTTCACTTGTGATTAACTAACATTTCAAAGCAGTAGATATTTTTTTTTTTTTTTTTTTTTTCGGGGGGGAAAATGCATTACGCATACCACTCGGGCGCAGGGGGCACCCGAGTGGTTATGTGGGACTCCCGTATAGGCTAATGAGACCCACGGTATACCCACTAAAAACCCCCCCATCTTCCGCCTCGCCGCCTTGTGACGGGGTCACGGGAACGCTTTCGCACACATCCGCGACCCCGCCAGCGGCAGCCGCTCACAAGCGGCTCCATCGCGAAAGCCCGAAGGCCCTCCACGATGGGCGCACCAGATGGTAAGGTGCGCCTCCCTCCTCGGCCTCCACCAGTACTGTAGCAAACTCCCCCTGAGTCTGCTACTAGGAGGCCATGGATACCAGATGACTGGTACCCGGTGGAGGATCAGGTCTGTGGTTCCTCCACCGACCACACCTCGGCCGCAGAGGATAGGGCAAGCGGCGCACCGTAATACCGACATGCCTCTTCCTCTGCGGCCCCACCAATGCCGTTTCGGCGGAACGGCCCCGCCAGCTCGCAGGGGGTAGGGAGAGTGGCGCACCGTAATACCAACACTCCTCTCCCCCTGCGATCCCTCCACGGCCGTAGAAGATAAGGAGAACGGTGCACCCTATCTTCCACGGTCCCACCTCCAAGCGCATCCGCAGCGGACTTGTTCAGCCCGCTGGGAGCGCCCTCCTCGGGCCAGCCGGCAGCCCAAACAGGCCGGCCCTGGTTGCCTCTTGGTTCACCGTGGGTGACCAGTCCACGGTTACTAAGCCCCCCCGCCACGACAAGGCGAGCAACCCCCGGGGGGGGAGCAGTAGATATACCTCAACTAAACTCAAGTATTTCAAACTTTTCAATTTGAAATATGAAATATGATGTACCTTCTATGTAATTTATACGATATAATCTTTAGAGCAGTTGAGATGGGAAGATGATCTCTTTTCCAATTTAACTTATCTATGTTTAGGAGTTGGCAGCGGCGAGCGGAGATAGGATCTCCACAACACTAGCCGAATTTAAACTTTAGCTTTAAGGTTCGAGGTTTGCAACTTGTTGGGTTTCACGTTGGGTAAAATGTTTCATGTTGGGTAATATGTATATTGAGGTTCACGTCACAAGCACCAGCTTTCGATTAAAAATCATCAAAATCGGTTCACCCAGTTGAAAGTTCTGAGGTAACAAACATAAAAAAAATACAGTTAAATTGAGAACCTCCTCCTTTTTTTGAAGTTGGTTAAAAAATATTATTCTCGGTTTGTAACAAGGCACATTAAGATATTCTAGAAATTACCGTCACCCTTTGCGTCCGTGCGCTCAAAGGAAATGCTATTGAAACAACGTAACAAGCAATTGAATTGACGTCAACAGCGAGTTTATTTGTTGTCAAACAGTTGTAAAGTACACAGAGCCAGTACTGGAAGTGTCCACCTGCGAGTCTCGTCCACGCTTCTTAAAACAATTTCCTGCTCAAAGTTCGCGCCAGTTTTGTTTGTTACGTCACAACACTCCGAGGATCCGACCTGTAAGCTCTGTGTATGTAGTTTTCGTAGCGCTAAAATGCTAAAGCGCTTTTATGTACAGGGTGGTCCAAAAGTATGGAAACCCCTGAATAACTCCTCAGGAATGCATTTTGGAGGAAAATGTTTCGTACAAAAGTTTTTTGAATTTTCCTCGACTAACCGATGATGACCTTGAATTTGACCTTGACCATGTCTTTAAAGGTCAAATTAAGGTCAACTTCATTTTTTCAAATGGTAACCCTTATTTTTTATTCCGGATTCGGAAAGGGCAGAAAATTTTACGCCAAAAACGACCTGTACCCTGACCTAAATCATGACCTTGAACGCTTAATCAAGGTAATTTTTTGAACGGGAGACTCCCATTCTTTATCCCGGATCTGGGAAGGGCAGAAAATTTTACTGACCAAAACGACCTTGACCATGACCTTGATTGCTAAACCAAGGTCAAGGTAATTTTTTCGAACGAGAGACTCCTATTTAGTAAAATTTGCTGCCTTTCCTAGATCCGGAGTAAAACATAGGAGTCTTCCGTTCAAAAAATGATCTTGACCTTAATTTAGTATTCACGGTCATGGTCAAGGTCAGGGTCAAGATCTTTCTTGACGTGAAATTTGCTGCCCTTCCTAGATCTGGAGTAAAAAATAGGAGTCTCCCGTTCGAAAAATGACTTTGACCTTGATATAGCATTCAAGGTCATGGTCAAGGTCGTTTTTGGTCGGAAAAAATTTCTGCCCTTCCCAGATCCGGAATAAAAATGGAAGTCTCTCATTCGAAAAATGACCTTGATTAAGCATTCAAGGTCATAATCAAGGTCAGGCTAGAGGTCGTTTTTGGCGTAAAATTTTCTGCCCTTTCCGAATCCGGAATAAAAAATAGGGGTTACCATTTGAAAAAATGAAGTTGACCTTGATTTGACCTTAAAGACACGGTCAAGGTCAAATTCAAGGTCATCATTGGTTAGTCGAGAAAAAATCAAAAAACTTTTGTACGAAACATTTTCCTTCAAAATGCATTCCTGAGGAGTTATTCAGGGGTTTCCATACTTTTGGACCACCCTGTATATTACTAACCTTACTAATATTAAAAGCTAGCTGTGCTCAGCGGTTTCACCCGCGTTAATTTATGGAAAAATTTAATTACTAAAATATATAATGTTATATAGTCTATAGCCTTCCTCGATAAATGGACTATCCAACACAAAAATAATTTTTCAATTCGACCCAGTAGTTCCTGAGATTAGCGCGTTCAACCAAACAAACTCTTCAGTTTTATAATATTAGTATAGATGTGAAAGTTTGTTAAAATGTTGCTGTGTAATCAACATTAAACATTTCACGCAAAAACTACTGAATCAATTTGAATGAAATAGCACAGAGGTAGACAATGATATGGAGTAAGATATAACTAAGGGCACTTATTATCCGTATTATACAGTCCTGGATTTGTCAATAGGCCGTATAGGCCACGGCCTAGGGGCAGCAGCGTCCTAGGGGCGGCAGATTTCAGAAGATGATATATTTTAGACGATTTTGCTAATAAAAAGTGTTGCAAAAAATTGTAATTCTTGTTTTTTTACGCACTTTCTTAGTAACTAATTCAGTTTTCAGTCAATTTAGTAACGCCTTCCTTACTATGAATGGAAAATTATTATTTTAGTAAGGTACATGGGGCGGCGTAAATAAATTGGCCTACACTCATAAAAAATATAAATCCAACACTGGTATTATATGTTAAAAACGTGGTAAAAGCCGTGGTCAGAGCGCTAATGTGATAATAATTTAATGTTTATGTTCATGAGTTCTTTCATTCTTCATATGGTGTCATTACTCGAACGTCCATCGTTCAAAATATATAATACGTTATGTACTATTAAGACCTTTATTCGCTTCACACTTAAGAAACAATTTTTCGCTACAAAGTTTACTAGTTGCTCGTTCGCGTCACGTCCGTCCCTCGGGTTGTTATTGTAGTGAGTGACACTATGAACCTATTTACTGAGTTGCTTCGGCTCTAAAATGCCGTTTTCTAGTTTGTTTTTATACCGCAGTGACGGTATTAATAAAATAAAAGAAAAAACAATTTGATTTGAATTTAACTAAACTGCATATTATGCACAGTTAGTTTTTCAAACAATTTTGGAATGTATTCCAAGTAAATGCTTCAGAAAGTCTATACCGAGTGTGGTCCTGGAAGAAAAAGCGGCAAAAACTACAGGATTTTTTTTTCCTTTTTCAAGAGCCTAAATATTAAACTATAAATAAAGTAAACAAACCACAGTACTAAGCGAATTCAGAGTCTGCAAAGGTGCCTAATTATGATAATTTGTAATTTTCAGAGCACAAAATACTCAAGAAATTTTGCTCCTATTGATCACTCATTCAACTAAAGACCGAGGCTCTGGTTTCTTAGCTTAAGCGATCTTAGAATCCATGCAAATAGTCGGTCTTTAAGTGATTATTATTACTTAAATAAATAGTTGTCGAATATTATTACTAAGTAGGTACTAGGTGATTTATAAAATTGATAATGTGATAGTATGTTATTTTAAGCAAGATTAAAAATAAAAAAACTTTGTAATTACTTCACTTACAATCCTTGGTTAGACCCAAATCGATAGCAGGAACATTCATCGTGAAATCATCAGGGACGTCAAACAATACAACATTTTAGGCCCCGAGCAAACGCATAGGGTCCCTGGGGGCCGGACCCGCTCGCTGGGAGGCCCACGTAAATAATCCCTGTTTATTGTGAGTGGACCTTCAGATGCCAGAAGGTACAGGAATTATTTACGAGTTTTGTAATTTTTATGTTTATAACTGCACTGTCCTGTATATGGTGAAGGAAGTGAAACTGTAAACAAGATTTTTCGATTTTCTGATTTTGGTCATAACTTGTTATAAAATTGAAATAGGTTGTAATTTTGTTCACAAAAATAGAAGCAAGTCTGAATAAAAAAATTAAAGCTATTCTGTCGACTTCTATTATGGATACAGAATCAGTTGTTAAGAAGAAAAAGGTGACAATTTTGTAAAAATGATGTATGATGCTACTTTGACCTTGACAATAATATTTTTTGTATATCCATTCACCCATCTATCAGTCTTTTGAGGTCCACTGCTGGACATAGGTCTCCCCTAATATTAATAAGTTCCTCCAGGAATCCCGCCAGGATGATTATATCACTGGCATACCGCAGTAGATGTTAATACTACTCAGGAAGACGCTGCTACCCATCTTCTGGAATATCTAATTAGTCACCTTTTACGAAATCCCAGGAAGAAGAGGGAGTGGTGCTATTCTTATTAAGTGGAGCCAACACCACAATAGGCACTTTTTTATAACTTCAATACAATTTAAATATTTTTTAAAATTTGTTTAAGGATTCCATTACGTATTAAGTTAGTTACACTAATATAAACCATAGTAAAATACGGCATTTTAGATGTCCCGAACAGTAACGGGGCCCCTAGGGGCCAGCCCCTCACTGAGGCCCGCGTAAATAGTCCCTGTTTATTGTGAGGGTACTCGATCCGAGGAACTGGAACGAGCTCGATAATTTTGATGTTTTTATAAGAAAGTGCCATACGTTATTTATTTGAGAAAACGATATCTGTGTATTTCTTTGAAAAATGTTCAATGTACGAAACATTTTTCTATGATACACATACAATTCAGTGAGATAATATTTACGTAGGAAATTGTTTGTACGCGTTCAACTCTTATCTTGTACTTATTTTTATTTTATTCACACGAGCCCATTCTCCTATAGCTTTCTTGGTCTTCTGTGCGAACGAATTTGGTTTGATTCATGGGTAGATATTTATGGGCAGTGAACATATTATTGTAACAGATTGTTGTTGGGCAGTAAATGCGTAGGTAGGTACATAATTTTTTTATGTGATAAGGATATTGTGGCGACAGCGCACACACGTCACACAGTGACGTCTCGCCGCCCTGAATCACGCTATCGAAGTTTTCTAAAATCACTGGCATATATACGAATGCTCCGACAACGTCAGTCGGGGCCTGGCCGCCTCCCAGGCAACACACCTCGCCTGGCGAGAGATCTCCCTTTGCTAAAATAGTATACCAGCTTGCGGTGTTAGCAAGAACCTTTGGTTAATAGGTCCTTGGGTGTTAGTATCCCCTACTAAATGCCCTCCATGAATATCTGTCTGTAATAAGCCTCGAATAAAACCTATTAGTATTAGGTTTTAATAAGTATCAGTTAGTTACTGGGCTTCTATTAAATAATATGAAAGAAATGAAAATAATATCAGAATAATATCTTTGTTCCATACCAATTTCTTAATGTATGTACCCTTAACACCAATATTTATTTATGTTTACCTGTATATTAAGCTACACTTAGTAAGTTGCATTTGAACAAAACTAACGTGCGCTTTCCATCTCCATCAGAGGTGTTTTCCAGTGATGTATGGCTGCGGTCACGGAACTAAGGCTGGGGGCTCACTATAGTGCGTTGCATATAAGTTTGCACAATGCTGCTATATTGGTAGCATTGAAGTAAGTTTTTCCAAATTAGTAATGTTATACATAATGTTGTATATTATCTCGATGTATATTTTATACCTATTTTTATTACCTTTGACGAACATGACAACTACGCTATTATTATCTCAATAGTTATTGATAATTATTATATGTTTTGAAATTATAAAAAAAAAAACAATTTAATGCTACTAGCTTAATAGCGAAGTGCAAGCAAAATTATGTAAATCGCACTCTACTGTGTTTTGCTACGAACGGTCTACGACGGACACGCGGCTACGGCTTTACTTAACGTAATTATCTTTTTTAGGGTTCCCTAGTCAAACCGGAACCAGTTTCGTCATATCGGCTTCGTATTTGTCCATCTGTCCGTGTTAGTGCTAAAAAGCTAAAATTTGGCATACATATTTATTAAAACTTCAAAATAGTAGAATTAAAAATTCAAAAACGTATTTTTCAGGGTACAGTTACCTACGTGGGGATGGATTTGAGTCGTATCTTTGTACCAACAAAAAGCAATATTGTTATATGACTGGTTTTTCACATGTTTTGTATTTAATATTTTATTGGCTTCAACCCAATAATGCAAAACGCAAAACATTTTCTTAAAATATAAAATATAAGATAGTGTTGTGACGCCTCGGCTTAACTATCAGTTCAAGGCGTTCTCACAAGTTTCCGCCATACATTTGTCAGGAGCGGAGATGCATTCGTCCAAAGCGTATTGTTTGCCCAGGTAGGAGGTTTTAAATGTTGTAAATGCTCTCGTTCTACTTTCCACGGTAATACTGTGCCTCGTGGAAAGATAACTTAAAAAATATGAACAGTTTAGTGCTTTCAAACTTGGAGTGTTGCAAATTCTGTAGATTTGGATTCGGATCTTGTTTATTTTTTGATATCTGGTACTCACAGATTTGTTATGAAATGCTACAATTTTATGATAATAATATTGATAAGTAATAATCAATGATTTTATTAAATAAAAACGGATTGTTATTATAAAAAATGTACCTAGAAATTTATTGGCTGATATGATTGCCTGACATAAATATTTATTATTATTATTATTATTAGCAAGTTTTATAACCCCAAATAAATCTCACGCTCACTTTTGTTCAATCACCTTCGGTCAAATAAACTGATTACATGAAATTCGTTCTTGAGAGTGTATTTCGAAAAAATTATATCAAATTATTAAAATTAAAACTTTTTTGTTGTTATAAAATTTCTGTTTCAACTTATTTAGTTAGTTTGAATACGAGTACTACAACATGACATGATTACATTAGGATGCGGTATGAAAGAATAGCGTACCCTTACAATTTCAAAATAAAATATAACAGCTATAGTTTTTGCAACAAAGTTTATATTTTAAAAATTGCTTTAAAAGTAGAAACTTACAATGAAATAATTTTATTATAGTATTTCGTTTACAATTTGAGGAATTTTCAACGAAATATTTTGCCTTTGTGCCCGAGCAATTGCTTTGAGTGCACTCAATGTATTGTAATTTAATTTTTGCTTTCTTCCTGCCTTCACCTGGGTTAACTGAATGAGGGCCATGAATATGTCCGTATTGTATCATGTAGAAATTACTTTATTTTTACAGATCGCATCATGCTAACAGTATTTTAACGTTTTAGCCGTTCTAACCTGAATGAATGAATGAATAAATATTTATTTGTAAGCAATGATATTATTTGTAAGGTACATTGTATATTATTAACGTGATAACGTTTATAAAGACGATGAGCCTGAGAGGCATTCACGAAAACCGAGTAACGTCACGGAAGCGCGCGCAGCATTATCACGGCATTATCACGGCGTACAAATATTATTTTGTATTATATGTGATTATTCCTCCTTTAATAGACTTGTTACATTAATACTATTATTGCACTTAACATATTATGATTTTTACATATTTTCATGTTCATCTTTATTGTAGTAATTAACAATTAAGCTATGATATAGAATAAAATGTCAAATAACTTGGATCAATTATTAAATTATTATTATAAATCAATGTCAATTATTAAATAAAATACAAATGTCAATAATAATAAAACTAAATAAATAACAATTTATGGAAACGATAAAACTATTGCATTTTCAAAACTGAAAAGTGGTATCATTTGAATATTCTTGAAAACTAATATAATATTGTTTGATGTGTAATAATAGTCATAGTTCCGATTTAAATTGTTTTAACATCAGCTTATTATATTTGTCAGGTAAATTATTAAACATACATATTTCCATACAGTACGCGTTCCTTTTAAACTGATTTAATGTTTGCTTTTGTATCCATAATTTAAATTTGTGACGGCATCCGTTTTGGCTCACATCGCTCTAGGTCTTAAATATTTTAGACGCTTATTTTTAAAGGAATTGGTTTTTATAATCGTTTTATAATCGTTATTAAAAACAGAACAGTGATATGGAAAACCAATAACAAAAAAACAAATTTCTAATATAATCACCGACTCACCCTATAACAGTCCCACGGCTAGGCGTGGGATTGCTCTCTTAATAAGTTCATTAAAATTTACGCCTCCCTGAGAATCCAACCCAGGTATTTGTGTCACACGGGTTGTGAAACAGTCCATCGAGAATTACCAGGCGAAAATAAAACAAAAAAAATCAATAAAAAACATGAAACATGTAATAATTATTAGTGTTCTCGTCGATATCGCCGCCATCATCAATCGGTCGCATGTGCGGTGCAATTTGTCATCGCGCGATGACACTGCGGCGGTCGATTCCCCTGATTTATTAAATGCATCGCCCTGATGTATTGCTCGCTTGGTGCGCCGGGTTATTCTGTAATATTGTCTTCAACTCTATTGTCTCACACGATTGGCTCGTAATTTTCATGCATTATTTACCAGTACACGGCCTTGCATAGGACCAGGTGGGCTGAGAACTAGAAATGAACAGCGGGTATCCAAAATCCGAAGGCTCAAAAGGATAGCGATAATTAGATGAGGTCTATGTCCAGCAAGGGATTTATAAAGGGTGATGGATGGATGGAATTGGCATCGATTTGCTACGGAAAGTCTATGCCTTAGTTTTTGCTTTCGAAAAAATGTTAAGCCTGGATTTAAATTGACATAATTATCATTTTTCACATTAATTTGTGAATTAATACTAAATATTACGCCAAACTTACTACGATACATTATATCAGCGAACCGCATCGAATTAATGTTATTAGACAAAGCCGAATCTGAGTTAAGCGAGAACAATACACAGAAAAATATGTAAGTAGATCAAAATTTAAATCATTGCGTAAATTGTACAGAGGAGTGACGTCACGGACGGTCATGAAGCAGTGTAAGTTCGCGTAATTATTGTGTATTAAATTTTTTTGGTGTTAAAGTTTTGTTGGGGTGTGTTATTCTGCTGTAGGTAGTTTTGTGAATGAGCGCGTATATTATAATGTCGTAATAGTGTGATATATAAGTATTTAAACTTCGAAATTAGCAAATAATAAGAACAAATAATTGGTCCTTCTCAACTCAATACAGTTAAGAGCGAAGTTTAAATACAATGAAAGGGAATGTCTCACCAGTACTTTTTGTGCCTGTTCTATCATTTCTATCAGTTGTGATTGTACAGTAATCGTTCACACACGTCAACACGCGATCGCCTGGTATTTGTCAACGCGGCGACACACGATGACACGCCGAGAGCGGTCGACGATTTCTGATTTATTAAACACATCTCCATGAGTTATTGCAGAACTAGGAGACTAATATCACATGAATAAATATATGAACTCGTTTATTTACCGGTTTACAGCTTTGGTATTGAAGTTTTGGAAGATATGTAGTGATTTATATGTTTAATGTGTGTTCTTTCTATCTTTTTTCTTTCTTTTTCTTCTCCCTTTCTTAAAGGTAACGCACCAGTGATGCCTTTGCTGTTGAAGATGTCCATGAGCTACGATATACATTTACCATCTGGTGGATCGTCAGCTCGATTGCTGGATATTTGAGACTTTTATAAAAAACAAAATGCAGATAAAGCATGGCATGTCATGGCCATTTATAATAAAATATCCTAAATAAAAATGGAATTTCACCATTTTGAGTAATCCAATTTTCCTTCCAAGAATATTTTAGAATCTATAAATGGTACCTCTTTCATACTGTAGTAGTAAATTAAATTATGCGGAAGTAAATATCTACGGGCTACATAGAGTTCTTAGTAAGAATGGTAGCATTATAAATCTTTTCTGAAAAGAAACCAATCTAGAACGGGTTGATTCTGGAGGTGGGTTTTCTTGTAACCTGAATAACATAATTTAATCCGTATGAAGACAACATACGAGGCTTCAGAATTGCTATTTATTAAATGAAATTAAAAATAATTATTTTAAATTAAACTGGAAATAAAAAAAAGTAGCTTTTATACTACACAGAATGTATCTATCTATTAGGTATTATAATTACATTTTCATTCTTGATAAATTTTTCATCTAACAAATATTTACTTAGGCACTAACTTATTAATAAATAAGTTTTTTGTTTTTAAACTTTTTATTACAACGTATAGACTGTCAAGTACTTGCATCAATAAAAAAAACATTACTTAGTAGCGATAAAATGGTATTTATAGTTTACGATAGAATCTACAACAAATCAATTCCTATGAAATGGTTCAACTAGCCATGGGCTTATTATGTTGTATGTAAAATATCGCCAGTTAAGCATCTCAACATAATAGACATTATATCCTTTATGTATTAAAAGATAAGACACCAGAATAGTTTAGCCCTAAATCCTCTCAAACATATCTCTGAAACAAATGAGGTATATGGACATCAGAGTTTTGCTACTTGAATTATTGATCCAGCAGGTTGACTTACGATCGTGCAACTCAATGCATCAATAAACGACGAGACAATATGTATCTGTTTGCGTTATATTCTACTTACCTAGATACATATGTAAGTTTGGTCATTTGTCAAGAAAAAACGGCTAGACAAAATTCAACAGAATTTAGTACACGGATACTGATGCCTATAATTATGTGTCGTCGAGCAGTTTAAGGCGCGGGCCACACAGAAAAGACGTAAGACGAAGACGGGGCTCGGACCCGTCGCAGACAGGGCGCCGTTAAAACATATAGAAAAGACAAGGAACGGGCGTGACGGCCGGCGCACACTGGGCTTTTCCCGGCCACAGAGTACTTAATCACTACGTTTTAAGAGACCTGCTCTCCGCGTCCTTTCCGCTCCCCCGCTGGTGCCTACGCAGGTCCGCGTCCTGTCCTTTCTGTATGTTTTCCAATAGGGCGCCGACGAGAAAACGTCGTGTCGGGCGTCCCGTCTTTTCTGTATGTTTTACGTCGCGACGGCTACATACATTTTGTATGAAAATAGATTAAACGGGCGCCGCGACTGCGACGGGTCCGTGTCTTGCGTCTTTTCTGTGTGGCCCGCGCCTAAGTAAGACGTGTTGACTTGTAATTATAGGTTCACGATTTACATGACATGTGCTAGTTCTCATGGCGTTGGTTAAACTAAATCAATATATCTTTGATTGATCGAGAGGCACGGTTGGAAATTAGATAACTACTAGTAGAAAATATGGGTTATCAACAACCTACGTTTACAATTACAAGAAAACATCTATAAAAATCTAATGGACGACAACAGAGAACTGAATAAAATATTGCGGACCGCGAAGAGGCCGGAATAATATTTTTTATGCCCAAATGCCAAATTTTTTATGCCAAATTTTATACACAAATCATGCCTATCTTACTGTATTGAGCATTGCATTTTTCACAATATTGTAATACATTATTAATCATAATTATCTATGTAGTCACGGCATTTGACGTGGCCTGAAATTTTGTTTCATGGTTTCATGTTTCATGGAAAAAACTGGTGAGTTGCTAAAATAAATATTTTACGGATATTATAAAAGATCAAAATTATTTCTTTCGGAATCATATTTAATTTTTTTTGTTGTTATAAGTTTGCAAAAGGCGATCCCCAATTTTCGGCCCCGAACCATATGTAATCTGTGCTAGAACATCGGACTAGACAAGAGTAAACTATATACCAAAAAATTCGTCTTATTTATAAGATAAACATATTTAAATCTTAGCTTCAGCTGCTCTTGCCAAATGAACAAAATAATGCAAAAAAGTTTTCACAGTATTTACCTCATTACATACGATTTTATAATCGATTGAATCGATTGATAATGATCGATTGATGGAACATAATAATATATTTTATGTATTATTTAGTGATTATAATTATAATATTAATTTATTTTTTACATATTTTCGTATTCCATATAAATCAAAACTATGTAATATATTATAATTACCATTCAATCGTTACGCTAATTTTATTAAATTACATTTCGAATATTTTGACATCGATTAATCGATTGACAACAATGATGATGTAATCCCTAATAATGTCATTTTGGTAACCATAGTATTTATAAATAACACCACTGTATTGTCATATTTGTCATCGATCTTTCATCTTTCTACGCGTGTTCTTGTATATTTTTACTATCAAATATTTTCAGCGTATTTGGAGTCCTATTTACTATTGAAACTCATCGACACGTACACAGTGATTTTAATTTTCTATTGTATTCGCTTTCGTACTTGTGTTTTGGTGAATGTGTTTCGCAGTTTCGCTACAATTTCTTGCAAACCAATACTATATGAATATGGACTCCTTAATCGCCTGTTTTGTGACTGACAAAGGTTCAGAATAAGTCCTGAACACTGGATAACGTACCCTATACATCTTTAGAAGATCAGGAAGTTGCTGTGGCCATACTTACAATGAGTATATTATGGTATCTTGATTGGGCAAGGTACTAATGAAATATAACGCCTCCTGCACAACTACACGAAATATTAATATATTATAATGATAACTAATAAAATCTCTTGAAATATGCAATAGCTTTTATTATACAACCTTTTTATGACATTCGTTTTGGGTGAAAACCATTGAAGTAGTAGATATTATAATAGACACCCGCCAACGTAAGTGTAACATACATATTAAATAGCACTGTGACACGAGTATGACATAATCATAACCTATAATTAAGGTGATTCATTCTAGGATTTCCTTAGTTGGCCATTGCTGGCAGCCGTGAATATTGGAGAAATTGAACTTTTTGCAATAATCTAATTAACAGCCAATTTCCAGTCTTGTCTACTTAGGCCTGAGTTTCTATGGAAACTGGGGTTCTCCTTTCAGTCTTAAGCTGTTAATGTGTGAGATAGCTAGACGACTCTTAAGGATAAAAAATATCTAAAATGTATTGGAAAAATCCTTTAATATTTTCACTTTTATATCCTTTTATTCATTTAATCCATTATCCTGTGCAAATCCAATTCCACTAATATGATTACTTACTACATTTTCCTAGCCTCACGTAACGCAGCTCGAGCGGGTTAGCGGATCTAGTATTTCTAGATACAAAAAAGGTTAGAGATGTGTTTCAGAACCTTGAGTACGTATGAGTGAGATGTGCGAGACTGCACTACAAGTTGTAGCAATACGCCTACTCGCCCCAGCTACACATTGCTTCAGAGCTTCACTATACTATACATTTCTCATTTGACTTTGACTTTAACTTTATATTTCAATAAAATGTAGTGCAAAGGTTTACCAAATAAGTCTCATCTAATCACGTAGCGAACATATATACAGATAGAGTTACCAGAAACATCACAAGATACCAATTCAAAACATTCCTACCATGTGGTAGTTACAGTTAACGTTCTGAGAAACAACTATTGCGATCCTAGAATGACCATGATGTGCCTAGCTGTAATAAAAGCCGATTATTGTATCGTACTTCGTATATTAAACGGGTTTATTTAGCTTATCCTGGTTTTGTGGGTCAAATCTTGCAAGCTTAATTAGAACTACTTCCTTTTCTAATTTATGATCTCAGCTGTACAGTTGCAGCTGTATGAATGTGTAAAAGTACCTAAAACTAAATTTTTAAAACATACAGATTCAAAAAATTTATTTGGGAGATGCTATCTATACATATAATCCTCAGTACATTATCTAGCAATTACTATCATATAAATTCCAGTTTTAGAATATCGTCGGAAACCATTTCTTTACCTATTAACTTTACAAAAGATTATGCATAGATAGTATATTGAGAATGGTAGTAAAAAATTTATTACATAAAATAAACTTTAATAAAATTATTCAAGTCTCCTTAACATGCCTCCACTTTTAAACATAGTAGGTATACGTGTATTATAAATATCGCCGATCTACAAAATGTAATAATGTTTGTAGTGACTAATTATTAGGCTGGTTATTCGATAATGTACATTCAGATGAGCTATTCGACTAGATGACAATTAATCTAATCTTATTAGAATATTGGATTATCCGTTATTGAATTTGTAATTAACACTAACAATGTAGTGTGATTAGAATTATGAAAATTGTGCTTGTGCAAAATGTCTTGAAGTAAAATATGTTTATTTTTCAGGATCTACAACCCAATAAAGTTCCATGGTAATTATGTTGACCCGTACATAACCTGCGAAGCGAGTCCGAGTTCGAGCGCAGGTTTGAGTTTCGGCTGGGGTAAATATTGTGTTATGTAGTACCTATAGTGTTAGTGAAGTCTTTTTCGTGTTGTCCATGCTACTCTCGACACTTAGCTGGTGCGAGGTATGAGTGTGTTTTTTTTATTGTAGTCGGTGATAAGCCCGAGAAACAGTAAGTAAAGATATGAAAATAAAATACCAAAATATTTTGTGCAAACTTTGGCACCGACTTAAGACATTTCAGTGGATAGCACATACAGTCAGTGTAAAAAGTCTTCGTACACCTTAGTGTATCGAAAAAATACTTGATTTTTGAGGTTTACATAAAAGCTTTTTTTAAATATAAATTGTAAGATATAGTCCGCACTTTTATCTATTCAACTATATATACAAAGTTAAGAAAATGATTCATAGAACAATTAAAAATAAAAAAAAAAGGGTGCGTGTACTTTTGTACGCGCGTGAGAAGTTATACTTCTTTGACATGAAAAAAAAATCAAAAAACAATATTAAAAAAACATTGTTCAAAATACAATATTCAAAAACAGCAATAGTAAAAATAAAAATGAAATAATATTTTGAAATAATTTAATTTACGAATCTCTATAGCCAAACTATATGTGTTAAGCGCCATCTGTGATTAATTTTGTAGTATATTCTAATATTACTTTGCTACGTATCGTAATAGTTCTCGTAATAGAACATAGATGGTGTTTTTACAATTGCAAAAACAAATCAATTGTAAATCTCTTTTTTTTGTTTTTACAATTGTAAAAACACCATCTATGTTCTATTACGAGAACTATTACGATACCAGCCTGTAAAACCAGTTTTTGTGGGGGGGAGGGAATGAAAGATTTTATTCAGTTCAGTTGAAGAATAATTTATTTTCCGACAGGCATTAAACTTTAATACAGATTAAGGAGAGAAAAAGAATGTGCTCCTAGTCCCAAAGACAAGTATCGATTACTATTTACTACTACAGTCCGTTCACAGTTATTTTACCTCTGACAAGCTGTCATTACCTTCCCATTAGATTAGCATTACTTGCTGTCAAGTGACGAGTATTGTAAAAGTTCCCGATTTATCGGGAGATCTACTGATTTTGATTATCGTCTCCCGATATCCCGTTTTAGCGACCGTTTCTCCCGATTTTTTGCATTTTCTACCAATGTAATATAATATTGAAAATTAAAATAGAAAATAGTGTTATAAATACAAAAAACAAAAGAAACTGAGTCGCTCAATGAAAATACAGAAGAATTTTGGGCAAACGTAGGTACATATTATAGCATAAAACGTGGTCATGGCTCACGAAATCGTGTTCTAATATTTTTTCCAACTGAATCAATGATAGGTCTATTACACACAAAAAAAATTAAAAAATACAAAAAACCCGACTGCGTATAAAACATGTGCGACATATTGAGGATAAGTTTTGTAAAATGGATGGAAGCTTAGACGCGGAAATTGATAAATTTATTATAGAATTGAAAGACGAGTGTGATACGGAATCTGACAGCAGTTTTGATGATTCATGTTCGTCCGATAGTGATTATTTATCATTAGGCGTGCGTTTGGATCATTCGTATGCCAATCCAATTTAAAGCAATTCAATTTGTTGTAATTTTAATACAACTACCGAGAATGTGAACTGATTAGTTAGGAGACTGTAAAATAATACATTATTTTATTTGAACGTGTATCATTTTTACTATCGTTACTTTTGGATCAACCTAGTAAATCATATTTATATACATCAGAAGAAACATGTAATATTTCATGTTAGGGAATCGTACAAACTAAACATTACAACACACAGCTAAGGTTAACCAACTAAATAAATTAATAATGTAGTTTTTATAAGGAAGAATATAAACGCGTATAAACAAAATTTTGATATTAATAATCGCCAAACAAAAAGAATGTATCAATTAATTACGCCTTCGTTCCGCCAAAGTAAAGTGCAACGATCTTTCATAGGGCTTGGTGTACATTTCTATAATAAAATCCCAAAATTAATACGTGACTTGCCAATAGAATCTACGAGTTTAATGGTTAAAACTAAGTTGGCGGGTGTCTATTATACTATCTACTACTTAAATGGTTTTTACCCAAAACGAATGTCATAAAAAGGTTGTATAATAAAAGCTATTGCATATTTTAAGAGATTTTATTAGTTATCATTTATATTAATATTTCGTCTAGTTGTGCAGGAGGCGCTATATTTCGTTGGTACCTTGCCCAATCAAGATACCATAACATACTCATTGTAAGTATGGCCACAGCAAACTACTGATCTTCTAAAGATGTATAGGGTACGTTATCCAGTGTTCAGGACTTATTCTGAACCTTTGTCAGTCACAAAACTGGCGATTAAGTAGTCCATATTCATATAGTATTGGTTTGCCAGAAATTGTAGCGAAACTGCGAAAACACATTCACCAAAACACAAGTACGAAATCGAATACAACAGTAAATTAAAATAACTGTGTGCGTGTCGATGAGTTTCAATAGTAAATAGGACTCCAAATAGGTACGCTGAAAATATTTAATAGAAAAATACAAAAAACCACGCGTAGAAACATGAAAGATCGATGACAAATATGACAGTACAGTGGTGTTATTTATAAATACTATGGTTACCAAAATGACATTATTAGGGATTACATCATCTTTGTTGTCAATCGATTAATCGATGTCAAAATATTCGAAATGTAATTTAATAAAATTAGCGTAACGATTGAATGGTAATTCTAAATATATTACATAGTTTTAATATGTATGGAATACGAAAACATGTAAGAAATAAATTAATATTATAATTATTATTAACAAATAATACATAAAATATATTATTATATTCCATCAATCGATTATTATGAATCAATTCAATCGATTATAAAATCGTTTGTAATGAGGTAAATACAGTGAAAACTTTTTTGCATACAGAAAAAATACAGAATTGAGCTAACTTCACGATGCAGAATTTAGGTGTCGGTGTGCGCGCGCATCGTAGAAATTCACTCTCATCATTTTTCACCATCGCGCCAAAAGAAGTATAACTTCAATAATTTATTGAAAGTACTCAAAATCACGTGCAAAAAGTCTTCGTACACTTTACAAATCAGTTTAGCTTAGGTATATGATATTTACTTCTATTGCGCAATATAAATAAATATCATACATGCAACCTATGAAATACTTTTTTAGTAATCAAAGATTTGAATAATTTGATTACTTTGTTTGCGATTCGAAAATGGAACCAAAACGTCGTGAGATAAGTATATAAACCGAAAGAAAATTAATTATTAATTCGCATAATCAGTGTCAATCTTTAAGTAAACCAGCTAAATTAGTAAATAGACCTCGTTCAACTGTGCAGAGTATAATTAATCGATATAATGTAAATAAAACATTTGAAAATAAAACTAGAAAGGGACGTCCAACAAAATTAACAAATAGTTTAAAAGGAAAAATTGTGCGAGAAGTAAAGAAAGATGCCAAAATAAGTGTTCCTCAAATATTAAAAAACTTGAAAAACACTGATACAATTAATATTTCTTGTAGTACTGTTCGTAATGTACTACTTGAAGCCGGGTAAAATGGGAGATCTGCTCGTAAGAAATACTGGGTAAGTGAGGAAAATAGAAAGAAGAGATTGGAGTTGGCTAAAGAGTACAAAAATAAGTCAATCGAATTTTGGCAACGTGTAATTTTTACAGACGAATCTAAATACAATATTTTTGGGTTTAGGAAAACATCATAAGGTATGGCGGAAATGCAATGCAGAATTAAAAAAAGACAACTTATTGCCTACACTGAAACATGGTGGTGGATCAATGCTCGTTTGGGGTTGTATATAGTGCCCTTGATGTCGGGAAACTAGTATTTATCGATAGTATTTTAGATCTTAAGACTTATATATTAATATTTAAACAAAATCTGCATGTCAGTGCCAGTGCAATGGGGTTAAATAAGAATTGGATATTTATGCAGGACAATGATCCTAAGCACACCGCGTGGAATAAAAAAATCTGGATACTATACAACACACCCAAATACCTCCAAACTCCTTCTCAGTCACCTGACATCTATCTAATTTAACACTTATGGGATTATCTTGAAAAAAAAAAAAGGGTGCGTGTACTTTTGTACGCGCGTGAGAAGTTATACTTCTTTGACATGAAAAAAAAATCAAAAAACAATATTAAAAAAACATTGTTCAAAATACAATATTCAAAAACAGCAATAGTAAAAATAAAAATGAAATAATATTTTGAAATAATTTAATTTACGAATCTCTATAGCCAAACTATATGTGTTAAGCGCCATCTGTGATTAATTTTGTAGTATATTCTAATATTACTTTGCTACGTATCGTAATAGTTCTCGTAATAGAACATAGATGGTGTTTTTACAATTGCAAAAACAAATCAATTGTAAATCTCTTTTTTTTGTTTTTACAATTGTAAAAACACCATCTATGTTCTATTACGAGAACTATTACGATACCAGCCTGTAAAACCAGTTTTTGTGGGGGGGAGGGAATGAAAGATTTTATTCAGTTCAGTTGAAGAATAATTTATTTTCCGACAGGCATTAAACTTTAATACAGATTAAGGAGAGAAAAAGAATGTGCTCCTAGTCCCAAAGACAAGTATCGATTACTATTTACTACTACAGTCCGTTCACAGTTATTTTACCTCTGACAAGCTGTCATTACCTTCCCATTAGATTAGCATTACTTGCTGTCAAGTGACGAGTATTGTAAAAGTTCCCGATTTATCGGGAGATCTACTGATTTTGATTATCGTCTCCCGATATCCCGTTTTAGCGACCGTTTCTCCCGATTTTTTGCATTTTCTACCAATGTAATATAATATTGAAAATTAAAATAGAAAATAGTGTTATAAATACAAAAAACAAAAGAAACTGAGTCGCTCAATGAAAATACAGAAGAATTTTGGGCAAACGTAGGTACATATTATAGCATAAAACGTGGTCATGGCTCACGAAATCGTGTTCTAATATTTTTTCCAACTGAATCAATGATAGGTCTATTACACACAAAAAAAATTAAAAAATACAAAAAACCCGACTGCGTATAAAACATGTGCGACATATTGAGGATAAGTTTTGTAAAATGGATGGAAGCTTAGACGCGGAAATTGATAAATTTATTATAGAATTGAAAGACGAGTGTGATACGGAATCTGACAGCAGTTTTGATGATTCATGTTCGTCCGATAGTGATTATTTATCATTAGGCGTGCGTTTGGATCATTCGTATGCCAATCCAATTTAAAGCAATTCAATTTGTTGTAATTTTAATACAACTACCGAGAATGTGAACTGATTAGTTAGGAGACTGTAAAATAATACATTATTTTATTTGAACGTGTATCATTTTTACTATCGTTACTTTTGGATCAACCTAGTAAATCATATTTATATACATCAGAAGAAACATGTAATATTTCATGTTAGGGAATCGTACAAACTAAACATTACAACACACAGCTAAGGTTAACCAACTAAATAAATTAATAATGTAGTTTTTATAAGGAAGAATATAAACGCGTATAAACAAAATTTTGATATTAATAATCGCCAAACAAAAAGAATGTATCAATTAATTACGCCTTCGTTCCGCCAAAGTAAAGTGCAACGATCTTTCATAGGGCTTGGTGTACATTTCTATAATAAAATCCCAAAATTAATACGTGACTTGCCAATAGAATCTACGAGTTTAATGGTTAAAACTAAGTTGGCGGGTGTCTATTATACTATCTACTACTTAAATGGTTTTTACCCAAAACGAATGTCATAAAAAGGTTGTATAATAAAAGCTATTGCATATTTTAAGAGATTTTATTAGTTATCATTTATATTAATATTTCGTCTAGTTGTGCAGGAGGCGCTATATTTCGTTGGTACCTTGCCCAATCAAGATACCATAACATACTCATTGTAAGTATGGCCACAGCAAACTACTGATCTTCTAAAGATGTATAGGGTACGTTATCCAGTGTTCAGGACTTATTCTGAACCTTTGTCAGTCACAAAACTGGCGATTAAGTAGTCCATATTCATATAGTATTGGTTTGCCAGAAATTGTAGCGAAACTGCGAAAACACATTCACCAAAACACAAGTACGAAATCGAATACAACAGTAAATTAAAATAACTGTGTGCGTGTCGATGAGTTTCAATAGTAAATAGGACTCCAAATAGGTACGCTGAAAATATTTAATAGAAAAATACAAAAAACCACGCGTAGAAACATGAAAGATCGATGACAAATATGACAGTACAGTGGTGTTATTTATAAATACTATGGTTACCAAAATGACATTATTAGGGATTACATCATCTTTGTTGTCAATCGATTAATCGATGTCAAAATATTCGAAATGTAATTTAATAAAATTAGCGTAACGATTGAATGGTAATTCTAAATATATTACATAGTTTTAATATGTATGGAATACGAAAACATGTAAGAAATAAATTAATATTATAATTATTATTAACAAATAATACATAAAATATATTATTATATTCCATCAATCGATTATTATGAATCAATTCAATCGATTATAAAATCGTTTGTAATGAGGTAAATACAGTGAAAACTTTTTTGCATACAGAAAAAATACAGAATTGAGCTAACTTCACGATGCAGAATTTAGGTGTCGGTGTGCGCGCGCATCGTAGAAATTCACTCTCATCATTTTTCACCATCGCGCCAAAAGAAGTATAACTTCAAAAAATTCGTAATCAACAAATTTCTAATAAAAATGATTTGAAAATAGCTCTCAGTGCAGAATGGGCCAAAATCTCATCTACTTACACTTCAAAATTAGTTAATTCTGTACCACGTAGACTCCAGAAGATAATTAATGCTAAGGGTGGACCTACAAAATATTAAAAATAATTTTGATCTCTATTTTTTTCAAAAATACAATCCGTGTACGAAGACTTTTTGTGCATGATTTTAAGTGCTTTCGATAGTTTATTTTTATTGTTCAATATTTAAATAATTATTTGTTAACTTTGTACGTATAGGTAAATAGAAAAAAGTCCAGACTATGTTTTGGTATTTTTATAAAAATAAAAAACTTTTGCAAAAGCCTTAAAAATTTACGTTTTTTTCAATATACCTAGGTGTACGAAGACTTTTTACACTGACTGTATATCGTAATAACACTTTAAGAAAATTTGTAAGGAAGGAAATACGCAGGTCAGTTTTAGTTAAATTATTTTTTATAACAAATAAACCAAAGGTTGGTGATCAAAAGTCGACAAGTCTTACAATAGAATTAAGTTAGTCATATCGTGAAAACATATCGTGGAAACGTAGCTCTAAACCATCCAAAAGATAATCACCAAACCAAGAAGGCTACCAAATATTCAAACCATGATCCTCACAGATTTTTTATTACTACCTATTAGGTATGCAAAGCACGATATGAAAAGCAATTGTTTTTATAATAACACCGCAAAGAAAACCTTCTTAGTACATACAACCTCAGGGAATAGTTGGCTCGCAGGATCAAGGTATTATTATTTTTTAAGCGCGCTGTTTTTTCATGAAGTAACTATATGAATAATAATAACGCTTCACACTCATAGCCCCACACTAGGATTCCCTGTATCGTGGGTGCCATGGACAACACACAAGACAAGGACATTCACATCCAGACCGAGAACAGAAATTCAAACTTATCATTCAAATTTCTGCCTCGCTGGGAATCGAACCCAGGACCCTTGGCGCGGCGATCCGGCATGGTGACCATTGCGCCACACGGGTCGTTAAATATGAATAATGGTATTATAAATGTTTCCAGACGTACATACTTAGTAGTTTTTTACAAGCTTTTTATTTCACTTGCTTTGTTCATAAATCGACGGCCCCTAAAAGTATAAAAGACATGTCAAAAACGGCAATTTTTTTATTTCATAGATGGCTTTACATTGAAAATACGCTTTTAATCAGGTAAGATTTTTATTTGAATGTAATGTATTTTACTAGATATACAAGTCGTTTAAGAGAACAATTATAGTAATTGTAAAGAATATGTGCCGTGAATGCGGATATTTTAGGAGGATGCGAGGATTCCCTACGTATATAGAGGTATATGTCTGGCACGTTAGTTTAATGTAGAGACAGTCGTCTGTCAATTTTTACAGGAACATATAAAATATAAAAAAATACTACTATAAACGTAGTAAAACATTATAGAAAAAAATATTTATAATTTTACAGACTATTATTTCTAGAGCGGTTTGAACATAAAAAACGCTCTCCTATAAACCTCGCTTTATGACATGTCACTTTATACGTAGGAACCAACGAAACTTTTTTTATTGAATTGGCTACAAACAAGCAATGAAACAAATAAATAAAGATTGTAAGCACTTAGCAAGTTGGGTCAAATCTTGCAAGGTGAATTAGAACTTCCTTTTATCCTATGGAGTTTAATGTGTTAGTTAAATCTGATGAAATTTATTTTAGACTCATTCCAATTTACACTCCCTACCCCGATTTTGCCTCTTGCAAGGAACCTATGTACAAAGTGTCATGCGCGTTCACCGTTAATCTGTAATAAATAATTAGCGTTTAGATACGTACTTTGTCTAATAACATCTTTGTTTTTTCTATAACCTTCCATCCTTCCATCAAACCCTTTTAAAACCCTGAAATTTCCTTCATTTTCAATGACCAAAAGTTACATGGACAAAAAAATACCCTTCCTAATTATGTTCAAAACTAAAGTTGATTAAAATATTTCCTTTCAGAATCCGCTCGTCATGGCATGACGTGTCGAAACTGTTCGGCATACCATTAGCTCCCTTGTCGAGGGGATCGTTAGCTTAATTAATTTTTTGTTTAATTTTTTATCCCCGTTCAGCCTCACACCAGACGGTGATAAGCTGAAAACTCTGAAGCCTTTTGATCCCAATGAAGTCCCGGTGATTTGTTATTGAAACTTGCGAAAAAATAGGAGTCGGTATTTGGACGGTATTTTTAACAAAATTTCTCATAGTGACACGGTAGCCCTACAGGTTGTATCGCAATCTTGTGCTTCTTTTACATAAGGATACTTATGCAATATAAGTACTTTTAGAAGCGTGATCTGAAGGTATAATAATTATGTCTTTTGAGTAGCGAAAAGTTTCTCACGAAATCTTAATAAGCAATGTTAAATTAAATTAACCTACATATTTTATATGTATTAAAAGATGCCTTATAATTACGTACCTTTAACTAGTATACATTTAAAAATAAAAAAAAATTCAATCGAATCTCAAATCGCAAATAAAAAAAAATCGCATCTAACGATATCTCAATTATATTTCGAGCGAAAATGCTCAAAGGAGTCTCGGGGCCGATTTTGATGAAAACCAAAACTGCATCATTAGAGTTTTGAAAAATAATACCTAGGTAACACTGAAAATTTTTAGAAAATGAAATACGGCTTAATGTAGAAAGTTGCCAATACTTTTATTGTTTTTGGAAGTAATCTCCGTTCATCTCTACAAATCGTCGCATTCGATCGAACCACTGAGAAAAGCAGTGGGCCCATTCTTCCTCAGGGGTCTCTTCTATGGCATTTTCGTACGCTTTCACCGCATCTTCAGGGCTCGTAAAGCGAATACCTCGAATTTTATCTTTAGTTTTTGGGAATAAATAAAAGTCGCATGGCGCCAGGTCAGGACTGTATGGCGGATGACTCATTATCTCGACACCTGCCATAGTCAAATATTCAACAGTCCGTTTTGCGGAGTGCGCTGAAGCATTGTCGTGGTGAAGGAGGATCCTGCTTCGAGGGCGCTGCTGTCGAATGTTTTCCAAGACAACAGGCAAACAGCGATTGACATACCAGTCTGCAGTAACTGTCCTTCCTTCTAGCACAACTGTCGCGAAATGACCTTTCCGATCAAAGAATGAGGCAATCATATTTTTTCCTTGAATTCTTCCTTTCTTTACCTTAGTTGGCCGATCCTCGAAAGGAAACACCCACTGAGCTGATTGTCTTTTGGTTTCGGGTTCGTAGCAATATATCCAGCTTTCATCACCTGTGACGATGTCAAATACAGCATTTGAGTCACCGCCGTTGAACTTATCTAACATTTGGCGACACCAGTCCTTGCAAAGGTGTTTCTGGTCGTCGGTTAAAGTATGGGGAATCCATCTGGTACAAAGCTTCCTGCCGCCTAAATATTCGTGTAATATTTTTTGAACTTGACTCATACCAATGCCTAGGCTTGCCCGTACCTGTTGATAGGTCACTCTCTTATCTTCCTCTATCATGCGTCGCACAGCATTGATGTTATCTTCAGTAGTCGCTGTTAAAGGACGTCCCTCACGGGGATCATCATTGAGATTACTACGTCCACGACTCCACGCTTAAACTCGTTAAACCAATTGTAAATAGTGGCACGCCACGTATTCCTGGCCAGGAATCGAACCGGTTGATTATGAAAAAAACACATCCTGTATTATTACACCATTCGATAGTGTTGCTAACAAAGATCAAATTCTGGTAACTTAAACTAAATTCACCCTCTATATTGTCCAGCGGTTTGGAAGATATGAGGTATAAAAAATATTACACACATACATATATACGCAATACGCTTCCTTAGCAATTGGGTAAAAAAGAAATATCTCATATGTTAGATTGACGTATAGAGATGTGTCTACGAAAAAGACAAATTTTTATTACTTCAAAATCGTCGTTACAATTTCATAACATTGAAAATCTCGGGTCTGGTAGCTACATAAACAGATAGACACTGCAATAACATAAGCAAGATCGCAATAATGCAATGAATTGGACCAACCTTCTAAACGTATACTGTATTTCAAAGGCAACGTAAAAGCACGTTTAATTTTCATCGGAGAACAAGGTAATTAACTGGTAAACGAGAGTAGATACAGGGCAGAAAACGCTTGGGGAGATTTACGTAGCAAAGGTTTGCTTTCAATTAGATGTTGCGCCATCACATGCCTATGATGTCCTGGAATCGTGCAAGGAAAAATTGCAATTTTAGTTGGAACGTTGCGATATTGTCTTCATTTCTGTAGTCTCCCGTAAATAAGTTATTAAAATGACGACCCATGTGGCGCAGTGGTTATCATGGCGGATTGCCTAGCCAAGGGTCCTGGGTTCGATTCCCAGCGAGCCACGACATGGCACCTACGACAGTGCATCCTCGTGCTATGATTGTGTAGCGATATTTATTTACTCTCTCACACACACACACACACACACTCATATCCACCACTAAAACCACCTATGATGTAGATAAGAAGGACACAAAAACATTGGACAGTCTAAAATAAATGTTTACCTGTTAACAATTAATAAGTAAACAAAAATAAAAAGGTTTGGCTAAAGCTAGGATTAAAAAATTAAAATCGTAAGTGCTCTAGCTCCGAGCTCCTGATATCCAAGCTCACTTGTGATCGATAATATCAAGTGCAAGAAGACTGCTGTATGGTAAGTAATAAAGAAGAAGAATACAAAATAATAAATGAGTAGGTACTTCTGAGCTTCGTTAAGTAGGCTGACATCTGGGTTGTTCAATGAATGCATTTTTATCTTCGTTAAAAAGGGAAATCTGTGCCTAGCAATATTGGCAGGTATTGTGCTAATATTTTTTTATTGTTTTACTTCTGCTATTGTAATTAAGTACTGTAGAGGACTCAAACTTTGTATAATTGGTAGAATATACTCTTGATTACTTGTAAAATAAGAGAAAGCATATTGAAAGTAGAACTTATATAATTTTAAGCAATTAATAGAAACGTACATATTCTTTAATATACACTATGTGATCCTGCGCTTAAGCCTAGTAATAAAACTAAGAAATAAATTCCAATACTACGTAGTTTATAATTTTACATGACGGCACAATTACCAAGGATTCAGAACTATGGATAATGCCAGTAAATAATTAAAGTTGGTTGACGTCTCGGAGTAGGGAACAGTAGTGAATTAGCGAGTAGCCGCCGGCACAAAGCTCGCGCGGGAGGCACGCCGACACGGCCGTCTGTTTGCTTTCAATTAGACGCTGCGTCTGTGTCAACGTGCCTATGATATCCTGGTACTTTCAGACGAGAAATTTCACTTTATCCATTGTTACTGAGCTGGTTTATGGCTACATGTTTGTTGCTCTATCTTTTCAGGTAAGATAACAAAACCATGTGCCTTACCATGAACTCTAATAAAACGTGTCATGTTCAGGACAGGTCAGCTTGTAGCTAAAACCTGACAGGAGTGTATTTCGTACCATGAACGTTCATCTGATGGCCTGCAGTGCCTCTACTTCTGTCCGGCATCTTAGTCTATGACCTGCGCGGTACAACGTAGTGTTTAAGTACTCTGTGCACGGTACAAAATTTGTTTTACTTAGTTCGGAAATAGAGCGTTTTATCGGTTTACCGGTTTTCAAATCAATGCGTAATATTGATGTTTTTAAAAATTTAAAATAACAATCTCAATCGAAGATTTTGAGGTTTGTTATAGAAACTTAACGGTCGTTATTTATTAAACTTAAACACCGTTCGTTCTCTAAGATTACCAAAAAAATTATCGCTATGTGATGCCTTCATTTTTGAACGTAATCTTACAACACTTGACACTTGACACAGTGACATGTCCAAATGTCTAATAAAATGTGTGATTTAGGATAATTTAAAATTGTTAAGTGCAATTTTGAATTTTTTAACGTATTTTCAAAGAAATGAAAGATATTTATTTTGTGATGGTGGTGCATTTTCATTTTCATGAATGCCTGTAGGTCATGTACAAGTCGAGGCGGATATTTACCTACTGTGATAATATGTAATTTATGTTGAATTGGGTAGGAGATGGGAACTTGAGTAAGAAAGTTGTTGAAGCCGTGTCAGTGTACGGCTATATCAGAAGTAAATGCGTTCGATGACGAGCACCCAGCGATCAAAGGGGTCCACTGGAGACATGAGGGCGGAGGCGCTCTAGGACGAGCGCACGTCAGGATAGCCGTGCCGGCGAGCGACCTCTTTGGTTCTAAAACGATCGATTGATACAGATGCTGATGATGTCATACAAGAAGAGTTATGAAGAAAAACTAAATATTTAGAATATGGAATATGTCACTTTATTTAGAACATTATACCTAATACGTACATAGGATATTCTAATTCTATCATTGATCACGGAGTAGTAGAGATTGTTATCGATGTAAACGTTAGGATAACTGAAAATATACTTATCTTGGTGCAAAGCAAACGGAATATTATTGAATAACCATTATCATTATCCTTTTCTTCCACATTTATAAAAATATATGGTATATGTTTATAAAAATATACTATAGTAATATACTTAAATAATAATTAGACCTTTTTATTTCTTAAATAGAAAATTCAATTTACAATTTCATAACGACTAAAAAGCATGCAATGCAATCTATATTCTATACAAATAATAAAACTGAAGAATCTATCTGTGATTTCGAAATAAATGATTTAAATAAGTAAAAAGTCTTCAACTTAAAGTTTTTAGGGTTCGTTAATCCTTTCCTTTATCTTAATTCTTGACTAAATTTAATTCAATAATCATTATTAGTTATATATTTCTTTGTTTATATTCCTTTTTTTATATTATACTCGCTTTGTAGAGTAAAGGCTCCTCCATTTTTCTTCACATAATTCTGTCACTCGCTTTATCAATCCATTCATTTCCCGCTGCTTACAAAATTTCATCGAGCCATCTCTCCGCCGCGGCCGCCCGGCCGTTCTGCCTCTGGTTCTCTTGCCTATAGCTGCCTTCCATGATGTAATCTTTTTGAATGTGGTCTATAGTTGAATACGTACTTATAAATCCTGCTTGCTCTATTGGACGATGCTCTTCGGTGTATTTAGCAAGGCGTTTCTCGAGACAACAACAACAAACAACAGCTGGAAACAGCTTGTAGAGATTAGATTGTAGGCAAGGCAGATTGGTCGATAGCTAATATTTACCAAATACCTAATGTTCTTCAATATCATAAATTTATATTCAAACTGTTTTATATAACAATAACTTACGGTATAAAGAAATTATAAACGAAACAGCTAAAACAGGACAATTAAAGTTACTTTCGGTAGGCTGTAATATTTTGACGTTGTCATAGGCCGCTTTCCGACATCAATACGTCAACAATCGCTTCATGGTACACAAATCGCAGGGCAGAAGAAGATTATCGAAGTCACGTGACCGCTGTCCTGTTACGGTCACGTGATCACTGGCTGACCTGTGCTTTAGCTAGGTCATGGTAGGATATAGCAGGACAGCTCAATTATTGGCTAATATTGGCCTGTTTTAAGATGTCATGGTAAGCCCCCATGTCGGTATTGATCCTGCTGTGAACGGTCCCGAGTTCGATTTTTGCAAAAATTAAAATGTGTGCCATTTTTAAGCCATGGGTTTTTAAGCTATGGGTTAATTACACTCGCAACACAGGGACTCCTGGTTTCTTGCTGATGCTAGATGACAAAATATCTTTCGTCCCAATAGATCAGTTTTTTAACATCATCACATTGTCATGCAGTTTACATAATGTCCAAAATTTTAGACCAATCAAGCACCGGAAATTGGGCCAAATACTCAAGAAACCGGACCTAGTGTAACTGAACAATAATCTTTTAAATTATTTCATCTATAGAGTAAAAGAAAAAAATACTACCTATAAATGATTGGAGAATGAATAAAAATCTATAAAGAAAAAAAACTCCTTTTAAAGTAATAGGAACAATACCGGGAATTGCAAGTTAAAGCGACAAGGTACGTAGAATCCGAGCACTTAAACCGATCCTATCAAATAATGCCATTGCGGGTGTAAAACGCTGTTTCCGCAATAAAAACGCAATTACTGCTGCAGTAGTAAAACTATTGAGCACATACCACAACTGATGCAATACGTACGTGGTATAGGCCGATTCCTCTAAGCTGGCACATTTAGTGACGTTTCAACGTATTCACACTAAGAAAATTTTTGTCATACACTATGATTAAAAAAATTATCTAAAATATTGTTCTGAACAGAACTTATTTACATAGAAATATCAAATTTCAATTGAAACCGTTCTTTGTTTTATTAAAAACCTATACCGGAAGCCACTATGAATAAAAAGGCTAAAACTCTTCCTGAGTACATAAGATGTCTAGTAATTAAGAATATGAAATTCATAATAGAGAAGACATTGATGACGAATATGGTATTTTTCTAGTAAATAACCTACCAAGAGGAAGTTAACGCCATAAACAGGTGAAACTTTTGACGCTGCCTTTCGGTAAAATGCCTGTGAGGACCTGCGTGTGACAGATATGCATACAAATAGAATTTATAAGATTACATTTTTACTGGATCTAAAATACCCTAAGACGATCAGTTGGCCATTGGTGGGCTTCCAAATAAAGTGAAGTGATTAAATTGGGGATCTGCGGGTAAGCTGTCCCGCAATGGCGCCGGAAAATAAGTCTCACTTAATCCATGATTAAGTATCAGCCTTATTAAATTTGAGCTGAAAGAAGACACCGACACGATTCGAAGAGAGACCGTTTCTAATTGGCCACCGGAGACTGTAAGGAAGCGCAGATTTCAATATCTGTGGAGTAACCGAGCCGGAACAGCTTCGCATATCTGAACTGTCGAGTCGTTCATTGGCGTTGGATTTTTGAAGGTTTATCTGTTAGTTTAACTAGAGTCTTCGGGGGTTTTGCTGACTGGTGGTACAATACAAATATTATTTGATTTGATACAATTGAAAATATCACTTTTTATCATTAGCCTTGTGCACGTAGAGGATTGAAAAGGATTTAGAGGATTTAAAGGATTGACGAAAAATTAATTCAAAGATGATGTAACTAATAAACTGCGTCTAAATAAATTATATTCTCAGGTCACAAAAAAATAATCTTTAACAATTCTCAGCTATAACTACAAAAATTGTAATTTAAGTCCTGCTTCACTACAGTTTTACAATGAATGGAAGGGGTCGGCGACATACCAGCCGAACAAAGGATTTCCTTATGAGCGATCGTTGTAATTGGTATCCGAGTGAGTAATTAAGTAGCATTGCGCATTGTCTGTTGAGTTTCCGAGGGTATGTATATAATTATAGGAGTACAGAGTTACTTGATCAACGCATGTCACCCGTGGCTACTCCCACGACAAAGCGATGATAATGGCGAATTATACCTTAGGGACAAGCTTAGTTTAGACCTATGTAACAGTGAAACATTGTGTTTGGTATGCCACAGTCATATTCTAAACTTTAATTGCTATATTCTTAATAAAACTTACTCCAATAACTTAGTTTGGAATAAAAATTGAATAAGCAATAAATTCGTCTTCAGCCAAATTTATTTTTAGAATGTTATAAAAGTTTGTTCTGAGTGTATTAAAGATAGAACCTCTATTTTACTAAGCTACATAGCTGTAATAACTATGCAAAATGTGTTATTTCTTTCTGAAATAAATTCAATAATTCTATCGCTTTTGCTATCGTTATTGCCATCAAATTAGTTATAACTATGTCATATATATCGTTATATTAATCATACTTAACTAAAACGATAACTGTACTAACTGGTAGACAACGCTCTGTCTAAACGATTGGAGCTAGATGCATAAAACTTTCTTCATAGGATCCTTACAATATGTATAATGTGGAAAGCTCAAAGAATTGATTATTTAAAAATCTTCTGAAAGGGAAGAAAGGGGTGAAAGTTTCTATGATAATAAGGATAATACTTATTTCCAAGGATGAAGTCGTGGGCACCAAGTTGTTTTGTATGAAAATAAAATTGTAATTTTGAGATGTTGGTCTTCTTGAAGTTGAAATTGCGTGAAGTTAGCATTTTGACAATTGGGAATTATGAGATGATATTATGTTTCATGATCCACAAAAACCTATCCTCGGACTCCTTACTAACCAACACATTCACTCTCCAGATAAATATCCTAAAACACCACAGATTATCTGTATATTTCGCTTTGTTACCCTTTAACATTAAGTACTAAGTATATTACGCTCTTTCGTAAATAGAACCCGTCGTGACGTATTGAGCCATCCAGCGGTCGTATCTCGTCATCTGTCAGACATGGAACATTGAGTTGACGGTGATCGATAACCTATAGGACGACGCGTCTGTGGTTCGACGTTGCACCTGAGTAATAATGTATCAGGATTAATTGGATACATGGCGTTGTTAAGTTAATAGGCCTAACCTAAAAATACTACTTGAAACATAATATAAAGTATATTTTAATTTTATATTACTTTGAATGAAAAAAAATAATATAGCGTTTCATTCAAAGTAATCTAATCCAATCTAATCTATCTCCACCAACCCGCAATGGAGCAGCGTGGTGGAGTATGCTCTAGGCCTCCTCAAGAGGAGAGACTCGTGCCCAGTAGTGGGCCATTAATGGGTTGAAGCCAATCTAATCTATACTAATATTATAAAGAGAGAAGACGAATTCTGTGAGGACAACTTCGCGGAGAAGGATCTCCGAAACTATCATCATGATATCATCATCCGAGCTATCATCATCATGGCATCTATTTGAAAAATTCTTGCACCATTTAAAAGGTACATTATTTGAGATTACTATAGGCTATATGAATAATTATAATATAATGCTTGTCGAGTAGGTCGCTAACTGCGTGAATTTCGAGAGCTTTCACGCAGCGATAAAACCGGCTATTGCATTACTTGCTGTTCTAACTGTCTCCGTTTCCTCAACTACTTGTTGTGGTGTACAATACTGGTGTGGTGTGCGATACTATTATTACTTACTTTATTAGCACCCAAGAGAGAATGAAAAAATACTTAACAATGTCCCTTAGTGATGTTTCATTCCATCGCAATCGCATTTGTCTAGGTGTGCTACGGCACTGTCCTGTAGACACAACTACGAGTATATACGTATAAATAGCATCCTGTATGCGACTGCGAGTGATGTGGCGTGCACGTCGTTGTATCCCGTCATCCGTCAGGGAAGCTGCGGGAAGGTGATCGACAGGCGGGATATCTACGTGACGCGCCACTTACGTTACGACAGAACCGGTTAATACTGGACGATATTTGACGTCATGTGTTTGTGTTTTGTTTATAGATCGTAAGAGCTCGTTTCCACTTGATGGAACCTGGAGTATATAGATAGTAGTAGTACCTGAAGTATAGGGCTTCCATTTTTTTGTAGTGGCACATGTGCCACTACAAAATTTTATGGCGCTATGCAGACATGGACGGATTCGGATGAGGAAAAATTCACATTGTGAAAAATAAATTAAAATTTCACGGTATGAATATTTCAAGGTTCTTTCCTCATCCATATTTCTTAAATTAACACACGTACGCCTTTAATATACCTATAGAAATTAAGATGAATTTATCCACGTTATAGTCTACTCAACTAAATTATAAAATAATGCACTTAGTTGAAATTTTGCAAAAAACATTAGAGAATAAAACAGCAGAGAGAAATAAAGACGCTACACGGCAAAGAAATGCCGTTAGAATTCGCGGTAGTGCATAAATATTTAGAAAAACCGAATGGAGTAAAGTGCATTTACTACTTGTACTCGCCTCGATTGTCAGTCCATTGAAATAATAATTTCTCAAAAAGGTAACTACTATTTATCCTTAAAAGATAAAAGAGGTCTTGAACAGAATAACTGCAGTCAAGGCTAGTTTTCGGGCTATCTTTGTATGTAATCGCAGATCACAGTAGGCACTAAATTTTTTATTATTTAGGCGGCATAGATTTTAAGTCTTTAACCCTAATTCTGTAAATTTTATTTACAATCAATCCTATTTACTATGATATTACTTTTCAAGCGCTTAATTAAAACCCCACTTTGTTTAATATTAAATGTGTTAATGTGTGAGTTATTTAATGTAAAATTTTAATGATGAATCAATATAATAATATGAAGAGACTCCCTGCTTCGAACCATCCCAAATCCTTGATTGTTCGAGGTCCCCCGAGACAAGACACCCCCCTTAAAACACACACAAAACAGAAACACTATAGTTAGTATCCACAAAAGTTTAAATACATTTTTTAATTCTCTATTTTTTAATTCAAACTTTTGTTTTCATTTATTTATAAATAAAAATGTTAACTTGACTTTGAATAGTTCGAGAAACCTTAGTACTCAGTTGACTGCATAAAATCGTCACTTGAAATACTGTAAAACCGAGTTAAGTCGACGAAACACAATTGTTTATTCAAAGTGACGCTTGTTTTTAACTCTACTGGGTTCATGATAAAATTAAAGTAAGTACGTCTGTAAGTAAATAAGTCTGGTGCGTATATCTGGAAGTACTTCGAGTCATCGTTTGTAATGCATATTGAAGGTTCTGTGTAAATTAAACAAAATAATTTTGTAGTTAAATTACTTGCAGATTTAAATTAAGTTTAGGGTGGTAAATTTAATGGTCACCGTTGTCCATTGACTGCACAGACATGAATAATACAGATTTGCAGGCCAAGAAAGGAAAGAAAGATCTGGCTTTCAAGTCCCAGTTGGAACATCTCGATCGTTTGGCACAAGCTTCATGGTAGCTAGACACTCTTCATGGGAATATACTAATATTAGTAATAATACAATACAAAACCACCCACGGTTAAGAGGCGTATACACTCTACCCTAATACGAGTATATGAGTATGGTAGATATGAGGATTGCGACAATTTTTATGTTACCTCACATATACCTCATAGTATGTACATAATTTAAAGATCTATTTACATATTTGAGATATAATAGTTATTTATTTAAACCTAGCGCTCTGCCTGTGACTTTTCCCGGGTGTTTCGGAATGATAAGTACCCTATATCTTATCCTAGTTCATGAACAAACTTTCATACAAATTTTCTTATATGTAATATGGTTATGAAGTAGGATACCTATTATTGCTAAGAATAAACTGGATGGACGTGGCACCATAACTTCGTCCGTTATTGAGTAGAGCACCCCGGGCTGGGAAATTGATCAGATTGAATCCGCAGCCCAAAACATTACAGCAATCAAACATTACATGAAGCAATTAAAACAAATTAACATTATTTCGCCGGCACCACGTTCACAGAACTGAAACGTCTTTAGCCTTCTTAATTAGAAGCGACTTCGAGATATTTACATACATTAGGGAAGTCCGCCTCCGTCGTCGTTTGTTTACAATGAGAACCGGCTAATGAATAGCGTGAATGAATAGCTTGAATAGTTTAACACATATACGTGCACTGAGGTGGAGTATTTTTAAACATGAATAGTATTAAAATAACTCTTGAACTACTTATAACAAACTGTGTCCCAATCTCTGTTCTCCTTCCTAATGAATTTAAGACTTCATGTGACCATAGTGAGCAATCATAGCGGGTTTGCTATTATTAGCCCATGTAGTGGGGTCGCCATGGGTTATGAGAATTACCAAGGCTAAGAGAGAAAACCATATTTTCCATAGTGTTTAATCTGTATCACTGGAAAACTGATAAAGATGAATTAACAAACCTCACACGCCTTTGAGAACATTGTATAGAATTTCAGGTGTGGAAAATTCACGTTGTTTTTCTTCACAGACGCAAGCGATAAATCTAATACGCGTATGATTTCAAAAATGAGTAGTGCGTGATGGATACGAAATGGAGTCAGCGAGGCGGGAAAATGATGATCATACTAAGTTATTATTATGTTTGAGTACGTCAGGTAACGTTATGCGTGGCTCTTTGTAAGGCTAAACAAAGGCCATGGAGGCTCCTTAATAGGCGAATTACGCTATTGTCTGACACTTTCCCTATTTTAGTACGGGTTTTGTCTTAAAATTAGTGACAAATGGTTTAAAGTTTTCTAAAATATTTAAGTCTAAAGTACTTAAAGCAGCAGCTAGAGAGGTTTTCAAATCGTAAAAGCACTGAAGATTTTGTTAGAATTTTTCTAACCCTAAATTAGTGAAACAGACTGTAATTTAATTGTGAATACTGAAATTTTAAACGACTTTGACAACAACCTTCAACGTATTATAAATGGTTCATTCCCAATCTAGTTTTACAACATAATATCCAATAATATCCAAAACATTTAATTTAACCATTTAATAATTTAACTAATAATACTTTCAATGTAATCTATAGATCAGCGAATGAATGAATGATTTCTTTGTCCATAATTTAAGTTTCATTTACGCCAACTAAATCGTATGGGTCCATCCATCTTTGAAAAATAATTTTATAAATGCAGAGACTCTTAGCACTAAGATTCCATGTATCGCGGATTGCATGAACAATACAAATACGAACCTACAATCCGATAAGAAATATTTATGCCACATTATTTTCTGCTCCGGGAACCGAATTCGTACCCCATCGAAGGCTGGTTCACTAACTCTCTAAATACTACAGTCGACTTACAAAGCAAGTTTCCTTGGTGGCTGTAAGTACCAATTTTGGTGGCCACGGTTATCAATGATCTGCGACGCGCTTGTTTCAAACTTATGACTTAAAAATAACTACTATAAAATATTAATATACTTTATTGTAACGAAGTTCCTTATCGCGCGTTGTGAAAGGGGGCTAGACGGAAAATTACGACACTTTTTGATTTTACGAATGACGATACTTTTTTTGAAGTGATTCAGTGAGTTTTACAGAGATGGCGCTGTACTGTACTGTATTTTTACAGAGATGGCGCTGTACAACAATACAATACTTAAATCGAAAGGAACTTCGTTCCATCCGGGTGTCCCTTGACACCTCTCATGTTTTTTATACTAAAATTATCTCCAACTCAGATATTCAGTAGGTACATCATAATCATTTCTGACGCTGGTGGTTAGTAACTTGTCAGTTTAAAGCGAGTTAAAGACTTATACCACAGAATATCCTTTGATGGCTGCAAACTTTGTCCTTGGGGAAGAGAGCTGAAAGGTTCATGTATCTGGAATATGCTTTTATCCTGATGTTGTGATTTAATTGGATTTTATGAAGTATAATGCTCATGAACTTTTAAGCTTATGAACTATAATTATATATAATGCTATTTGTATACAAGTTACATACGTAGTTATAAAAAATCTCGAAAAATACTTTTTAGTAATAACCTACTAATATAGGTTATCTAAAAGTTTCTAGTTAATATTTACAAAAATAAAGTCACTTATCCATAAATGAAAATATAAATCCTGTTTATATCGCGAGGGAAATTCGTTAGATACGACCTTATTTGTCTACGTTATGAAGGGCACCTGTCTAAAAATTCTCAGCTTTCTGGTTCATATAATTTGGGCTGGGTGATGTTAAAAATCTATCAATCAGTCAGGACTTGAGCGTAGCGTTATTTAAAAAGCTAGTTTTAGTCCCTAGCAACAATTTAATTTTACATCCTAACTTTTCTTGCGAAACAGAGTAGACTTGAAGGTTGTATAACTATAAGTTTTACCGTCCCCAAGCAAGCTTTCATAGTCTTTATTTATAGGTGACTTTCATGCGACCCGAAAACCTTTTATTTAGATAAGGATGTCTACAAAGCGTGAGACTAATTAAGAGGTTCGGTTAACCTATTTAGTACACTGAGGCGTGGGGCGTAAAGTAACGCCTATTTAAAAGTAAATTGAAAGGACGCGCGCCTTTCACCCTGGAGAAAAGTGTGGGAGATGAAAACCTTGCTCGGAGTAAAGTTAGAAGTAGGGAACATTATTCACACTAATTAATAACATAAATCAGATGATTTTAAACTTTATTAACAGTATTATTGTATGTTTGTTTTATGACATAAATACTAACATTTCCTTTATTTCGTACATTTAAAAAACGTTGTCTTTCATTGAGAAAATTCAAGGTCCACCATGATAGCGTAGCGTGAGTTTGCAGATTTTATACCAGGGAACATTGAAGCAAGTAGGTTCTGAAGAAGTTTTACCTCATGCAAGCAAAATCTATACTAATATTATAAAGCTGAAGAGTTTGTTTGTTTGGTTGAACGCGCTAATCTCATAGTCAGATGATGAAACTCAAACTACTGGTTCGAATTGAAAAATTCTTTTTGTTTGACAGTTTATCGAGGAAGGTTATAATAATATCATATATTTTAGTAGTTAGTTTTTTCTACAAATGAACGCGGGTGAAACCGCGGCGTACAGCTAGTGATAAATAATTTCTAATTCCTTGCACAATTTGAACTCTGATCCCTTAGCGAGAGCAACATTCAAACTATCGGGACATTAGATTAAACAGCTTATACTAATCCCCGATCCTTTTGATGTGGAGTACTCTCAAACAATCTTTTAAGTAGTCGTTAAGAGCTATTTACAGAAGCTAGTCTCGCTAAAGAGCGGCATCTTTCACGTGCTTAGTTTTTTTTAGCAAAGGATTCTCTCTGCTTTGGTAACACGACTCAGGCTTGAAAGGTGCTTGGACTAGTTTAATGTTTTATTCTCTTCTGCATTCTTTGAAACTTGTTGTTAGTGGACATAATAAAGTAATGGAGACAATACACGATCAAGTCTACTTGATCAAGTTTGCAGTTTGACTTGTCTTTGCAGCTTAACTTATCGCTTCATCCAGTGTGCATGTGATAGTTATAATGGCCATACCGTGATAGCTATACCGTGGCCATAGACGATTAAGTATACTGGATGCTGCGTCAAATCCACTTGACGCTTGATCAAGTACATTTTATCATGTATGGCCTCCATTATGGTCGTACTCAGACCAATGTACTGGCCTGAACGGTCGTATTTCAATGCATTAGTGACCCACAGCAGGTAGCTTCGTGTTTAGTGACGTTTGAGTTCGTCTTGCACGCAAAGATTTCAAAATGAAAGATAGTCCCGTTAGAACATTTCACAGAAAACATGCTAAAACTTGTGCATTCTCTATTACAAAATAATTGGACCATTCAATTTAAGTGCTACATTTTGAACGCGCGTTGACCGGTGATATTAATTAAGATCCATGAAAGATCAATCAGTGGATCTTTTTCCACTTCTATGTCCACTTTAATCCATTTACCTGTCCTTTCACAGCAATTCCTAGACCCAAAATTGGTGGATGGAACATATTTAAAATAATAATAATGTAGGTAAGTACAGTATTGTCCTTGAGTGCTTGAGCGAAGAACTCACCATAAGGAGGCTCGTTTTTTGCCTTACATAAAAAAAACTGTGACAAGTTAACGAAACGTGAGCTCTATCTCAAACGTATCATTAGGTTATCGTTACGCTACTTACCGGAGATTAGGGAAGGATAAATTCTTAATGGAAGCGACGAGGAAACACTCCAATGTGAAGAGACAGACGGGCGTTAATCTTCAGTGATTAACGTCAATTAGCACAGAGCCTATTAGTTGCGTTCAATCGGCGCTCACGGTGTACATTAATAGTATATTAACTTTAATATAATTATGTTGTTTAAAGTTTTAAACAAGATTTGGATTTTGTGTGTGATGTTGACGTTTTTCAGTCTGGTTTTCTTGGGCAAGATGTAATGTGATGGTTTTTAAGATCTTTTCTGGGAAAAGAAAATTATTAATCATCATTGAATATTTTTGAGTTTTTTTCTTAGATGATAAGTTCGCGGGATAAGTAATTAAAATTAAGTTTTTCTAGAGATCTGAATAGGACATTAAAAACAAAATATCTATAATAAAACCTTCATGAAACATAGCGAAAGAAACACATAAAGAGAAACAGTCAGCAACCCAATCGATATAATATTATAAGAACTCAGTATTTTACTTTGATGTCGGAATATTGAGGTTGTGTAAATAATATCATATATTACTTCTGGGAAACACCTGATACAAAATAATATTGAAACAAGATAATAATATAATAAACATACATGAGTACAATATATTTCTAGTTTTTATATCGTGTTTAGTGCTTACCTTAAAACACTTTACCATATTGAAGTTTGAACTATAAATTTTAAGAATGTCCAGGAGGAAATTATTAATGCCAAGAAGTTAAGCACATCTTTATATAAAAATCTCATGTCACGGTGTTTGTGGTCGCACTCCTCTGTAGCTCGACCGATTCTTATGAAATTTTTGAAGTGATAACTTTTTTAGGCACATTAAGGCATTTTTGAGGAGGGATAAAACCAATCACGCTCGCGACACCGTCATCGCTTTAAACACCTACCCGAGGCTTCATTTCTGAGAGAAGTACAGAACTATAGTGACTGAATTTACAGTTCGTATAATAGATTGTAAAAAATACTTCATTTAAAATATTTCCTCAACAATAAAATATTTCCTGACGATACCAAAAATACACACGCAATTGTTCAAATTTTTACTTCTGTTGGCACACCCGAAGTACTCCGTTTTAATTTTTTTTGTATATTTGATAGACATGTGAGTAGGTTGTGAATATTTAATACCGCTAGGCGATTAGGGTGAACACTGAACAATGTATGCCTAGTCAATATATTAATATTGTAATTTTATCGTGTTAATAGGGACCTTTCATTTATTCTGTTAACCAAGCGAGACGTATAAATACGTCAAACGTAAACAATAACGTGTACGGGTAGGACAAATGAATACGTCCTTGAAAATATAGAAAACATTTATATTTCATAGTCTTTTCATTTATTTTAAACATGAATAAATAATAATAATAATATGAAATTACGTTCTCCGGGCGTGACGTACTGACACGTCCTAGTGAAAGAGCTCGCGCCCGTTATATGCTCCTTAATTAAAAAGGGAATTCCCCGGTTAACAGGTTAATACCCAATACGGTACCAGTACGGTAAAATAAAATGTTTAATCTATCTTATCTATTGAAATTTTATTTTGAAAATAGTCTCCTATAAATATTTTAGTTTAAAGCTTTTAAGTTTTAACAAAATGATGGTTATTTTGTGATGTATTAAAAATTCTATCGCTTATGCTACAGCGAATATATTTTATTAAAGTGTATTTTTAGCCGTTTTATATATTCAAAGCATTTGATATTTTAAAGGTAAAAGCTGATGTAAAATATTCACGATGTCGGATTATTAAATCCGTAAAGTGCTATTCCGAAATAATTACAATATCAAAGCGAGTGTATATTTTATTCTATACTAGGGGAGGGCCAACGTTTTTATCTATGTGAATAATCAAAATTACACCAACAAAACCGATATTATTATTCATTTAGTATGCAGCTTGCATGCAATTGAATGCGTAGACAGTAGGCCTTAGTTTGTAATCATAAGTCATTGCTACCCAAAACTATTTCAATACACTCAGTTGCCAATTTATTCCATTTTTTCCTAATAATTCATTAATTGTCACAAAATAAAATTATCAAGTTAAATATTCTATTCGTTTTTATATCCGTTTCCGGTCGTTCACACACACCTTTGGTCTTCATTTATTAAACCCCATCATTTTTCCAATTCTCACTCTACCGGTTTTTACATGCACACATAAAATGAAACGAACTTTAAAATATTAAACGTCAGTTGCGAAAACACGTATTAGGTGTGCGTAGATACTTTTATACCTTACGATTTTTAGAAGTAGTTTTCTGCATAACGACTTTCGGTGTTGGTGGTATGAAGTTTTCTATATAAGAAATAAAAAAATATATAATGTTTAGGTACATATCTGTTCTTTAACGAACCCAAGGCTATTTGTGTGTAGCTGATAAACGAGCAGACATCTCACCTGCCATCTGGGTGGTAAAAACCCCTCCGCCTTCAATAGTTTTCCTATCGCAAGCACGAATAGAAGGGAGGAACAGCATGGACTAAGACAAATATAAGTTTACATGCAACAAAATTTATATTATTTGTTGCAAGATAAATCAATACAAACAAACAAACAGACCACGACAAAAAAATCACACCATCTAAAGACGCCTAAGGGACGCAACGCAACGGAATCGCTTCGTCGGGGATCCCGAAGCCGGGAACAAGTACGGGTTCGTAATGATTGTTTGTTGCGTAACAGGTACCGGTTTATTTGTACGTACCGGTTTAAATATGAACCGGTATTTAAATATGGATGCAGATAAGACACGAACGGTGCGTTACTTCAGGTCTGTACGACAACAGATAACAGTTTGAAGTCCGCTCCAATTCTCTGGGCCTTGTTATTACTGTAAAAGTTTGTTGACAGACTTTAATTGTATTGTTTCTTGTTGGCTAAGTATTATTTAAACAGTAAACGCATAAAAGTTTATGACTGCATATTGTCGGCATGTTTTAGCATTATTGTAAATCTTATAGCGTAGCTATATAAGGATTTACCTGCGCTCCGGTCGGTTAGAAGTATACCAATTATCTACAGTCGCGAAGCCATGTCGGAGGCTTTTAGGCGGCAAACGACTTCCGACACTCGAGTTGGCCACTACTGACACCAACAAGCAGCGTGGTGCTAGATTCTAGGTTCTACGGTTTTATAGTGTCAATGCAATGTATGTACATACTAATACAAAAAAAATTGTGACTGGGTTGTTAACCATTAAGGAGTTCCTTCGACTGGAGCCCAACCTGAGTGGAGTATCAGGTCATGTTTATTAAAAAATGCATTGCCATTAGAACTAAAACAGTTTGTAAAATTTCAACTCCTTAGGATAAAAAAACGTAGGTCAAATTAAGCTTGCAAGATTTGACCCAAACAAACATAGTAAGCTAAATAAAACCGTTTAATAAAATAATTATCCACGTTTTACCTAGATACACTTTTCAACGAAATTATCTATACTAATATTATAAAGAGGAAAGATTTGATTGTTTGCATTGAATAGGCTCCGAAACTACCGAACCGATTTGAAAAATTCTTTTACTGTTAGGAAGCTACACTATCGCCCGGGTGACATAGGCTATATAATATTTTTTTTACTATTTTTCCCGAAGCGAAGCTAGGGCGATTTCCTAGTATAAAATAAAGGTGATTTAAACCTCTATTTTTATAACAGGGGTTTGAGATCCAAATTGTATCAAGTAACGCAAAATTGGTTGCTCTGTAAGTTTTAATTAAAACAAGCTTCACATGTGGCCGAAATACCACCGATTGTCAGTGAAGTTACGAAATTCAACCTGTTTTTCACGTAATTAATTAGTCGAATTTATAAAATATTAATTGAGTTCTTAATTCCAGCGAATCCCAATAATATTATATAACATTAGTATGTGAAAGTTTGTATGGATATTTTTTAATGTTTCACGTAAAAACTACTGAACGAATAAGTTCCTTACTACTTAGTATCTGGATGACCGAGCCTTGCTTGGACGCCATGTACTGAAGTAGTTTTTAACCGACTTCAAAAAAAGGAGGAGGTTCTCAATTCGACTGTATTTTTTTTATTTTTATGTTTGTTACCTCAGAACTTTGGACTGGGTGAACCGATTTGGATGATTTTTGTTTTAATTAAAAGCTGGTGCTTATCGTGTGGTCCCATATAAATTTAAACGAGATCTGACAATGGCATTCATGTGAAAATCATATAAGTCTTAAATTTGCATTAAGTATGTGCGCGATAAATGGACGAATAACTCAATATCGCACCAACCGATTTCGATGATTCTTTTTTTATTTGAAAGCCGGTGCTTGTCGTGTAGTCCCACATAAATTTGAGCGAGATCTGACAATGGTATCCATGTCAAAAGTACAATGTACTTCATTTGAAGTCGGTTAATTTTTTGTTAAAATGTTAGATTATAGTGTTGCTACTCGCCAATAGATGTCAGGAAAAGTATACTGTAGCAGTTTTTCATTGCCTGAAAACACGGATAAAACGACATTTTCTAAAAATGAATCCTAGCTAGATCGATTAATCGCCCTTGAAACCCCCTGCATACTAAATTTCATGAAAATCGTTGGAGCTGTTTCCGAGATTCCGAGAATATATATAAATATACAAGAATTGCTCGTTTAAATGTATTAGATAGATAGATAGATAAATAGATTGATAGATAGATAGATAGATAAAAAGATATATGATCCCGGAGAACGCAGGTTAAGCCGCGGATAGAGCGCAAGTATGTTATAAGCTGAGGTTAAGTCAAAGTACTCTCAATGCTGGGCCTCAGTTTCATCTTACATGAGATTCTAAGGGCATAATGTCCTCGCTGCGCTGGTCAAGTGCGGATTAGCTAACTACGCGTATATGAGAACACAAGCAAGCTTACTCGTTTTGCATCTTCGAGAAACCTAGAAGTTAGGATACAAAAATCACTCTAAATTGTATAGATAGGAACTTTGTCTGTGCTAAGGAAGAAATAGGAGATCTTTGATTTGTCTTTTTGTTTGTGAACCGATTGAAATAAATTCAAATTCAAAATAATTTATTCATATAGGTATCACTGAAACACTTACGCACGTCATTTTTTGGCTAAAGCATCAAATATTACCTTAAGTTTACTTGAGTACATACTGGTCACTGGATTTCACCGAACTGGGTTTGCTAATCTTCAACACAGACAAAACGATAGAGAAAATCTTAAATTAATTGTTATGCGGTGATACTTTTTCTCAAACACTGCACCCTCAGTGGAAAAATAGCATTGGTCGCAGCAGGTCGTGTTACTTTAAATTTTAGTTATTAATATTTGAAAGAGGGACATAAGCTGAATATGCTCAATTATTTTTAAAATTTTTATCATTAATCTTGACGGTTTTATGTAAGAAATCTTAATTTTATTTCCTTACTACTTACTGATATTTTAACAGTTTTTTGCTCCTGTAAAATAGCAATTTTCATCTTATGCCTTTTTTTCAATGATGGTACGACATTTTCTGTACAGAACATCTACAGTTATAATAGTAGCAATGGACTAGCTATAATATCAATAAGAAATGAGCTTTAGCATTAGTAAGTATTAGTCATGTTATTTGTCGTTTAAACACCAATTTCCCAGGACAAACAAAGCTAATCTGAGTGGCCCGCCCCACAGGCAATCCAAACACGGTGGAATATGCTTATCCCGCACTATAGCCCGAGCGACCGCCCAACAATATTTGCCTTGTAAGTGGCGAGTCACGAATAAACTGTTGATTTAACTACACGTTCACAATAAAATACTATTATTAACAGTGTAGCGAGTACTTAGGATTAAAGTGTATGTCGACAAAGAACGTAACAACTGCTTTCATCTGTGGATTAGCTAAGTTAGTAAGTAATAAACGATAAACGTTTAATGAGATAACATAAAAAATACAAGCAAATTGAGAACCCCCTCCTACTTTGAAATCGGTTAAAAAGGACATTTTGAAGATAGAAGAGATACTAAATCCCAGTTTTTTTTTCCGGGGGGGAAAATGCGTTACGCATACCACCCGGGCGCAGGGGGTACCCGAGTGGTTATGTGGGACTCCCGTATAGGCTAATGAGACCCACGGTATACCCACTAAAAACCCCCCCATCTTCCACCTCGCCGCCTTGTGACGGGGTTACGGGAAGGCTTTCGCACACATCCGCGACCCCGCCAGCGGCAGCCGCCCGCAAGCGGCTCCATCGCGAAAGCCCTCCACGATGGGCGCACCAGATGGTAAGGTGCGTCTTCCTCCTCGGCCTCCACCAGTACTGTAGCAAACTCCCCCCGAGTTTGCTACTAGGAGGCCATGGATACCAGATAACTGGTACCCGGTGGAGGATCAGGTCTGTGGTTCCTCCACCGACCACACCTCGGCCGCAGAGGATAGGGCAAGCGGCGCACCGTAATACCGACATGCCTCTTCCTCTGCGGCCCCACCAATGCCGTTTCGGCGAAACGGCCCCGCCAGCTCGCAGGGGGTAGGGAGAGTGGCGCACCGTAATACCAACACGCCTCTCCCCCTGCGATCCCTCCACGGCCGCAGAAGATAGGGAGAACGGCGCACCGTAATATCGGCACTCCTCTTCTTCTGCGGTCCCACCTCCGCGCGCGTCCGCAGCGGACTTATTCAGCCCGCTGGGAGCGCCCTCCTCGGGCCAGCCGGCAGCCCAAACAGGCCGGCCCTGGTTGCCTCTTGGCTTCACCGTGGGTGACCAGTCCACGGTTACTAAGCCCCCCCGCCACGACAAGGCGGGCAACCCCCGGGGGGGATATACTAAATCCCAGTAAGTCAACGTATTTCCACTCTCTCTAAGCGTACACAACATCACTGGCATATTATTATGACAATTCTAAGAATTAAACAAAAAATCAAAAGATATCAGAAAAAAGAACGAAAACATTCCTACCATTTCTATTGCGTACAATATTATTTACTTGCTTGGAAATATCTCTTACAAATTTGTATAAATCGACTTAACCCCTCATGATGGAATAATACCCCTCAACTCTGTGATAGCTAACAAGTGAATTTTCACTGCAGACTTGTCTTAAGTCAGAAGCGAGGGGTCTTAACGTATTACACAGTACTCACGGGCTAATTAATAATGTAAATACCATAAATTAAACCAGTTCTTTACGTATTTTAATTCTCGATGAGAAATACTTTGTTATTGGGTAATATAATATGAAACATTTTTTTGTTATCGGAAGATATATTATACGTAGGCGATAATGATAAGCATCGAACAAAATGTGAAAAAAATTACGGTGGACTAAAAACATTTTAAGTATAATACGGGTACTCACGATATATATTTTATACGCCGATATTTCGACCCAGTTGCAGGGATCGTGGTCACGGCTAGACTGCGGTGGCGCGGAGAAACTCTTGACAGGTTGACAAACGACGTTGATAGTAGTCTTTGACGGATGACGGATGTCAGAAACCGGATTATACTAAAAAAAAATATATTAAATACTTCTCCAAAGACAGTAAAAATATTTCGTACAAAAGGAATTTTAAATATTGCGGGAAATTCAAATTAAAAGTGTATTAAGGAAAAACGTTTGAAAAAAGGTTTAGCCATTGTCGTCGGGATAGACAATGGAATATCGCGAATTATTGACGGTTCCGGGTAATGAATAGTAGAAATCCGGGAACGTTTTATTTCTGCCAGTTTAATTTCCTATTATTACTGCTCTTTTGAACGATTTGTGAGATTGATGCTTTTAATGGATATGGAAATAGAGAACGAGCAAGCTGTCTAACATAGATGGATTAAGTTTGTAAGTTTGTCGACTTCATAGCTATTACTATCAAAAATCTTTTTATTCACTCTAAGAACCGTTTTGTTTTAACTCTAACTCTAAGTTCGTGAATAAACATTTCTTCGTCATGCTTTATGCATCTCATAAGAGTTTTTTTTTTAACAGGAATACATAAGGGTACCTATTGATGTATTCAAGATTCCATTTTTGCGAAAACAAACTAGCATTTGAGCTTGCCCAAGGAGTATGCATATTGCGTCCATTCCACAGCCGTAATGGCAAGGAAGTAAGATTCTAGGGATGTCGTCCTTATTGTATTTTATCGTAAAGTACCCCATTTTTCTTTCAAACGAGCCCTTCGAGAAACAGCGCTATTCATATGCATTCAGATTTAAATAATAAATCTTCATATGCAATGCTGAAGACGAAACGACTGCATGATCCGCTGTTGGATATCGTTAGTGTAAAGGGATAGACTTCTTGTTTGATGAATGAATATATCCCATATTTGTGACCAGGCAATTTCCAAATTTAAAAATAATTATGTTGTGTGTGTTTGTGGTGTGTGTTAGATGTATCACAGGCTTTATATATTTCGATGGAACGATCAGTGCAGCTCCATATCAAAAATCTCCTCAGCGTCGAAGATTGTTTTTAAAATATTTTTAAAATGTAAATTTTATTTGTAATCGTTCGTTGTCTAACAACACGAGTGGTTTTTTATACACGTTAGATGGTATTACCCCTTTACAACCGCTTATCTACAAATATAAATTCAACCACCTTTTAAAAATCAATAATACAAACTATTATTTTTGAACATACCTGAAGACTTCCGATAAGTTACAAAATAGGGATACGATATTTGCATTTAAATTAAAAATCCTCAAATAAAAACAAAGATTATTTACGAACGCAATTTTAGAGGCAGTAGCAATAAAGAACTTAATTGAATCTAGATATTTTATTACTATTCTCAAGTTATGGGCCCTAAAATGAATGCAAGAGTGGTCCTTAAATCTTGAAGGGAAGTCGTTTAGCAGTTAATACAATTAAAAAATGCAAATCCAGCCAAGCTCCAAGAGCTAAGGCCCTCGTTTCAAGCTCAGCGAGTAATATTATTAAAGAAGTACACTGTGCAACATTGTTTAAAAAATGTTGTAAAATAGGTAAATACCGATCAAGTTCGAATTAAAATTCCGTTTAATACGATGTTTGTGAAAAAAATATATAATATCAGTCAAATCATCATGCTCTCAATCTTGTTTAAAGGATTCCATAATGAAACGTTTCCAGAAATATTTTCCGTTTTCGTGGAAGTTTAGGAAAAAATATTATGGAATATATAGCATATTGTTATTTCCTGGCTCAATAATGACGTAAATATTTCATAAAAAAAGTTTTACTGAAAATACGTAATACATATTTTAGATCAACATCGTTATGTAGTATTAAATACAATTATTCACATATTATGTTATATAATTATTACATAATTATATTTAGTTATATGTATTCTTAGCACAAAATTTTAAAATCTGGTGAATACATCAATGGTGTGAAAATTGCCTTATAAGTCAGTACAAAAAGGGGACAAGGACGTAGATTCATAGGGTGCAGATACCATGGGGTATTACACGCCATGGGGAGTACTTATAGCGTTATGGGGTTAGTGCAGGGTGAAAAGTTAAATGATCATCGCTATTTATTGGGTGCGAGTCTTATCGCGAGTGTTAGAGGGTAGATACTATGCTATAAATTTGTTCACAAACATTTATTGCTTACCCTTAAAATGTATTACCATATGAAGTTAGTTTTTTATGGTTGACTACATTTTAGTGTATTCACGATAAGTGAATAACGATCATATTTCACTAACGGCGGATGTATGACTTTTTTCGACGACTCATATCGTTTTGCTAAGAATCCTGGGTTCGATTCCCAGCGAGGTGGAAATTTTAATGATAAATTTGAATTTCTGTTCTTGGTCTGGATGCTTATGTTCTAGTCTTTGTGTGTTGTCCATGGCAACCACGATACCGATAATCTAGCTATATCGAAAACAGAGATTTGCAATTAGTATAACTTTTGATTCAGAGAAGTTACGATGTTCGTTTAAGTTTTAATCGTCAGCTGTCGTCAAAATCTATCGATTGTATGTACAAGATTAGCTAAAAAATATTCGATTTAAAAAATATAACCCGTTACATAAACATATTCACCTACAACACACGGCCGTGTCCATGACACAGACACACTCCAATTTTTTTGTCATTTATTTTGTAGGTGTATTAGATATTACGGGACGATGTAGTCCAAGTTTATTACTAATTTGACTATTTATTACATTATCTACTAATTTATTTATCAGATAATATTGATAAACCAATGGATAGAAAAACCAGCACCATGACACTATTCTTAAAATTGTTCTTAGATAAAGTTCCCTCTAAAAGTCTCAGCATAATATCGTTTTACGTAACATTAGAGCTCCGAAAGCCAAGAGACGGTCACAAAAGGAAAAGAGATAACACATTCAGTGAAGCATTTAATTCACTAAGCCCAGGGTCAAACACTCAAACAGAGTTCCTCTGACATGACATGTGCTCCCAACTTTCTTTGAAGTCGTACCATATCTTCTCAAATATAATAACTACCCACTTTTGCATTATCACTCGCGATCAAGCTTATTTCAAGGCCATAAACGTGATTTCAGTTTAATCCGCCGACAAATAAAAGTGGCGTAATTTGAGATGTTATAAGAGAGGAGCTAGTTGCACCACGCATGCGTCGTTATCACTGCAGCTTGGCAGAGGCTCGGGAAAGTGTTGTGGTTCTGTCAGAGTGTCAGTCGATAGGCAGCCGCCGTGAGGGACGGTCGCGTCTGCCTCGCGATTCACGCGAACACGCGAATGGAAGCGATCGCAGATCGTTTACGAACTATTCACACTGAACTTTGCAACGTAACTTTAAATTAGTTTTCTTTCTAGAATGTTTCATTTAATTGTTACCGAAAGTTGTGTTGGGTTTAAAAATTGAAGCAATCAGTTGTAATCACATGCGGGTGTCTGATGCCGAATTAGAGAGGGTAAGTAATAATATATTATAGAATTTTGCGGTTTGAATGATGAATGGCGGATAATGAATAAGAAATAAGGAAATCGTGAACCAGAAAAAGGACACCTTATCTATTAATAGAAGGAAATTCGTTAGAGGAAAAATACGCTCACAATTTGGCAAAGACCGAGAGGGAGGATTATCTTAAGCTACCGTTTTAATAAAAATGTTATAATCTCTTGTATTTAAATTTAACAAAGATTGTCCTTAAGAAAGTCGAGTGTTTATGTAAGCTCACAGTTTGAAAGTGTTGGAAAGTTTATTTGTAGATCTTAACAACGATATACAAGACTTCAGTAATAATTGTTACTTACGGATACTATTTTTACATTTTACAAAATTATTGAAAAACATTTTGGTATTTATTTATCACACAATATTTACAGTTATCGCAAGGTATTCGCAAATTTGCAAATCTTCGAAAATCCAGATAAATATTCTCAAAGATGTGTTTAGTGTCAGTTACTTAAAATATATATTAAAATTATAGACGTAAACAAAGAGGCTTTTATAGGATTTCCCATTCCTTGATACCTACAAGTTCTGTAATTCATTACAGAGACATGAAAGAAAACAGCTGAAGGACCCCTAGGTATCTGAAACTAGGTACTTAAATAAATCTGAAAGTTCTCCAATATTGTCAAAATGTGTGTAAAGTCTGTCAATTAGTTTTTGGCCAGATTGGTAACCAACAGTAAGATACTCGTAGTAGGCTGCGAAGATGATGATGAATACCCGATATTTTCAATTGGCCTGATTTTGTTTACGTAATCATTATATTTGATTACATCGAAGTTTGTTAAATAAAATATTTGTAATAATCGAAGTTTGGAAGACCGAGTCCCACATTGCAAATGTCAACATTCTATGTTGATATTCTCTTTATATTGATATTCCTATATCAAAACTCACATTTTCAAAAAGCTTAGCTAATATGCTTATTTCATTGATTTTTTTAATTAAGTCTGTAAAGAAATACAGATTTTTATGTGCATGTACAATATTTATATAAAAAGTCTCTGAAATCGTTTTAATCGACTTAAAAAACGGGGTTCTCAATTCATTTGATTTTCCTCAGAACCAGAACCAGTTTTTTACCTCACATCTCCGTCATTTATCAATCCACTTCGAAAATTATTTTTTCGTCTTAAAGGATTATATGTCCAGATTGATCTCATCAAATTTCAGATATAACGATGGAATCCTTGACGAATTAAGGGAAATCTCAAACATTCAAGGTTTACATTATGGCAGTATTCATAATTTGAATTTGTATGTTGTCATGGTACAATTTATAGAATTCTATTCTTTATTCTATAACTTTCTTGGTTCTTAGCATATTCTCAAGGTCGGTCAGAGAATGCTATCTGCATATTTTACCCGACTGCCATGAAGGATTATGTTTTTCGCGCGTATCTTGTATGTATGTATGTATGTATATATGTTTGTGTTTTATGTGTGTAATATTCTTTATTACCTTTTATCTTGCAAACCGCTGTACGGATTTATATGATTAAAATATCGTTACATTCATCTTAATAACCCTGTTTGTTCTTAGATAAGTGAAATAAAAAGATATGGTGGCTGTGAGATGGCATTGTTTGAAGTATCAAAAAATAAAAATAAATGGAATAATGCAATATGGGTATCAAATTCAAGGCTTAACCATAAGGATTTCAAAAAAGTATAATTATCATGATAGGTTTTTTGACAGCAGGGTTTTTTAAATTTTTAATTACATAATATGTTGGAGCTATAAAGATAATGAATGAAGCTTCTTTTAAGCTAGGATACAATATTTCTTATCGTGTATATATTATATCTGTTATGTATAATTATGATAATTTTAGTGGTGTGAAGTTCAGCATCACTAGTACGTCTAAGTTTAAATTTTATACTTATACCTCGTCAAACTCATTACAAATTAAGAATTATTTTAAAGGGTTTAGGTCGAGCTACGGTACCTTAAAAACAAAAATGTTTCAGCCAAAGAAAGTTAAAACCAAAGTTCGTTATAATCTCGTTATAATAAATCTATATTAATAAGGAAAACGGGACCGTGTTACTTTTTGTTGTAAGTAAAGAAAGCATATTTTGATAATAACTTTCGTTAAGATAGTTTGGTATGATACTCATTTGTATAAAAACAATTATACAATATAGGATCTGCCTTATGGTAAGTGTTCATTGTCAGTCATAGTCTCCAGTAAAGATAAAAATATCAGCGATACGTTGAAACCTCAAAGAAAGTGAGAGAGTGTGAGACTAGGTAATCCATTAATGGTGTTTAAACGTCCTATGTAACTATTATGACGACCCGTCTTACGCAGCGGTAACCATGCCAGATCGCCGCGTCAAGGGTCCTGGGTTCGATTCCCAGCAAGGTGGAAATTTAAATGAGTTTGAATTTCTGTTCTCGGTCTGGGTGTGAGTATCCTTGTCTTGCGTGTTGTACACGGTACCCACGATACAGGGAATCCTAGTATGGGGATATGAGTGTGAAGCGTTATTTATTTATTACAATACCCACAATTTCCATCATTATTAAATATGCAAAATATCTGATTAAAAACTCTAAAATGATTGAAGTGCGCATTGTTATTGGTACAATATTTGGAACTATGCTTTCGGAAGCGAAGCGTGGTTGAGTTATTAGTCGTATATGAATTTAAAAGTTTAGCGTTGCACTATCATGGCTATTAAAATTTTACTGCAGATGTTCATAAAATTTAATACCAAAGTGCACTTCCAGCGAAAGAGTAAACAAAAATTTCTTTAACAAAGCAGTTTGTTACATTTTATTATGATGAAGATGTGCTAAGAGCGAATAGACTGCTTCGTTTTCTGAAAAGAACAATGGCCACTTCCCATACATTTAAAATCTTAATAATGAAAGTTTATATATAGTTATGAGTATAAGGGTATAGCAAAATACTACTAAAAGTGTAGAAAATAATATTATAATATAGTCATTCGAGGCTATAAAGTCCAAAAAATATTAATGTTACTTCAACTTTCAGTTCGCTCGTCGGCTATTTCCATATCAAAATATCACTACAAAAGATTAAAGGGCATTAAAAGGAAATGACAATAATATAATCACAAAACTATTACAAATATAAAGTGCTCATACCATTTCGTTACTAAAACTCTCTCTAATACTTTAGTTCGCATTTAGTTGCATCGAAACGTAACTGTTTTCTTTTTCTTTTTAAAATATCACCTGAATTAATGTACGATGTAGTCCACTTTGTAGAGATACTAAATATGTTTTACAGACTGATGTCGTAAAATGTAACATAATTTTCAAGTTTAACACCGCTGTTTCGCAGTCATTAAAAACTGCTTTACCAACCTGGCTATAAAACTTTAAATATTTAACAGTGGGTTATTTACAGTCACAACAAAATAAGAGATGTGTACTAATAATGTTATAGTTAAAATAATTTGAATAAAAAAGTTTTGTGTTTAGGTACAATAAAAAGTCTTGATTACATTTTTGCTTTAAAAACAACCCATCCTGGGCGCATAAGGAGTTTGCTCACAACAGCCTAACATATCACGACCGTTCTATCAACGTATCAGGAAAGCAACAGGATACGCTTTGCCCACTGTAACGGATCGTCAGCGTTCTTTACTCATATCTATAAATTTTCGTCGACAATTTTTATGCTTTGTGCACGATTCGCGACGGTTTTGGTCGGTCACGGAACGGTCTAGTAGAAATAGTGTCAAACTTTTCAATACTATTGCCTAATATTAACGTAGGTTGCCCTAGTCCGAACATGGTAAGGTACGCTATAGTGGGCAGATTCCTTTAAGCTGAGATTTCTTATTCAGAGACTTCCCTTGCCAACTTCATCATTATGACGCACTCGCACTAAACGTCATTAGCATTACTTTTACCTTATTACCTCGTAAAAAATGCTTATTATATTATGATTTATTTATTTATTTACTTATGGATTACCAATAAGACACACATTAAGTATACAAGAATACAAATAATGATAAATAATAGTTTAAATCCACTTTATATTCCTTTACTCCAAAGGTATTTACAGAACAGCATTAATAAATGAATCCTAATGCTTCAGTAGTGCAGTCTAAGCCGATTGCGGTCTCGATAGCGTTTACAATTTACAGTTTTATTGCCAGTGGGTCCTCTTTATGGACCTAACGTTAGCTGCACATTTGGCTGGATTTACTTACGATCGTAAAGGTAAAGGTTAGGTAAGAGGTAAGTTTTATATGATACCATTTAATGTCCCTTGAGGATCTATCATTAGAATTCAAGGTACATTTTATTAGTTTGCACCCGCGGCTTCATCCATTAAACAGTGACTTAGAAAACGAAGAACGAAGGCAGTTAACAACGATACGAAGACCGAACAGTAGCAAAGCCTACCCTGTCTGATGTCTGATTTTGCATGCCTGGTTAGACATACTTGTTCTTATCCTATGACAATGGATTTTTGTGATATGCTTGACCTGATACTACGCACAGGTATGGTTTTAGGTGGGGGAACTCCTTAACCTAATATCTTTAAACGAGCAATTCTTGTATATATATATATATATAATTGGAATCTCGGAATCAGCTCCTACGATTTTCATGAAATTTAGTATATAGGGGGTTTCGGGGGCGATAAATCGATCTAGCTAGGATTTATTTTTAGAAAATGTCGTTTTATCGGTGTTTTCAGGCAATGATAAACTTCTAGGTACAATATACTCTTCCTGACATCTATTGGCAAGTAGCAATACTAAAGCTACTTCAGTAAATGGCGTTGTTAAGCAACACTAAATCGAGCAAAGCTCGGTCATCCGGGTACTAGCTTATTAATTGTTAAGGCACAGTCACCATCTTCTTTAATACCTTCATTGGTTTCGTAATAACGTGTACGTATTTTTAAAACTAATAACTTGTTACTATTTCTTTTTTAACGTTATTTTTGAAACATTTACTAATAATACTCATTATGCGATCCAAATGCTTTATTTTAAAGCCTTGTTAATACGAGTCATGAATAAAGCTGATCTGGCTGCAGCAATAAGTGCCACGCCACATGTATTGAGTTTTGAACCATTTATTGGGCAATTCAAATAATGAATTCACTATTCAATATACATTCAGGGTTTTGCATACTGATTAGAACGATTTGTTATTTGTTTAGAGTTAGATTTTACTAAGTGCTTCAATACTTTTTTATTCGAACACATAATGATTGATGATGAACTACGAAAATATTAAATTTTGATTTTAGATATGTATGTTTTTATTTTCATCTGTCCCCGTAGAATTATATAACTACGTAGGTATAATAAAGGAATAAGAGTAATTTTAATAAATAAAAAGTGACATTTTATTATTTACACTTTTAGTTTGATTGGACCTCTGAATAAAAACTAAATGGCAGTTACTGGACATAATTACTTTGTTTTATTATAAGAAATGACGTATCAAATAAATATTTGAATGGGTTTAAAATTTTTATAAACTTTATTGTATTTTGTTTTTTTTTTATATCATATAAGTTAATGCTTAACTATAATCCCATCTGATGGTAAGTGGCGATGTAGTCATGGGTGGTAAATCGCACTAACTTAGTAAAAGCCTTGCCTTGCCTCTCTTGCCTTGCCTTCTTGCCTTGAAGACACTCACATTGTTACAAGAATGTAGCAAAATAATTATATTTTCAAGCGTAGAAACGCTCGAAAATATAATTGCTGCGTCGTCAACGCCTCTAAAACAATGACAGCGAGTCAGCGGATATAATCAGTTACGACAACGCGGCAACGGTCCACGTCACACGCAGAATTTCAACTTAACTGCTTTATTTTAGAACTAGCGCTCCTCGCACTGATAATAAGTACCCTATATGTTAGTCCAAATCATCGTCTACCTGTGAAAACATGTCACCTTTTTTTTTTTTTTTTTCGGGGGGGAAAATGCATTACGCATACCACTCGGGCGCAGGGGGCACCCGAGTGGTAATGTGGGACTCCCGTATAGGCTAATGAGACCCACGGTATACCCACTAAAAACCCCCCCATCTTCCTCCTCGCCGCCTTGTGACGGGGTTACGGGAACGCTTTCGCACACATCCGCGACCCCGCCAACGGCAGCCGCCCACAAGCGGCTCCATCGCGAAAGCCCGAAGGCCCTCCACGATGGGCGCACCAGATGGTAAGGTGCGCCTCCCTCCTCGGCCTCCACCAGTACTGTAACAAACTCCCCCTGAGTCTGCTACTTGGAGGCCATGGGTACCAGATCACTGGTACCCGGTGGAAGATCTGGTCTGTGGTTCTTCCACCGACCACACCTCGGCCGCAGAGGATAGGGCAAGCGGCGCACCGTAATACCGACATGCCTCTTCCTCTGCGGCCCCACCAATGCCGTTTCGGCGGAACGGCCCCGCCAGCTCGCAGGGGGTAGGGAGAGTGGCGCACCGCAGTGAAAACATGTCACCTGTGTCAACCTGTGTGAACCTGTGTCAACTACGTGTAAAAACTGTGTAAACATGAAACTGACACATGAAACTCACAAACAAACTTTTACATTATATTAATGAAACATTTTCAATCCATTTGCTCAGTCAAAGTTATTATTGGATGTAAGTAACAGTAACGTAAGACGATTTACCGACGCTGAGATTTCAATTGCGACCCGAGCGCGCGATTATCTCTAAACTTTCAAAACAAGATTTGTTTAATTGACGACATAATAATTTTACTACGATAACTAAGTTCAATCGAAGCAAACTGTCATCACACTTAATGGGCTCGGGTATCTTCTTCCAATATATAGTCCACGCTGGGCAAGTGTAGATTGGCAGACTTCAACCGTTTTTGAGAACCTTTTTATAACCGTGTGGCGTAAAGGTTACCGTTCCGTACGCCGTACCATGGGCCCTGGATTCGATTCCCAGTGAGGAAGAAATTTAAATGATGGGTATAATTTCTGTTCTGAGAGTGTTTGTTCTGATCTTTGTGTGCTGTCGACCTACGACATAGGTAATCCTAGTGTTGGACTATTATGAGTGTAGCGTTATTTATATATTATTATTTATTTATTCAGCTACCTAATAAAATTCCGTTTTTAAGTAATTTACGCAGATCCCTAACTTCTTCTTGACCCACAACATATCGGTAATACTTTTGGTGTTCCTGATATCCATGGGCGACTGTCATCTGTTCTTTTACCAGCTACTTATAAAACAAAGCTTACATACTACTGAGCTATCACTGACATAAAAGTTGATACAATTCACCAACTTTTAATATAAAATATGAACGTCATTATACATTTCGTGTTCTTCTCGCGAGTCTTCAGATTATCGCAAGCTGTGGTGCTGGTAACAGCTTAAACCGATCGATATTAATTGACAGCTCAGTACATAAAATTTGAAATAGTTTTTACAAGGACGGGAACTTAATTGGATATACTTACCGCTTGATGATGAAGATAGTAACTGTAATGGTGTTTTCGTAAGTAAAAAGTAAAGTAATGTACTATCTAATATCATACAAGTTTCAACGAACAAAAGTAAGTCACTTGATTATTCGACGTCACGCGCCATTCATATACATTATTGTAGAACTATTTGACCTGCTTTTGTAAAATACCGTATCTCTGTAATATTTTGTTCAGTTCCCATATGAGTCTCAGTGTTATTTGATACTAAGAGAATTTAAATAATTCAAGGTATAGGACTTTCAGGTATGAAAGTCCCGTTTCATACCAGAAAGTATTGTGTGCAAAATACGCAATCTGTTGCTAAGATGTCTTGGTGTTTTCCTTCGCCGAAGCAATTACTAGGAGGTACTGTTACTGATTGCTTTTCTTAACCTTCATATCTATGTTGATTATACAGACGTATTAAATGTAATAATATTGAGGAATATTATAAATAGCTAAGTTTAAACAGTCCACAATGAAACTAAGATTACAAGTGTGCTCTATATTGCGTCAGTGAGGAAAGACCCGCTTTAGAGTGGTCAAAAATAGTTTAATGCCATTAATAAAAAATATTATTATTTTAACATCCCACTTAAGAACATTAAGTATTTATATGCTGTTGTAATGAGTAACAAATTACGTGTATATTCAGATACATTTACGTACAGATGTAACACAAAATCTATTAGATTTCGGAATGGGAGCCCAATTCCTAACGCCTAACGATCTCACATCTCAAAACCAGAGCCATCATGATAAATGTAGTAATTAGATAATGAAGGCTATCGTATGACACTTTGCATTGCATCACTTTGTACATCGAATTGTACATTTTGAAAGTGTGTCAGGCTTACATTTAAATATAATGGCTAATGCTTATAACGCTTGATCCTTATAAAACGTTGTGTGGTTAAGTTTTATTAAATGTTTTATGGGGAAACAGGTTAATAGCTTAGAAAATGACGACACGATTTTAGAGTGTCAATGTAGTTATAAAAATAATAGTTTAAAGAAACTAAAAAACACGCTTTTATAGAAAATCCACCTAAAAATAGACAATAAATTTGAATTAAGAATCGTGTAATTGTAAAAAAAACGTGGGGTGCTTTTTAAGATGATAAGCAAAATGATAATCCTTCTACTAATTGACACCATGCACCCCACGCTTTTATTACAATTACACGATTCTTAATTCTTTATTTTCTATTTTTTTGTTTTATTTTCTATAAAAGCGTGTTTTTTAGTTTTTTCAACTATTTTTAACGATGTCTGTACATGGAAAGATACACATATTTATATAAAAAACTTTTAATTGTGCTTAAAGGTATTTAACACAATAGATTCCATAGCATTCATTTTTAGAATTGTTGGCTGTTTTCAATGCGCTTTTTATTACTAATCTCAGAAATGGTTTAACTTGTTTACACGGAATACATAGTTTCACAAATAAAAAATATAATAATGGTGTTAGATTTAAAAGTGTAACGTTCATTAATGCATTTAGTAATACCCACATGAAATAAAAGATTTGAATTTATCAATTTAAAAAATCGCTTCTCGAGTGTGGGCATTATGAAGAGATTGTATTTCCGAAGCGAGGGTTTGTATGAAAACATAAAAAACATATATAATAACAGTTTGGTTACCCGAAAAGGGGTTAAGGGGTGAAATAAGGAAAGGACCCGAACAACACGGAGGCACGGAGTCAAGTAGGCTCAGCTAATAAACTCGGCCCTGAGGAGAGCACTCTATACGTGGTCTTGCACAGGCTTGCGCTATCGTTTTTAAATCTATGAAATAGCCTTCGATAAGGATCACTAAAATAATCCCTTAATATAATATATAAAATCGCCATAATGTACCTATTATTTTATATTGACATGTTTTTCTAAAACTAGTTCTATAAACTTTTAATTATTTTGTAATTTTAACAATCATAATTATGTTTTAATTTTGTTTTACTTTTAGATGCTGTTTTACTAAATTTATAACTTTAACTAAACTTTAACTAAAAAAAACATGAGAGGTGTCAAAGGACACCCGGATGGAACGAAGTTCCTTTCGATTTAAGTATTGTTTTGTTGTACAGCGCCATCTCTGTAAAACTCTCTGAATCACTTCAAAAAAAGTGTCGTCATTCGTAAAATCAAAAAGTGTCGTAATTTTTCGTCTAGCCCCCTTTCACAACGCGCGATAAGGAACTTCGTTCCAAAAGTACACAATAACTACAGATAAGATTTCAAATTCAGATCTGTTTAACATTGCTACTTTACAAAACTGAAATTGAAAATTATTACTGGCCCCAAGATTATACTTTCATTTCACTCCGCCCGCGCCGTGCCGTGGCTTCATCATACTATCAATATAGAAGACATATTTACTAAGCAAACAGCTGACACTCTCATTGACATTCCCGATATTCCCGCAGGATTCCTTGAGGCATACACGATTAAGATATCACAAACAACGATGATAAATATTTATATGTCACATACCAACATGCTATGACATTATAGTGACTTTTTATCTTTGATTGGAATCCAACATGAATCAAACCTTTCAAATGAAATTCTAATTCCAATGAAAACGAAAACATTATTCATTAAATTATTTCGATATATAGTGCGTTTCGTTAATGTTATTAATAGCCGTATTGAGGAATCTTAAAATAATCCTTAATATAAAGAAATTGACGTTTCTCATTCTAACGTATCTCGTAGCTTGCGTAGCATAGAACTCAACTGTGTAGCACTTGAGAGATATTGTATATTTATAATATGTTGAAATAAAAACCCAAATGGTGTTGTTCTGTAAATAAGATATTTTATTGACAACATTATCATATTAAGTTTTATAATAAATATACATATTTTAAGGATAATTATATACACAAAACACATACCTGTAAATAAGATAAACAACATTTAAAGTCCTTATTTCGAGGTATCTTGAGGATTATTTTAATATTTAATATTATTTGATTCCACGTAGGAAATTCTTCATTTCTTTATAAATGACATGACATTCTCAATATAAAATAAATACGCACATAAATAGACAATAAACCATAGATGAGCATAGCTTACATCTCCCCCCTTAGGTAGAACTTTGATTCCCTAATGATTCCTTCAGTACCGGGACCAATTTTGTTATATGGAAAAGATTAGATTCACATTTCTTATGTCCTGTGTTTATTTTGTAGATTGAATTGGACAATTTTTCGAGAACCACGTATGGGCCAATTTTTAATTCATCCAATTTTTTTCTGTTTAACCTGTTCCCATTTTCAACATAAACTAAATCTCCAACTTTTATTTCATAATCTCTCCTGTTCTTGTCAAACTGCTGTTTATTATAATTGTGCGATTTTATGCTATTTTCCAGGGCAATTCTTCTATCTTTTAATAAATCATTATGTGTTCTTTCTTGCTTTAATTCTTTTGGTAGAATATCAACATTTTTACCTTCTAATAGATATCTTGGGGAAAATCCTGTTATAGTATGCTCTGTTTCATTATACATTCGAGTACATTCATGAGCAATAGTGGTCCACGCTACTTTATCTTTTCTTTCGTTTATCTTACATCTTATTTTATTAACAAGTGTTTGATTCAATCTCTCATTTAAACCATTTGAAAATGGAGCATTAACTGCAGTGAATATTATGGGTATGTTTTCTTTACATAAAAAGTTTTTAAAATCCCTTGAATTTATACCCGGATATTGGTCAGATAAAATCAGGCCTATTTTGTTATCATCTGATACTTTTCGAATAAGTCTTATAAAATCATTTGAATTTTGTGTTTTTGAAGTTAAAATGTAAGCATATCTTGAAAAGTGATCTACTAAAAGGTGCAAATATGTTTTTGTAGAACGCTTACCACCGAATCCTCCAATGGTATCTATAGACACTATCTCAAATGGGTATGTAGCGGGACCTAAGTGTGACATTAATCCAAATTTATATTTTCCTCTTGATTTGTTCTTTATACAGATTTCACAGCTATCACAAGTCTTTTTTATATTAGTTGTTAAATTTTTCGCAGCAAAGAATGGTATTATCTTATTTCTCATTTGTTTTATTCCTATGTGACAGTATTCATAATGTGTTCTCTCTATAATTTCTTTACTGAATTCTTCAGTTAAAATTATCTTATAATTTTTCCCAGCCTTTTTATAGTATACGTTATTTTCAAATTTTAGGCTATTTTTATTATTTTTTATGTCTTCATTCCTTTTTTGATCACTTTGAATATCTTCAATATTAATTAAATTTACAATTCTCAAATTTTCATCTTGATTTTCACATGAATCCAGTACCGGATTCCTGCTTAAACTGTCCGCTTCTAAATTATATTTTCCTGGAGAGTATATTACTTCGAAATTAAATTGTGATAAGTAATATGTCAGGTCTCCTAATTCTTCATCTGGTCTGGCTTTAATATTTAATTTTTCTAGAGGCTTATGGTCAGTATAAACTGTAAATCTTTTTCCGATTAGCCAGTAGTGCCAAAATTTAACAGCTTCTTTTATTGCTAAGCACTCTAGATATATCGCTTTTTTCTTTTTCTGGGAATCATACAATTTCTTCGAAAAATATGCGCAGGGTTTTACTTCTCCATTGTGCTGTGTTTGTTTCAAGACAGCACCTATACCTTGTATACTGGCGTCTGTATAAATATGTATCGGTAGGTTTGGATTAAAAATAGCTAAGATGGGTTTTAAACAAAGTAGTTTTTTTATTTTATTGAATGCTTCCTGACATTTTTCTGACCAAATGAATTCTTGTCCTTTCCTCAACAAATTATGTAATGGATCTAATATGATTGGCAAGTTTGGCACATATTTTCCATAGAAGTTTATTTTACCTAGAAATTGTCTAACGTTTTTCTGTGTTCTTGGAACAGGAAAATCCTTTATAGCAATCAAGTTATCTTTGATTGGAGTAATTGTATTATTTTTGATAATATGGCCTAAATATTTTACTGAATCTTGTGCAAAGTGACATTTTGAGAATTTCAGTCTGAATCCTTCTTTCGATATTGCTTCTAACAACAATGACAAATGTTTAATGTGCTCCTCAAACGTTTTAGAAAATATCAAAATATCATCGATGTAATTAACAGTAAATTCTGACAATTTATGTTTCCTTATAATACTACTTAATACTCTTTGAAAGATTGCTGGTGATGTTTTTAAGCCAAACGGTAAACAAGTCCATTGAAAATGTCCTTCTTGAGTGACAAATGCTGTTTTTTCCCTGTCTTCAATTTTCATAGGAATTGCCCAAAATGCTGAATTTATGTCTAATGTTGAGAAGAATTTACAATCTGTTGTTTTTACCATTAAGTCTTCTATAAGTGGGAAGGGCTGTGACTGAGGAACCACAATTTTATTTAAATCGCGAAAATCGATGCACAGTCTTGATTTTCTTCCTTCTTCTTTTTTATAAGCTAATGTTACCGGGGCAGCAAAAGGACTGTAAGACTCCTCAATTAACTTTTCCTCTAATAATTTCGATATTTGTTTTTCAATTTCTTTTTTGTCTTCTATAGTGCACCTATATGGTCTTTTATAACAATATTTATCAATAATTAAATCTATGTGTGCTTCATAGCCTTTTACAGTGCCTATGTCAAATTTGTCTTTTGCAAATATTGATCTGTACTTGCATATTAATTCTTCTATTTTTGACTGTTTTTGTGCATCTAAATGATTGACTGAAATGAAAAAGTTTGCCTCTTCAATATGTTCATTAAAATTTATTTCGTAATTATTTGTAATATTTTCTGAATCTTCTATATTTTTATTATAATTATCTTCTACTTTCATATTACCACGATTTTGAATAATTTGTAATTTATCGTTTTGGATTAGATGAAATTTTTCTATGCAATCTAGTCCAATCAAGAAGTCGTAATCAAAGTTCTCTTCATCAATCACAAAAATATTCATATTTTCTTCAATATCAAAAATCTTTATCTTCAATGTTACTATTCCTTTAGTATTTTTCACGCCATTAATCGTTTTTAAACCTGCATTGCTTTCACAACTGCTATTTATATTGTTTTTCAAGAATAACAATTTAGAATTTATGAGGGATACATTTGATCCTGAATCATAAATTCCTGTTGTTTCTAAGCTATCATTTAACAGTAGTTTAACTTTGATCAATGGCGGAATTATTAGTTTTTTGGATTTACCTCATTTAATTCCGTTTCTAGTTCAGAATTATTAACAGTTCTTATCTGCTCTCTTATTTGCCTATCACTGTTATTTTTGTTTCTGAACCAACAAAACGATTCAGGATGATATCGGTTTCCTTTCTTTTCTTTTTCGCAAATTTTGCATGGTCCGTCTCTTCGGTCTTTTCCAATTTTATTTTCAAAAACTATCTTCTTTTCTGGATTTTTCTTATTTACTAAATACTCCAATCCCCTGATGTTGTTAAATAAATCTTTAGTATCCTTCAAATCATTTCTGTCAATTTTATCGACAATAAAACTAGGAAGTCCCGTCGCAATAAGATCTATTAGGGTAATTTTATCCATTAATTTATTTACCTCCAATAAAAGTTTTTCCTTTTTTATTGCATAATCTAATAAAGATCCTTGTCTATATTTAAACAAAATAGCATACCTAACCGGTGACCATCCTTTGTCCGCATATGTTTCACAAAAGTTTTCCTTCCATATTGACCATTCTGAGTCAATTGTATATTTTATTAACATAGAGCTATACCAGTCAAGGCATGTACCTTCCAAAAACAATCTAAGTGCCTCAATTTTCTTTGAATCTTCTTTTATGTCTATACGAATACATTCGGCTTCAAATATATCCATCCATTGGGATACATTTGACGTCTTTGTGTTAAATTTCTCTAAAACAAATTTTTCTGATAAATTTTTAATATTACATGTATCCTTCTTCATTTCAGCAAAATTCTTCAGGATTCTTGTCAAACATTCTTCTGAAATTCCTGCCGCGGACGACTGTTCGTGTACTACTGGAGTTATTTTCTCTTCTAATAAATATCCTTTGAACTGCATGTTTCCATCTTCATCAATATATTCATTATTTATTTCTGGTGTCAACGAGATCCAAACCTGTCTTTTATCATGTCTTCGCTGTAATGTTGCTCTTACTTTCTGAAAAACTTGAGATTTTATTACTGTCTCATGTAGCTTTACCGGTTGTAGTTGTTCCGGAATCAAAAAGGTACGATTACTCATATCCGTGATTGAAGCTATACACATGATGTTGGTTTTTGGGTCGTCAATTGGTTTCACCACAAATTCAAACTTCAACTTTTCCATCGTTGGTAAGAACCGTTTAAAAATGTTGTTTTATAATATGTTGAAATAAAAACCCAAATGGTGTTGTTCTGTAAATAAGATATTTTATTGACAACATTATCATATTAAGTTTTATAATAAATATACATATTTTAAGGATAATTATATACACAAAACACATACCTGTAAATAAGATAAACAACATTTAAAGTCCTTATTTCGAGGTATCTTGAGGATTATTTTAATATTTAATATTATTTGATTCCACGTAGGAAATTCTTCATTTCTTTATAAATGACATGACATTCTCAATATAAAATAAATACGCACATAAATAGACAATAAACCATAGATGAGCATAGCTTACATATTTATAATGTAGGTATATGTAATAATTGCTCAATAAATAGAAAATATGAAATTTAGATTTTTATAAAAAGGAAACGTATCCATTAATGATAATGTTCTTATATTTTGACAACTTGTATTATTTGTATTAATCGTAACATGAAACACTTGAAATATGGTAATATAATATTATTGTACGATTTGGTAATAATATACAATATACATAAAATTAAAATAAGGTATTTGAAAATTTATAGCAACGTTAAATGTCAACTACTTGCTCATTTTTAAAATAGGTGATTATTTGTAACGGGAAGTTAAATTGTTTGCCGGTAGAAATATTTTAATTATTTTATAAAATACCATTAATTTTGATGGTTTGGAATTGTTTAAATCAGTTATTGAATTGTGTTTATTATTATTAGTATTTATTACGATCTTTTTACGTAGAATTACAAATTGTTTGTCTTGTCTGTGGTAGGTATATCAGGTGATACTCGTAATTATGGTGTGGGGGTAGACAGTTGGGTTGATAAAAGCGAGTGTTTGTAATAGTCTCGTTTAAATTCGGTGTGTGAGCTGCTCTTCTGCAGAAGTTAAGTACTTTGTAATACTTTTATAATGTCACTCTGCCAGTCTATTTAATTATTGTTAAGTATCATTCTAATTAAAACGATTGTAGTGTCATAATGTTGTAAAGCTATACTGGAAGCCAGCTTTCAATTCAATATTGTCGTAGTGTTTGTTCCATTTTAAAATGTGTAACATTGATACAGATATGAAATGTGGAATGATATAATATTACTGCGGTTTTGTGCTGTTTGGATTTCTTTCCCCTTAGTTCTTCTCCAACGACTAAAGCACATTGCGAACTAAGGGTTTCAATAAATTAATTGCCGCAAATATGTGTATCATTTACATACCTCCATAATAATATGAAAAAGTTACATTATCATGAAATACAACTAGTCATTGTGCCTTTTTGGTTTATCTTTATTAATAATAGTACAGGTTGCAAATATTTGTCGATTCTCGCTTTATAACATGACTTCCAATTTATATTTCTTGCCTTTTCCATAACCATTACACATTAAATCTAACATCAGAAGTGTAGGAGTCGGACTCGCGTTTTTAATAATATATGTATCCTAATATGTGTTTATTTTCCAAGTTTCAGAATAGAAGAAAAATTGCGGCCTCGGACCAGCGGAACTGTGACGACGAAATAATAAGTTTTCGACGCAAGGATCTGCTACGTCACGAGATGGACAATTATTATAGTATTGAAACATCCAACAAGTGATCAAGGGAATCTCCTTAGAACAGCACCGAAGTGATTTCAAGAACGGTAAGGCCCTTAAAGGGCTTTGTTTTATGATAATGTTTAAGGGTATTATTATATATATATATTTTCTGTGCATTAAGTAATTTAAACATACAATAAGGAGGCGGAATTCTCTCTGTCCGGACATCACGAGAAAACCTGTGAATTATTTGATTAAAAATAGACTTAATCGGATTAGAATTGAAGACTAACTTTCAATTTTTTTTTACGTACAGTAGATATAGAGGTTTCAAAGAATAGGACGTACTAAATACGTACTAAATAGCAACAAAGTAGGTATACAAATTAAATCTTTCTTCGGTTATGACTATCTAATTATTTACTAACTGCTTACAATGAAATGAATTTTCGAACATAAATAGTACGTATACATATATTTTACATATAATTTAATATTTCTTTATAATTTATATACCTAGTATAGACACTATGTAGATTGCAACAAATTCGAAAGGGAAAGACTAGTGCGCCAGGCACCCAAACAAAATGATAAGAAAAATAAAATCTATTATGGCAAAATAATAATATACTAAAATCAAACAAAACCGTAATCTATATCGACACAATACACCAGATGTAAACTTTTAGAATACCCACAACTAGTTTTTATTTTGGTAGGTACCTATGTTATTTGTTTAACATTCGATTAAGATTAAAAATGACTTATTTATTTCCATGATTTGTAGATTGAATCAGTATGTAGGTATAAATGTATGACAATAATTTGTGAAATATGAATATAGAGTAGACTGACGACAATTTTGTTATTTATTTGAAAATTAATTAAAGCAATTAAAGTACATAATTGAATCATGTAAATTGAGAGGATAAATATCATTAGGAATAATATTTAATGTTCTAATAATATAATAATATGCATAACTGCGTAAACATAATTACACAAATAAGAAAAAAGTAGGTAATCCAAAAGGAAGACGTAGTTAGCTATGGAATAACTCCATACTTAATATTATAAATGCGAAAGTGTGTTTGTTTGTTCCTCTTTCACGTCGCAACGAAGCTATTATATGGTATGATTTTTGTGTGTGGAGATAGTTGGGAAAACCTCTCTTTTCCATGGGAAGCTCGATGTTTTGTTACTTGTTAGATTTTTTTTTTTTTTTTTTTTTTTTTTTATAGCCTGAAGGGCAGACGAAAAAGCAGACGGGCCACCTGATGGTAAGTGGTTACCGTCGCCTAGGGACATGAGCAATACCAGAGGAATCGCCTATGCAACGCCGGCCCTGAAGGAGAACTCTTTTTACACCTTTTTTGAAGAGCCCCATGTCATAGCGCTCCGGGAATACCTCGGAAGGAAGCTCATTCCACAGTTTGCACGTACGTGGCAAAAAAGTTCGTGCGAATCGGACTGTAATGGTACTCCACGACTCCAATCGATGTGGATGGAACTTCAATCCTCGGCGAGTGGTGCGATGATGGAAAAGAGACGTAGGCATCAAATCGAACAATTCCTCGGAGCACTCACCGTTGTAAAGTCGGTAGAACACGCAGAGAGAACCGATGTCTCTTCTGAAACTCAGGTGTTCTAACCTGTGAGTGACTCGTGGGTCGTTGACAACTCGGACCGCGCGCTTCTGTATGGCGTCAAATGGGTTAAGCTGGTATTGTGGCGCCCCTGCCCAGAGATGCGAGCAGTACTCCATGTGGGGCCTGACTTGAGCTTTATAGAGCATAAGCAGGTGCCTCGCAGTGAAGTACTGCTTAGCCCGGTTCAGGACACCAAGCTTCTTGGAGGCCAGCTTAGCCTTGGCCTCTAAATGACGCCGATACTGTACGTCACTCGAGATGTCAACTCCCAGAATCCCAACACTATTACTCACGGTGAGCGCGGTACCCTGGAATTGAGGCGCTATGACAAATGGGGTTTTTTTAGCGGTAAACGCGCAAACTTGTGTCTTCGCGGGGTTGAACTCGACTAGATTGAGTCGACCCCATTCCGAGACTTGCTCCAGAGAGTTCTCGACTTCAGACACAAGTTTCATTCTGCTATCTGCCATTTGCAACTGAGAGGCATTGGCGGGGGCTGTGTAGTAGGCATCCCCTGTACTATCATCTGCATAGCAATGGATGCCACTCGTATGCTGCAGCATGTCATTGATATGCAGAATGAATAGCGTAGGAGATAACACAGACCCTTGGGGAACGCCAGCATTTATAGGTTTCATATCTGAGCAACAACCGTCAACTACGACCTTGATATGTCGCTCAGATAGAAAGCTGGCAACCCAATTGCATAACCTCTCAGGGAGACCGTAAGATGGTAACTTCGTGAGAAGGCCCCTGTGCCAGACCCGGTCGAAGGCCTTAGCGATATCTAGGCTTACTGCCAGAGCTTCCCCGTTGCGATCAAGAGCCTGAGCCCACCGGTGTGTGAGGTAAACTAGAAGATCACCAGCTGAGCGACCATGACGAAAACCGTATTGTTGATCACTGATCAGCTGATGATCCTCCAGATACCCTAGGAGCTGCGTGTTAATCACGCGCTCCATTACCTTCGCAAGCAGGGAAGTTATCGCTATAGGCCTGTAGTTAGCCGGGTCACTGAGATCGCCCTTTTTGGGGATGGGATGAACGAGGGCAACCTTCCACGAAGACGGTACTACTCCTGTGGCATAAGATAGCGAGAATAAGCGCGTTAGGACGGGAGACAACTCGGGAGCACACGTCTTTAACACCACTGCGGGAATACCGTCTGGTCCGCTCGACTTCTTGGTATTGAGGGACTGTAGAGCCCGTCTAATAGACTTTTGGGTAAAAAGTATATCACTCAACGAGCTCTCACACCGCGGGATGTTAGGCGGTGTGGTCCCCCCATCATCAAGAGTCGAGTTGGCGGCAAAAAGGGTGCCAAGAAGTTCGGCTTTCCCTTTTGCCGTGTGGACCACGGAGTCGTCCGGTTTACGCAGTGATGGAAGAGATGACCGACAGAAGTTGCCCTCGGCAGCTTTAGCCAACGACCAGAACTCTCGACTACCAGAGGGGTAACCGACCAGTCGCTCACCAATTCTGCCGATGAACTTTGCCTTCGCCCTGGCCATTTGCTTCTTTGCTGACCGGGAGGCAGCGTTGAGCTTTGTCTTAAGCTTTGGGGTGGATGGATCTTTACGCGCGTACGCTGATACCCAGGCCTGGTAAGCGGCCTGCTTTCGGTTAGATGCCGAGATACAAGGACCGTTATACCAGGGCTGGTTTTTACCACCGATGGATACGACAGAGTTAGGAATAAAACATTCCATGCCCTGTCGTATCACATCAGCTACTGAGTCGGCGCACGCGTTCGGATCTCCCGATACAAAACAGAGCTGCCTCCAGGGGTACGAACTCAAGAATTCCCTGAGTCCGTCCCAGTCTGCTGACTTGTAGTGCCAAACTTGACGCGTTCCGGAGGGTCGAGATCCCTCCTGGCGCTTCAAGGGTACAGAAGTACTAACCAGGCAGTGGTCAGATGATCCAAGAGGAGCCTTAACCACTACTCGGTAGTCAGATGGGTGAGAAGTCAGCAGAAGGTCTAGCAGAGAAGCGGTATGGTTCTCAACATCAGGGACTCTGGTAAAGCCAGTAACGACCTGAGTGAGTCCATATGCCAGGGAGAAATCAAAAGCAGATCTTCCCGCGAAGTCAGTGATATTAGACCCCAACCAGTCCGTGTGGTGGGCGTTAAAGTCCCCTAAAATCACTAACTCCGCCGAAGTGTACTGCTCCAGCACTTTGTCGGCCGATCTTTGGACGTGCTCAAATAATCGAGTTGTCTCCACGTCTCCGCTATAGGACCTATAGAGGCACGCGTAAACCCGGATGTGGCCTCCAATGTCCACGCGCGCCCATAGCACTGATAGGTCCTTGTCTTCAAGGTAGGTCAGACGGCAGTAGCAGATATCATCCCGAATGAACACACATACCCCGGCACGCCGTATAAATGCGTGCTCTAGCCTGTAGCCGGGGTAATTTAAATAGGATGCATCACCCGGTGATGATATCTGAGTCTCCGTCAAAAAGAGTAGGGCCGGCTTTGCTGTCTCTAGATGGTGGTGGACAGCAATGAGATTGCTATGAATTCCCCTGATATTACACATGTCGACATTCAATGTGGTAGGGGTATCAGGGGTTGCCGCTTGGTTTAACCTTTTTCTCTTTTTTGACTTACCCATAATTTAAAAAGTGTAAAGAAGGGGAGACAGGTAGGAGATGCAATGATCAATTAGTGACCCTCGGAACAAGGCTTGAATTCGTGACACCGTGCTAGCAAGGGGAGAATATGAGTTGCTGGCGTGGCGGACGGAAGGGCCCCTGGTCCCCCCCGAGCGTGGACACCGGGTACCACTCCGGTCTCTTACTCCGGCACGGGGTCCACGCGACGGGATTATGCGCCGGCTGGTGGGACAGCCTCCCAGACCAGAGGTTACAAGTGTTGTCTGGGTTCGGGTCCCTGTACTATCCGGCGGGCGGCCTGCGGCAGGTCAGCCGTTTCACCAGGTCTCCCTGGCCGCCACGCCAACACACCACGGCCACTCGAGCAACGGTGCCTCAAAAAATTCGTTGGTCCCAAGGAAACGCCAACAAGTCACTGCACATAGGATTAGGAAAGGTGGGGAGGGGGGAGAGAACTGGAACTCAAGCCCTCAGCCGGAACACGACAAGTCATTTGGCGGCAGACTCAAACTTGAGGGTGGTTGCCATCCAGACGTATCCCACGGACAAATAATAATAGCGATAATGGTATTAATAAAGTATTAAAATCAATATCACCAATATAATCCCTCCGAGGTACACTACCACCAGCGGGCCGGATATAGTCGCCTTTTACGACACCCATCCGGCGAGGGATTGGGGTTAGTATTCTAAGCCGCCCCAATACGGCTCAAATATTATTAGATATTTGGTTCCGGATTTTGTTAATAGATGGCATTAGTAAAGTTCATTTGTCAGTTCTGAATCACGCTTTCAAATGACACAATATGTAAATTACTAATAGTATAAAGTCATAGGCAACTAATTTATAAATGAAAATCTGAATTCGCGCCGGATAAATGGTTGTGTTTTGGACTTTGGTTAGAAATTAATATTGTAAAGGAATAAGTCAATAAGGTTATCAACTTAAAAGACATACGATTTGATTTTGGTTTTTGGTTTTGGTTTGCTTCGTGAACTGGTTTTGAAGACTGTTGTTGTTTTGGCTTAGAATAATAATTATTTTTACGGATAGTAGGTTTTAAAATTTAGATATTTTATGACTTTTATTAACATTTTGTGTTGTATTTATTTAATTTAATTTTTTTTTTACTTTAAATAGTTTTAGTTATTAGTAGTTAGTTACTTTAGATATTTAATAAGTTTTTAAAAGTGGATAACACATTTCATGTTAGTTAGTAGTAGTAAGTTTCATTAGATATAAGTTTTTTTTAAAGATAACACATTTTGTGTTGTATTTTTTAAAATTAGACTGCTTTATTTTTTCCCTTTTTTTTTGTAAAACTCTTCAAATACAAATTATAATTTCAGTGCTAGTAAATTTACTTAACACTTGGTAATTCTAATAAGTTATTCGGATTCAATTAGGTTATATTTAGTTTTGTGCCTAAAAACACAAATAACAATTTTCTAGTATTTGCTAGTTAGCTTGCGTTGTAGTACCCACATATAAAACAATATTTACGACCCAACTCGGAAAGGTTCGTTTATTAAGTCGTAAAGAGTCCAGGACTAATTATTGACATTAAATAATAATAATATGTAAAGTATTGGTTCATCTCAGTTATATTGTCAACTTTCAATGACCCAAGTGCGGACCAACGTCAAAATAACCTTATCGATAATTAATCTTATTATTGGTTTGCGTAGCCACACGTAAAATATTTTGATAGTTAATAAAAGTTTATATTTTTTTTTAATTCTTTTAAAATTAATTAATAAAAGTTTATATTTATTTTTAATGCTTTTAAAACTATGATTATATCTGATATATTAAACTATGAATTATATTATCAAGAAATTCTTTTTACTTTTTTTGTATTACTTAAAAATATTGTAAAGAAGCTTTTTTTTCTCTTTGAAATAAAATAAAGGTAGTAGGTAGGTACTGCTAATTGTCAATATCAATAATAAGTGGTATATATTTTTTTGGGATGATTTGACTTGACATTCAAAAACTTCAATTTTCATAAAATAATAATTATTTAAAGGTATTTTTATACTTTAATTGTCCATGAGAGTGATTTTTTTTTGTTTGTCTCTATACTAAGGAGAAGTTTAAGTAACCGTTATGTGACTGAGATGTTCTTTAAATTGTCATTTTTGTTTTGTTGGTACAATTGAAACAAAAATAGCGCAGTAGGTACTGTGTGAAAATTGCATTACGAGTAGAACCTGTTTAGATATTTCTCAAATAATCTTGAAGAAATCTTAGCTTCTTACTTTTATTACATTTACAATGACATGTAATATAATTTGCTGTAATATTTTTAATAGGGTTTACGATATAAACATTTATGTATTACTAACTGAACCTTACGCGATTTGCAAAAAAAAACAATTAATTAATAATCACAATCAAATACAGCCTATTAACTTAGAAATAATGTAGTTTTCAATTTGTAAAAGAATTTTTCAAATCGGTCGAGTAGTTTTTGAGTTTATTCATTACTAATTTACAAAAATGTAAATCTTTCCTCCTTATAATAATATCACGTTTTTTTTTAAAGTGAAACTTCTATGTAGACGCGGCACCGTATTAGGATGTTTTTTTCTGTCACGAAAAAACGTTACGGCCGCTTGGAAGGGGTTAATAATTAATTTAATAATCAATATATTATTTCAAAAGATTTTTTTATATATTTTATTTTGAAATGTTTGTATGTAATATAGCCCCAGTGAGAGTATATAGCAAGGAATATAACTCGACATACATTACATAATATAATCTTTAAGATTTATCCACAATGATTTATGATGAATTTAGATATTAGACACATACTACTCAATTACACAATTAGACAATTAAAAGACAAAACACAATTAAAAGATCTTATACAATTAAAAGATCTAATTCTATTAATTTCAAAAAAAAATATTGTTTTTTTTTATTTAGTTTCAATTAAGTTTATGTTATAAGTAAGTAACGATAGCAATTTACTATTGTCTACGGTTATTGTAGTAATTAATCATCACTGTTAAATTTTGTAACTACTAATTGTTTTGAATCGGATGGCCAAACGGAAAAGATATTTAGTATCTTCGATATTGTTAGTTTACGTTTTGTCAACACAATCGTGATGTGGATTGAAATGAAATATGGATGGGTAAATTTTGAAATGAAATGCAATAATAATTGTCTAAGGATAATTTAAGAAGTGATGATTAAATTACTGAACAAACTGCTGATTATGTCTACTGAGTGAGAGTCCTAGCCTGACTCATGTGCAGCAGGTGAGAGGCTGGATGATATTACTGAACAAACTGCTGATTATGTCTTCTGAGAAGTTCTAGTCTAGACTCATGTGCAGCAGGTGAGAGGCTAGATCAAATCAATGAATAAACTGCTGATTATGTCTTCTGAGAAGTTCTAGTCTGACTCATGTGCAGCAGGTGAGAGGCTAGATCAAATTAATAAATAAACTGCTGATTATGTCTTCTGAGAAGTTCTAGTCTGACTCATGTGCAGCAGGTGAGAGGCTAGATCAAATAGGGATGTTGACACTAATTATAAATTAATAAAAAAAATATGTCTAAAGTATTAGTGGTAACATTTAAAGGCCTATTTTAAGGCCTTATTTTATTGAAATCAATCACAATAAATTAAATATCATTAATTTTAAATGTTAAAAATTGTACTCACTGTCACGTGACCTTAAACGCAATTTTGAGAATATAACGTAATTGCTCCTATTTTATATGGAAATTCAACAAACTTTGACGTTTTTGGTGGGAAATTTGATAATGATTTTTACTTATCAATTTTTGTTTTTAAATTGAAGATTATTATTTTTATAATGTTTATTTTTCGTGAATATCAAGGTTCTATCTATAAAATAAAATTAAATCCTAAAAATTAGTCAACATCCCTATTACTGAAGGAACTGCTGATAATGTCTACTGATTTAAATGCCATAGCCTTACTCATGTGCAGCAGGTGGGAGGCTAGTGGGCCCTTATGAAATGAAATGAAATGAAATGAAATGAAATATCTTTACTTGTGTTTATCTTAATGTGAAAAGAGACAATATTCGTAAATGTAGTAGGAACTATATTATCTTGGTATTTTTGTGTACTTAGTATGTATAACGATGTAGTATTTTTAGTACTTCGAGAGCGAAGTACATGTCAGTCTGGCCGTGAGAGATATTGTATATTTATAATGTAGGTATATGTAATAATTGCTCAATAAATAGAAAATATGAAATTTAGATTTTTATAAAAAGGAAACGTATCCATTAATGATAATGTTCTTATATTTTGACAACTTGTATTATTTGTATTAATCGTAACATGAAACACTTGAAATATGGTAATATAATATTATTGTACGATTTGGTAATAATATACAATATACATAAAATTAAAATAAGGTATTTGAAAATTTATAGCAACGTTAAATGTCAACTACTTGCTCATTTTTAAAATAGGTGATTATTTGTAACGGGAAGTTAAATTGTTTGCCGGTAGAAATATTTTAATTATTTTATAAAATACCATTAATTTTGATGGTTTGGAATTGTTTAAATCAGTTATTGAATTGTGTTTATTATTATTAGTATTTATTACGATCTTTTTACGTAGAATTACAAATTGTTTGTCTTGTCTGTGGTAGGTATATCAGGTGATACTCGTAATTATGGTGTGGGGGTAGACAGTTGGGTTGATAAAAGCGAGTGTTTGTAATTGTCTCGTTTAAATTCGGTGTGTGAGCTGCTCTTCTGCAGAAGTTAAGTACTTTGTAATACTTTTATAATGTCACTGTGCCAGTCTATTTAATTATTGTTAAGTATCATTCTAATTAAAACGATTGTAGTGTCATAATGTTGTAAAGCTATACTGGAAGCCAGCTTTCAATTCAATATTGTCGTAGTGTTTGTTCCATTTTAAAATGTGTAACATTGATACAGATATGAAATGTGGAATGATATAATATTACTGCGGTTTTGTGCTGTTTGGATTTCTTTCCCCTTAGTTCTTCTCCAACGACTAAAGCACATTGCGAACTAAGGGTTTCAATAAATTAATTGCCGCAAATATGTGTATCATTTACATACCTCCATAATAATATGAAAAAGTTACATTATCATGAAATACAACTAGTCATTGTGCCTTTTTGGTTTATCTTTATTAATAATAGTACAGGTTGCAAATATTTGTCGATTCTCGCTTTATAACATGACTTCCAATTTATATTTCTTGCCTTTTCCATAACCATTACACATTAAATCTAACACACTCGTAGCACATTTGCGTAGCACATCATTGTGGAGTTGCGTAGCATTCGTAGCAAAGCATCGCAGAGTCGCATAGCATGCGTAGCACGGTAATATAATTTTTATAACATTATTATTTTGATGCATAGCAAAGAAGAAGAAGAAAATAGCAATCAACTTAAAGCTGCGTAGCATGATGTTATTCTCTTGATTGTTCTTCGATCACTAGATGTTCAAGCCAAACTCCAAGCCCTACGAAGCCAAACTCCAAACCTAGAAAGTCAAGCTCCAAGCCCTACAAAGGTTTATTGTACATCAAAATCTAGATGTAAGCGTGACAATTGTCTACTGTTGTAACAAAATAAAGAAAAGGCGAGAATGGTCCCTTTGTGTTATCTATTACAAGCACACCGCTCTAAAAAGAGGCTGTTAACAACAACTTGCATGCATTAGCCTTACAATAGACGTGTTATGCCGGCAACTGAAGAGGCTTCTTTGAAAATACGACGGAGAATCCAACAATGGAATATTAACATTTAGTAACAGTCTTTCTTGAATGCTAACCATTAATAAAATGGGCATAACTGACAATGTTTCTTGCGTTGAAATAGTTTTTAGGCCTACCTAAAAATATTCAAATAGATTTTGACTCGAATGAAAGGCAATTTGTGTAATCTAGTTTTTCCTTTACAATAATGTTTTTTTATTCAATAAAGGTTAATGCTTGGCTAATGGAATAAACTTGTCCATTCAGACCCGGGCAATTTACTTCATTAATCATAATATCAATATTATTAGCCTAAATTATTATTGAAACACATGGTTAATGACATACATACGTGAAACATTTAAAAGCACTCAACAAAAAACGGGGTTACTCACGGCGATGTGTCCTGCGGCGATGGCGTTGACAGGACCATGTTTAACATACAATTTTACATTTATATTATAATATTTGTTAGTACAAGTTAGTACAAGAATATTGTACTAAGGATACCTGGATTTAACAAGTAAATAACAAGGCCACTAAGGCTAACAACAACTATCCATTTGAAAAAAAAATTGATGTAGTTTTTGAGATCGTCAAATTTAAATAAACAACATAAATTAACCTTTATAGTACACATGCTACTGACTACATAATATAGAAACTATATTGTGTTAGTAGCGGAGTATGTTCTAAGGCATAATCATGCGTTTATGCCACTACGACCAAGGAGTTCTATCTCAAAGGTGTGATGTTTTACATTTATTGAACAACCCTGATACCTTGGAAACGCAAATAATTATTAAAAGTCTTCCGCAAAGGGATGCAAGAAGGTTCATCTTTTAAACCTAGGGTTGTCCCTCGTGACCGAGCACTTAGCGATGAGCCCATAAATAACGCTTATGGCGATCGCACATAGGAAAGCACCGTACGCGCTGCACGAACTGTATTTAGAATTCGTTGTCTGAAATCATATAAAAGCCCGCACATGTCACGTGCACCGTACGCGCCGTATTTAAAAAAAATGCGATAGGTATCCGAATTAATAGAACGCATGTTGATGACATCATATAATGAGGCGCGTAAAGCCCGTGCTGGTTCTCAGTGTTGCCATGCTATGACGATTTTGACAAACGCGTTAGGAAAAACTTTTCATAGTAAACTAATCCTGTGAGGAGATCTTGCCTTCGTTCGTGTTGATGTCTATCCGTCATTGTTTTCGGACATTGAGATTTACAGTGGCGTTCTTCAAACTGGGATCACTAACTATAATACGTTACTAAAATATGAGACAGAGTCGAAAAATAGACAGAAATAATAAGTAATATTTGTTTTAAATTCCCTCAAATTCAAGTTACAAATTAAAGTTTTAAATTATCTTGGTTCGTTGATCATCATCTACTAAGTCAGGAAATAACGTATAGTGTTCTCTGTATAACTTCCTTTTCAAATTGAATATTATTAAACCAGAATCTTCTTTTTCTTCGAATTTTATTTGCTTCTCCGGGATTACCCATATTACAATAATAATAATTTTTCCATAGCTGAATCAATCTAAATAATATTATATTTTCCTTTTGCAATCTGAGAAACTGAGTCTGACAACTGCCACTTGAACAAAGGAAAATATGAAATTTATGAAAAGTATGAAGTAATACACATAATTATAATGGCCAATACTTGACGATTGATAACAAACTATACGTATAAGCGGTAATAAAGTGATACAGAACTAGTGGTAATTTTTCCCACTAGTACTATCAACAGGACGAGTGGGAATAAACGATTGTCACCGCACCATTTCACACTAGAGGTTATGTTTGCGTACAGAGAGTACGGCACGTGCGGTGCGTACGATACTAACATATGTGCGATTACCTTTAGCCAAGACTTCGGCTTGTAAATAAATGGACCTTAATGGCTACAGTGCCGAACAACTTAGCATTTAATTTAAGTTTCCCCTCTGTAACGTATTATCCATTAACACATTATTTAACCTAACACTACTTTATTATACGGAATACGTGCGTGAAAATAAAATAAAGTATTTTCTTTGGACGCAGCAGAAGTTGATTCGCCATTTCTTCTCCTTTACACAACACCTTTCTGAAATCATGATATGCTTAGTTGCAACTATATGACTTAGAATTTGTTTTTTTTTTCAATGTTTTGTACGCAAATCATAAAGTCGAATTCTTGTAATCGATTAAGTATAAGAAATGAAACCATCATAAAGAAAAAAATGTTAAGCTAAAAAACTAGTTGCAATGCCGGCAATAAAATAAAAATTGACTACTGGCAATAATCATTGCGTAGAATAGAAGAAAAGTGAAAGGATATTTATTTTTTACACGTACCATGCTACCAAACCAGGAGACAAGTTTATTCATCAATGATGAAAATCAATGCAAACCAAACTGCAATGACCCAACTACAGTAAATATGGAGAGATCGAAACATCTCACGTAAAACCAAAATCAAATTAGTTTCACTCCTTGGTATTCTCCATATTTAGCTACGGGGCTGAGACCTGGACCCTGAAAAAAGCTGATCGCGACCGCATGTGGTGTTGGAGGAAAATGCTCCAAATTTCTTGGACTGCCTTTCGCACGAACGCATGAATTCTGCGCTAACTAAAGGTTAAGACTCGACTCTCCGCTCTCTGTCTACGCAGAATACTTGAGTTTTTCGCACACATCGCCAGAAAAGACGGCCAGAACCTGGAGCAACTTACGGTTACTGGCAAAGTTGACGGTAAACGACCAAGAGGCCGCAGTCCAACTAGATGGACTGACCAAATACGTTCTAGTCTAGACACCAACCTACACGACGCACTACATGCTGCCAAAGACAGGGATAAATGGCGTAAACCTGTCAGGCAGAAAATAATCCAATCTTAGGGGATCACGACCCTCAGTATTGAGGAAAACGACGCGAGAAGGAGGGAGGAGGATGTATCAAAACCGTCACCGCCGAGTTATCGCTCAACGTGTAATGGCATTACAAGGCCACACTCGTTTTAGCATGCTATCTTTTGGCCAGATCTGCGGAATGTCATTCTTTAAGCCGTTAACACATAACGATAATAACGCATTATGTCGCAGGTACGGGGGATTACCCTAACATATATTTTGCTAGATCTAAATCATAAAAATACTTAACACAAGTCTTTGCCCGCGACTGACTGCGTTGATGAAGAATGAGCTCAGATAAAAAATAATAAAATAACATAATGGGATAAAAACTTGAAAGCTAACAGATAATATTACATTTATAAATAAATAAAAACATAAAACTAATCAAAACATTAATTTTAATCAAATAACAGAACCGCTTTACTTCTTATCCTACGGAAATAAATCCATTTTCAAAGATGAAAAGTTTTCTAAAGTTTATCTTAAGTAATAAAATATCTATGTCCCAAATCTCATCTAAATATGTTAAGCCGTTTTTACGCGACTGAGTAAAAACCATCCAAAATTACAAACTTTCACATTAGTAAAATATATTATACTCGTAATATAATTAGATAACCCTGTTTCATTAATTATGAAGAGTACAAAAAATTTTATTAATCTGAATAATGTATATCTTCTCTAAATATCATTACTCATAATAACGTGCCGACTCCACACTTTAATACAATATTCCTTCTCCGGGGCGAATGACAATCATTAGTGAAGTAATAAAGTTGAGTAATATTATTAAGAGCAGGAGAGGAAATCTGGGTGCGGCGTTCACTCGATAATCCCTTGCGACGGGCCAAGTCACAAGAACACATCGTTTGATGAAAATTCAAAGTATATATCCAAAAGTGCAAATATTTGAGGAGTTCCCTCAATTCCTCCTAGATCCTGGGATCCAGGATCAGAACTAAACTTTGATAAATATGGGACCAATCTGGAACTACCCATAAAAAATCCAAATTGGTTGATAAATGATGAATTTCTGAGATAAGTAATAAATAAAAACGCAATCGAATTAAGAACATTCTCCTTTTTAAATGGTTTTATTTAAGTAAGCTAAATAAGCATGTTTGTGTGGGTCAATTCTTACAAGACTTATTAAGACCAACTTACCCGAACTAGTTGATTATACATTGCTTTAATTCAGATGACAATGCCTTTTTGTGATCACACTCAGATTTGACTCTAGGCAAGGGTACTCATTAACAGTACAGTCAATTTTTTTCATTACTGACATTATAAAACCGTGCATTTAGTTTTTGAACTATGAACGTGTTTTGAAGTCGGTTAATAAATGCTTCATCTATAACAACACGCTTTAACCTGTCACTTGAACAGGCGTGTCAAGCAGAAGGTTGTCAAAGACGAGTATTACACGTTTACACGCCAACACATCGGAGACTCTATCTTGTTTACTCAGACGGCGACCCTCCGCTGACATATTTGATTACAATTGAAATACGCCCGTGAACCTTGCCCCTGCCAGCACACACGTCTGTGTTCAGGTTATTTAGAACCTTGCCTAGGTAGGCATTTTATGTTGCATGGCTGAAATTAATTAATTAAGAGTTGTAATGAAGGCTACTATTAATAATAATTAATGTGCTTTTGTCCTAATGAAGCTTCACTTCAAATTAGTAACATTTGACCGTAAACTGAGTTTAAAGATTATATTTTTGCTTTTTAATTTATTAAAAAAACTCATATAAGAACATTTCACGGTAAACCTTTGTACGAGCGTTGTACGAGTAGCTATCTAAAACAAACCCTACATCATTTAAGCGACACTTTAATAAATAACGTCTTATGCTCCCATTATCAAAAGTAATTAATAGGTAAATTAATCTTCTCGTTACGCTAAACGTAGCACAATCCCTCGGAAAGGTCAAGGCTCGGCGTTTACACCAGTTTTCAGTCTTGACCTCAATGCCTCAAGTACCTTGGGTAGGCGTATACGAGTAAATATAATAATATTTACCCCATACGCCTACATTACTCGTGAACGTTACTTGTATATTTATTTTAAAAATCAATTGAAAATCCGTAAGAAAAATTTTAAGTTTTTTTTTGTAACATCACCCAAGTTGTATGAAGATGAGCCACATGATGTTTGTAAGTATGTGGTCACCGTCTTACCAGTAACTCTAGTCATTGCTGACGCATTACCAACGAAAAGGAAGGTTTTTGTAACATTGTCGTAGGTAAGTAAAGTAAGTAAAGTATAATAGATAGTACCCACTACCTCGTTCATATTTTTTATCTGTCGTTTATGAATTGGGATGTTGACACTAATTATAAATTAATATAAAGGATATGGCCAACATCTGTATAGGCATTTGCCCCACTTGTGAAATATAATGTACACATTTTAATTTTACCTTACATTAAAGCTTACAATATCTACTTTGATAATTTCGTCAATAAAAATCTTCAGAACTTGAGATTCTCCTTTTACGGGGAGTTTTAGCTTTTGTAGTTTGACATTCTGCAAAACATAAGTAATTGTGGAAAAGTGTTTGAAAGAGAGATTTTTTTTGTAAAAATAGCGAGATATTCTATGAATAATATTGCAATAAAAACATAGTAATATTGTACATTGCCACGTGAACCTAGTCTTAGCTGTAAACGCTACTTACTTAATAGCAAAGAAAAATGCCATACCTGTATTGCAGTGATCCATTCTACCAATATGGATTGAAGGTTTCTTGCTAGCGAAGATATTGAGTGACGTGCCATGCGCTCAATATCAACCGCGCAATTAATGCATCTCACGGCAAAAAATTAAACACAATTATTATTTTGCAGAAATCAAACTCAAAAATCAAATGTCAATATACCAGACATTTGCATTTATGTCAGCCAATTGTCAACCTCCAGTAATAGCAATGGCAATGGAGGAAGTAGAAGATTATACAACTTATTTTTATTGTTAATTTATTATGACTACTAATGGCGGAGTTCAGAAGAAAATTAAAATTCTAGTTATGTTTTAATAAATGGAAAACATGTCTTTTCAAGGGACTAAAACCTTGTACAAATAAGAGTATTTTAACCATTTCCGGGGTACATGTTGGCCACCTCCTTTATGTCTAAAATATTAGTGGTAACATTTAAAGGCCCAAAATATGATTCTTTTATTGAAATCACAATAAATTAAATATCATTAATTTAAAATGTTAAAAATTGTACTCACTGACACGTGACCTCAAACGCCATTTTGAGAATATGACGTCATTGGAATAATTTTATATGGAAATTCAACAAACTTAGCAGACAGATAGTATTGAATACATATTGAATATCGTTTAGTGACGTCACGTGACGTTTTTGGTGGAAAATGTGATAATGATTTTTATTTATCAATTTTTGTTTTTAAATTGAAGATTATTATTTTTATAATATTTTTTTCGTGAATATTAAGGTCATATCTATAAAATAAAATTGAATCCTAAAATTAGTCAACATCCCTATTGCAATGACTTTTAGGGAAATCTTTTTGGTTCAAGCAAAGTTTACTTTCTTATCTAAAATATTTTATACAATACTAACAACTACAACTATTCCTACTGTAACCTTCAGAATCAATTTAACGGTAATTTAATTTTTAATAAAATTACCACCACTTGCTCAAGGCTACGAGTACAAATATGCTACTGGACTATTATAAAAATGACACTACACGCAAAAATAATTGCTGCATAAAGTTAAAAAACGACTGCAATTTGATATGATAAAAGATTGCATTTCCATAAATGCTTAATTACATTTAAAACTTTCCCAGTACTGTTATGTACAATTTCAGCTTTTATCTAAATGGCTCAAGGTAGGTAGTACTGTGCTAGATTATAGGGTTTTCGTTGTTTAATTTCATATTATAATATGATATATTAAAGCGACTTCCTTGTTTATTTTTCTTCAAATTATGAGATAATGTATTAGGCAATGCGACGCATTAAAACAAATAACGTACTGTGCAGAAACTAAATTATGAAGACTTAATACAACAAAGACTTGTATTTTTTACCCGAATTTTATATTTATAGGAAGATAATTAAAGTAATTTTAGTATATAAATTCATAACAAAATAATTGTCTGTTTCCAGTGTAACACGATAGGTAAACCCAGTGGTAATGACATGATCAATTAATCAATGAAGTTTATCAGCCTCTAGGGTGCCATCTGTAACTAACACAAATACGATCACGGAACATAGGTTAAGACAAACGCATTAAAGCGTACTAATGAGTTAAGATAAAGTAAGCAATGTCCTAAGCCGAAGTCTGAACCCCGAAGTGGTTGCTCTTAGGTTGTTCGCATCCCCCATTTCTCGAAGAAGGGAAGCTCGCCCTTCTGTCCACGTGAAGATGTAAAGGGTCAACATGATTTATCCATTCCAAACAAAAAATAGAAAGAAAGAAAGGACTGGCTCCCTAGCCCCCGGCACTTGTCATTAAGTTGGTATTATTCAATGAATAAGAATAATTGATTATTCCGTCTGATATAGCAACCCTAGTTAACAATGGCATGAGGAAATAAAACGACAAAAGAAAGAAAAAACAGGAATAACAATGACATCGTTATCGCTAATAAGTCATCGTTAGTCCTAAATGGACTTCTTTCATGGACTGTATCGATCAGGATGCGAAAATGACCCTTTTTACGAGTCAGTAAAGCTAAGTAGAAGCGCGACCCAATTCACAAGTCAATTAATAAGATATTACTAATTATCTCTCCTCCATTTTTTACACTGACGAACTTTGAAAAGCATATGAATATCTTACGCCCCAACTCAGAAAGGTTCGTTTATTTAGTCGTAAGAAGTCTATAACTAATTGACATTAAATATGTTAAGTATCAGTTCATCTCAGAATCATATTGTCAACTTTAAGTGACCTTAGTGCGGTTCAACGTCAAATAACCTTATGGATAATCATATCGATGGAGTGCTTGTGTAGCCACACGTAAAATACGTTAATAGTAAATCAAAGATAATATTTTTAATGCTTTTAGAACTATGATTTATTCTAATATAATAACAAGTAAATCGTTTACTGTTTTTTTTACATAGAAACATTGCAAAGTAGCTTTTTTCTTTAAAATAAAATAAAGAGGTTACGTGATTTTATTTATGGAGGTATTGCTAACTGTCAGTGTCTATGATGAATGGTTGATTTGACTTGACATTCAAAAACTTCAATGTTAATCAACATTAAATAATTAAGTAAAGGTATTTGTATACGTAACTTTAATTGTCCTTGAACTGACTTTGAGAGTGAATTTTTGTGATTCTGTACTAAGGAGCGATTTAAATAACCGTTAAATGACTTTGAGTTGGGGCGTTAATAATCTAAATTCTTAAGTTTGAATTAAGAAAATGATTGCTAAAAGGAGAGTAGATTAGAAAAAAAGTTATTATTTTGTTCCTAATTTTGGTTTTATCTTTTTATGAATTTCTTATTAGTCAGAACTTCAATAAAACTGTATGGAGAACAAAAAAAATTTTATGGATTTAAAATTACTCGACAAAATCAACATTTCATACATTATTGCAACATCATGGCATTTACAGTTTAAAGTTATCTACACAAAGCAATTTTAGTAAAATATCACAAAAACATTACGTCAAACAACGTACAAGATACATGTGTAATAAACATTCTCCTTTTGTCTGCTAAGTTCTGACAGTCAACTTGTCATGCCTCGTCAACGACGCCGCCGTAGGGCAAACGCGGCGATGACAAAACAGGACTGCATGCAAAACTCTATGTTCTAGCTTTAAAGATAAATAAACGCTACACACTCATAGCCCCACACTATGATGATATGACAACACACAAAGACAGAATCACATACCCGACCAAGAACAAAGTCAAACTCATCATTAGAATTTCTGCCTTACTGGGATATATCGAACACAGGATGATTTGAACGGTAGTCCGGCATAGTTACGTCACGTGGGTCTTCCGTTGTCACTATGACCGTGCTATGAACGAATTATGGTCGTAGCGCACATATCAACTCGGAAAGGGATCGGCACCGGATCGCCTCGCCGTCAACCTAACGTAAGCGCGTTATAACCCGCCGTCAACCTAACGTAAGCGCGTTATAACCGACCAACAGCTCCAAATCAACTCGGTTACGGCTAGGCGACGCCGCGCTTACGGCTCGCCGGCCGCTGGTTGACGGAATGAATGACAGCAGTTCGCCGACGCAGCGGTAGCCGCGGCGCCGCGGCGCGGGGCGTGCACGAGGAAACGGAAAGGCGAAGGATAGCGTACGGTGAGACGTAAGCGCGGGTACGGCAAGTCGTCCACGCACCGTACCGCGGTTCGTGAGCTTGTCTCGAGGCGAGGCGATTACGTTACGAATCCGATAAGTGTGCTTTACAGTAGGGAGTTTCATACAAAGAATACTGACATGCAAGAGTTGATACGTTTACGTTCCGTTTACGAGTTGATATGTGTGCTACGACCATTAGGTACGGGAAACAGCACGATACACTCTAGTATACCCACTGAAACAGATCTACGGCATTCTATGTCCGTAGATTTAAGGAAACATTTTTGTCGACAATTTTTCAAACTTTTTTTTTTCAAACGGTCAAGTGCAAATAGTGTCATACTTTTCAACACAAATATCTAATATTTATTTATTCTTTAGGATGAAATCCACCAGAGGTATGTGAAATAGCGAGCCTGTGTGAGGAAAGCGTCCACCAATATTTTATTACGCGAGGTTACGAAAATGATGTATGTAATGATGTACTTTACAACCACAGATCAATAATTTATTGATCTGTGTTTATAACATGCGTTTTGAAATCCGAGATATGTAATAATCTTTAACTCTACTCTACTAACTATGATCATCGATGTGGAAGATATAAGTATACCAAAATATAAAATCCCACCTTAAATTTTTTTCGAAAGTGGTACTTAACTATATTGACTTAATCGACGGCAGTAACTAGTATTTAAATTTGGTCTTTTCATACTCTAAAAAGCAATTCCGTTATAATATGTAGTTTATTATCTATAAAAATGATCAGAATGTGGAACGTAATTTTATCCAAGATAACATAATTAGCAAGTAAATATACCTTTATTTAATTTTATCTCATCAGAACTAAAACGCAATATTCAGCTACAAATTAGTCTGCGTTCACATAACGAAATAGTGGATTTTTTACATTACGATGCCGACACGACGATAATTTTCTAGATTATATTATACGTATTCCAAAAAAATTCAATGATTTCTTAACATGTGCAGGTTCAGTGTGAATAACGTGTTCATTGGATATTCTTGTTATTAAACCTTCGTAATTATTTATTTACTACAACAATATTATGATGAAAATAGTGTCTAAAGCAGAAGGGGTATTCTACGGTATTGGTTATTCAATAATATTCCTTTTAATTTGCACCATGATATATTTCCAGTTCTAACGTTCACATCAATATTCCAAAGTACCTACTTCAACACCACGTGATCGCTAATCATCTATTCTACCTTACTGACAATTCCTTCATTCAAAATATTTATTTTTTCTTCATGACATTATATGCCACAATATGGCAGCTTCTGCATTTCTGCATTGACCGAGCGTTGAGAATAAAGAGGTCCGTCCCTGGACCTTCACTAAAGATTCATGGCCTTGCCGACATGTCTATGTTTAAGACACACACATAATTAGTACTCGTATTTTACTGTTGACACTAATAATATGTATTTTTATTGATGTATACGATTTAACTTATATCACTGCTATATCTATCTGTGTGTAAGATTTGAATATCACGGCTTCACGCGGGAGATGAAATCTTAAATATCAGGAATAAACATTGTATCTTAGGGAACATACCAAAACCACGTGCCTCATTTAGGGGGGGAGGGGGGTCTTCAAAACACCACGATTGGTCACAGAGGGGAGGGGGGGGTTTTGGCTTTTTGTCACGTAGTCAATATTTTAGCAACCGTTACGCCACAAAGTCGTCAAATATAAGCAAAATTATTATTTTTTAACTCTGTTTTTGCAAAAAAGTATTGAAAACCGTATTTATCAATTACCACGTGAAAACTAGGGGGGGAGGGGGGGTCTTCTCATATACTACGGATGGTCACGAAGGGGGGGGGGGGGAGGGGGGTAAAAAGTAGGAAAAAATGGGTTACGTGGTTTTGGTATGTTCCCTTATTGTGTGATTTGTATATTACCATCTGAAATCAATGGAAAGTAATTTAGCGTTTTTTAATATTAAATATTTTAATCGTAATTTTTCAACCCTTAAATAAACTGGAGAACAGGTCGTACCACGATTTATCGTCACCACAAAAGTGGCATAGCGAATACAAAATAAACATTTCATGATGAAACGCGGTCACATTTCACTCGGACCGAAACAACTCAATTACCGGGCTTTCGACAATTGTTTACGAATATTACGCTGAAAAGTTTCTCCGAGTTCGGCTGGGCACCTAACTTATTTTGTTAACCTATTGTCTTATCGTCATCGAGGCGCGATGATTGTGTTTTCGCAAGAATAGAAATAGTGTGTAAAGCAAAAAGTTGTCATACATTTACACCAGATTAGCAACTCGGAATTTGTCATCCTCCTTTAAAATGTCCTCCTTGATCCTTTAAAATTTACTTCACGAGCAGAGAAGAAACAAATAAAAAATTAACGCGGCTCAATAGTACTTAAAAAGCTGTTCCTGTTATTAATGTAATCGCTACTCGGTAGCTCTACAACAGATACTTAATTCCGTCATTCCCCATGCTCATTACTGAATCTCTTCGGATGTTTTCATTATCTAATGGCGAGTTATTAATTTATGAAGTTTTATAATTTACTTTCCTTGGTAAGATTATTGTTGTTTCATTTGGCACTTCAGTTAATGGACCTAATTAAAGTGATTAAGAAGAGACCGTAGTTAGAAGCGTGGTGGAAGGAATTTATGGCTCGTACTTTGTTTAACACAATTCGTAAATTTATCGAACAAATAATGTTATCAAAATTGTTGACAACTTTGTAGTACGGTAACGTGAGATGATATTCAATCCTGGCTGGGAAAAATTCATGTTTGCCATTCCACGTTAATGATTTTATTCGAACCGTCGGAATTGATATTATGGTCTCATTAATACACAAACACACACACACATACAAACACAATTAAAAAGATAATTTTAATTGACGGATATTTACATAATAAAGGCTTAAATTGTAACTGAAGACTTCTGTCTATTCGACATGAGCGGCTGCGCACGAATTTCCCCACTATTTGCGGTCTATTGACTGCCAGCAATTCAGTTACTATTTCGCTTATTCTTTCCTTGCTTAATATACATAAGAGCGAGCAGTATAATAAAAATCAAAGCTCTGACAGACATCCAACTCTAGCATAGGACTTTTAATTCAGAACAGTCTGTCTAATAGTATACATAAAATTATTTTATTGTTATGCATGAAATTCTTCATATATTATACGCAGTCTTATTGACCGAAGCTACCCCTGTCCAAGTCTAAACATCGATCATACGAACCGCCACGCCTGTGTCAACATTCTACAACACCCTTTTACGTTATGTTTACGTAAATAATTTAACATGTACTGGTTTAAAGTGATCACTGTTTGTTTTTTAGCTCTAAAACTGTTTTAATATTTACTAAATTTTGTAACAGTAATAAATGACAAAATAGCAGACATGTCAAAAATTTCAGGTATTGGTTGTCGCCAGGACGTTATCTTACAAGAGTGAATCGGAAAATCAAGGCATAAAGAGAAAAAAATGCTAAATAATTTTATTGATTGGTTATTATCCTAATCCTTTTAACCTACACAATTACAATTAAACATATTATAGAAAATTTAACTTACAAAAGTTAAATTTTTAGATCCTCGAATACTCAGAACAGTACTGTGTTGCTTACATTGTCATTAAAGACATTTTCTTAACAATACATTTCGGTACTAATTCAAATATTGCCTATAAACTAGCCATACTCTTGACTATTGTTTGTAGGTGGATCTAGAAATGTTTGCCTGTCGATTATGACGTCATGCCCAATTTGAGCTTGTTGGAGCTCATGTTTTAGCACAATAATAAGACAGAATTATGCCCTAGCTAGGACGCAGCTCATAGCCACAATTAGTGTCAAGCATAAGTGACCGATTAAACTAAGGTCTTCACGATACAAAAATTCGACGTGAACTTTTTTTCGGCTCAAGTCATAAGATTGAATATTGCTAAACATTGAATAATGAGATGTATTTCTTTATGGTGTAATTTTCAGCTGTCACTTCATAATTCAAAATGTAATATAAAGCCAGATTACAGGCCTTTAAAATAGTGGTAATTTTTTAGCCCCGATGAAAAAACATCCCTATGTTATAGTTTGACGTGCCTGTGTATGTACACGGTATCTGTATGTCTGTCTATGGCAACGTAGCTCTCAAACGTATGAACCGAATTTAACTAGTTTTTTTTTGTATGAATGGTGATTTAATTGGGAGTGTTTTTAGATATTTACTGTAAAGTAAACTGTAGGGTTTTTTTAAATATTAAATAATACAAATTAAGATTATTACTACAGAAAACTAATGTATGTTTCGTGGTATTTACATTGAAATATAAATATTTTACAGCATGTTTATGATAAATGAGATTTAGGTAACCGATAAATTACTTTAAGATAACAAGGTGAAACAAAGGACTAAATGTTGATGGATGGATACGAGGTCACCAGCGGAGTCATCGATGTCCGCGTTAAAGGTGCATGCTAGATTCGAAAGCAGAGAAAGTTCCCTTGCGAGAGACCTACATTCAAATCACAAGCCTGTTCCAGCAACAACTATGCCAACAACAAAAAAAAATATCGTTGAAAACGTTCCATTTGAATGCAATGTTGACATGAAATGTTTGCTCGTCGATTACGAATCCACCCCGCCTTTGTCAACAACGTTCTACATCGACACTCATTTACGTTCCGGCGTAAATAATGGAGTAAGTCCAGGTTCGATTCCGTGTTTATTTAGCGCGGTTGTTGGTTTAAAGATACATTGATTTTTGTGTAAACTTACCAAGGCTACCTATTGACTAGAGGCATTTTGTCAGGTGAAATGTAGGCCACGGTAGGTGGTGAAATATTTGACTTATTCCCTTAGGATAGGACAGTGTTATAGCTTATAATATTTGACGAAGCTTACTTATTTTATTCATGAGTTGAAAGTTCTGGTATGTGTGCACAGGCCGTAGACAAATAGGGTAAAAGCCGGATACTTGCCTCAGTGGGATACTTGCTCCGGTTTCGAATACACTATGTTAGGGATGTTGGTGACATTAACACTTTACTACAATAAGAAGTGCCCCTCCCGCAGGCTTCAGTGCCATAAAAGCCGTGAGAGTATATGCATTCGTTTTGTCCGTGTGAGCAAATATCTTCCAAGACGAAACTTTGACGGGCGACGAAATTATTTTGCTATGTAATTTCTATTGAATATTTTTTAATCCTGATTGGGTTTTCGTTGACTTCTTGTTTCTATGGATGCATTATAGTTTAAATTATGGTATTTAATACGTTTTACTGTTAATTTCTTCCTATTTACTTAGAAAATGTAAAGGGCAAGTATCCGTATCAAAAAGGATAGTCGCCCCATTTACTTTTGCGGATAGTCGCCTTTGGGAAAATTATCCGCAAAAGTAATAATATAACTATAAATTCTTTAACAAGCTAGTCAAATATTTTCTTTTGATGTTGTCTCCAACTTATTGGCTCTCTCGCCCAGCGTTACTGCAGGTACATAGTGTACCTGCCGAATGAGGGGTCCAGAGTGCGAATCCCATTCGGGGCCGACGTTATTTGTTATATCTACTGTGTATGCCCACCTATCTTCCTATCCTAATCCTAGCATTTATTATTATTGCTGTAACCTATTTTAATAAATACCTACTTAGGTAAGTTTTTCATGCGTTTATTCTAGGTATCTAACCAAAATGCCTCGCAAGTATAAGTGTAAATCAGGCGTGATGCTGCGCCATATTTCCTGGTCAGAAGATAGTTTAGCACTAGCGTTCGAAGAATTAAAAAAACAAAAAGGAATCAACGAACCAGTTCTGAGGGTCTTCCGCCTTGTTCCAAAGTTTACATGCAAAAGAAATCGGCATATATTTCTTCAGATCTTTTTTATAAATGGCTGACTGAACATTTTATTCCAACATTATTGCAACATCCGAAATGTTGAAAAGTGAAAAGCCTAGCATCTGGTGTAAAATAATGCTACTGCCAAAGATTGCCATATTGTACTCTTTGTGATAAATAATCGTAATTTTATTAATAACTTACGTAACTTTCAAGTTACCAGGCTATTTTTGTTTTATTTTTATAGTTTAAAATGAGAAAACAACACTATTTTTTACGTTCTATTATATTGTAATTTTTACTTCTCAGTAAATAAAAAAGACCAAGTACTTCAATTGATTGTTTCTGTCTAAAAAAATCATATTGAGGCCTATATCCTTGCACGAGGCAAGTATCCCCCGAAGCATTTTTAACGTTAGGCTAGTATCCGCCACAGTAGGCAAGTATCCGCTTTTTGAGAGGTCAAATAAAACATGATTTACTCAAAACCAATATTAATTATGTTTACAAAAATAGGCTTATATAAAAGATAAAAGACCTATGTTTTGATATACATGTTGCATTATTCTTAATAATTGCATATTTTCATATAATAGAGCTTATTTGAAAAGTGGGGGAACTATCCGGCTTTTACCCTATAGGTACGTGGCATATATTTTTTATCGGATCAACGTTATGTCTATATCTTTCTAAACGGTAATCATTCATTTCCAAAATGACCTGAAAAATGTATTTACGATAGAGCTTTAAATAGGTGAGCCTTTATCTGTATCTTTTATTGATAATATGATAAAATATTTATGATGTATTGTTTTTTAAATGAAGTATGATTTGTACAAACACCATAGGATAACTATAAATCTTCATTGGGCATGGTCCGAGTACGTTTGTATAACTTACGTATGATGGTTGTGACCAGTATTGGTATAATATCAAATCAATTCAATCAATTAATTTTTTAAATGAAACTTTGGTTTTATTAATTCAGTTTTTTGTCACCAACTTTTTTATGACATAAAAAAATAAAAACAAAACAAAAAATAAATAAACTACAAAAAAATTCACTGCATTTTAATTTACCACGATATTGGACACGGCAACATAATTATGCAGCGCTGATAACATGTGTATCGTCACAAACCTCGAATAAACCGATGCGACAACGGAAATCTTTACATTTACAAAAAAATAATAACAACATCGCTCGCTCGTACGGGAAATTTGTACACATAAAGTTTTCCTTGTGTTAAGCAAATTTATAGCTTGGCGGCAGCCATCGTGAGGGTATTTTTCGCTCTGTCGCGGCAATACGGTGCGTAATTTAAATTGTATGAATTTCGCATTATGCTGGTAGATACTGGAAATGAATGCCGATTGTAAGTTATGCGATTGTATCACATTTGTCATCGCAGTTGGTATTAAGTATAATGGACGAGTCTCATTTTAAATTTCAGTTATTCTGGATCTTTTTATGTCAAAAGCTGATTTAAATGGCGTTGAGATTTGGTTTCATTCATCCTTACAAACAATCTCTCCAGGTCGTAGTGAATCATGTTGAACAACGGACGAAGCTATTGTACATATAGACTGACAAACAAGCTTATGATTCATAATAATAAGTAGCCACTGTCGTAGATGGACATCAGAAACTAAAGGAATCGTCTATGCGTTGCTGATTAAGAAGGTAGAGAGAGAGAGAGAGAAAGAAAGAAAGAAAGAAAGAAAGAAAGAAAGAAAGAAAGAAAGAAAAGCCATATCAAAAAATTCACTCATGCAGTTTTTTTTAATTATCTTAGTATAGTGTTAATTTATTGAATCGAATGATATTATTATAATTATTTATTCATATGACTATGAAATTAAGTCGTGAAGCGAGCACATTTGAATACTCGTATTACATTACCAATGAAACGATGTACTAAGGTTTTATGTTGCATTATATTGTAATATTACAGTCATAAAGTTTAAATCCCCATAAAAATATCAATAACCAGCTAAAACTACAAAAGAATAATCACAAAATTCATCCAATCATCAATAGTTATGGGTAGTTATGGACAGGACTTCCGCAGCTCAATTGTCTCATAATAACATACGACTATACGCCATTATAACGCAGTCACGCGAAAAAATCAATTGCAAAATGTCGTATTTGATTATAGATAGGTACGAGTTTCAACCACGCGACGAGTGACAATAATGTATACACACTGTAATCAGTACAGCACATTACTCATATGTATACTGCGGACATCTTGTATTTTATGTAAGGCCAAGAAAGAAAGAAGAAAAAGAAAGAAAAAACTGGATCTCAAGCCCCCCGTCAAAACACTCAATCAGCAGGCTGAATTATCATTTGTTACGACAATCATCTGGCGTATCAAAGTATACCTCTATTTAAATAGTAATTCGTTCACTGCCTTTTATCTGAAATGTTTCATTTATTCATATCCATAACCGCGATACAAAGGCGACGGTTTTGTTTGTAATGGCTTTTAAATGTTTTTTAATACATGAGAATCGTTAGGAATCGTAGTTAATTGCTGCCTTGATTGTAGTTCCACGATATTGAGTGTTTTATCGAAATTGCTTCGCCTTTTTTGTATTTTTCAACTGTGATTGTTGAAATCAGTACAATGGCTCTGGTACAATCTGCTTACTCGTATATGATGATAATTTTTGTTACGAATTTTATTTCTTTTGTTTTAGAAGTAGGCCATTCGTTTCTGGTGTTAAAATGTTACGCCAGCCTATACTGCTATACTCGTATTACTGTAGTTATATTTACATCTATTACAATTGAAAAGAGGCCATAGTTTTGTAAAGTATAACTGCCCTAGATTTAAAATACAAATTATATTTTGGCCGCTGAGGGAATGCAATCTTGCAAACTATGCCAAATCAAAAGTAAATAAACGTGATCTTCGAAATAATAATTATAAAAACACTATATTATTAAAAAACATCGTGTTTTTAAATTTTAATTCAATAAATATATTGAAGAATTATTAATCGACTACCTTTATCTAGATTTGTGTAGGTTGAATATAAGGAAATTAATTGTGTTAAATTAACACATATTGTACCATTTCGGAGTTATTTAATTCAGTAGTAAATAATGAGAGTGAAAAGCGCTTGTAAAACCAGTAAAGCCAATGTGAAATAGCCGTTGTCTGGCGAATTATTACGTCAGAGGAACCAGTGAGGCAATAATTACTAAACTCGTCAACTCTCCAAATTCGCGCCCTCATTGTACAAAGTTTTTAATCGCGCTATCAAATTTCCACGCCATTGTGAAATGTTTGCGAGCCAGTCTCGCGGGACGACTGAACTACGAGTATTCAACTCTGCGAGTCATACGAAGTTAACGGTTCATAAATTTTCAAGGACTTATCAATAAGTTCTTTAACATATCGATTTTGCTTGTAGTTCTCTTGAAGATGGAATATTTAAGGAATGAACGAGTCGGACTACTGAGCTTGGATTACATTTGTGAATGATAGAGTCAATCCTACTAATATTACTTATATTATAAATGTGAAAGATTGTGAGAATGTTTGTTATTTTTTCACGCAAAAACTACTGATTTTCATGAAAATTAGCGCACAAATAGGCCATGATCTGGAATAGGATATAGGGTACTTATAATCGCGGAAAATCATGATGATGATGCTAATGACCTCATGGACTCGTTGCCGTTTAAAATCGATTTTAAACCCCTTTATGTTTGGACCGTGACAATTTTTGGATGTAATAGGCTTCATACACCTTCAGTCTAAGCTAATCTCTACTGCTTGAGCTGTTTAGCAACAATGGAAGCTGTAGCGTCAAGTATTTCTTGGTTGATTTTTAGGGTTCCGTACGAAAAAAACGGAACCCTTATAAGATCACTCGTGCGTCTGGGCGACCGCCGCTTTACAGCCAATTAACTTCGAAACTATTGGAGCAAATGAGTTGAAATTTAGTACTCATGTACTTTTTTATGATCCAAAGATGAAGGTATAAAGTAAACAACTGAATTAAAAAAATAACAAAATAAAAAATAAACAAAAACTGTTTTGCAAACCGTATCGTGTGTAAGTTAAATAAAAGGGCTTGTTGTATGGATTTAAAATATATTTTTGTAATAGTTCTACAGTGGATACTTTTAAGATTAGAAAGAACGAAAATTAAAGCCAAAAATTGAGCATTCCCCCCGCTATCTCCGAAAGTACTGACGCTAGAATTTTGAAAAAATACAACGTATAGTTCTTTACTTAAATATTACAGGAAAACCTATAAAAAGTGGTCTTAAAAAATGGCAAAAATAAGTACAATACAGAAATAACGGTAAATAATAAATAAATAAATAATCAACGTATGGAAACACTCCAAGGAATCACTCCAAGCGAATTTAACTCGCACTTGTCAAGATTATTTAATTTCACGGACCCTATCTGCTATTCTCTGAAATAAGTAATAAGGAAATACAAAACAACTCGGATCGTTACGAGTAAATATCTTACAATAATTCGTAGGAAAGGTTTTTCTTAAAAATTCAATTACGAACTTCCGTATCTAGCTCGTCCGCTCGAGCCGCTTGAAATTATATAAAGCTCACAATTCATTTGCTTATTGCTTTGTACAGGGATTTTCTGTCGAAACTTCCCCGTATCTCTGCCTTTTATCATCTTACGCAACCCCGCCAGCGTCTTAAATCTGTTTTCACATTTGACTTACAAACGCTGTTTCTTCTAGAATTGTATTAAGTCCTGAATTTATGTTTCGTATTTATGTGCCTTTGTACCAAGGCTGTCTGACAAATTTTCTTACGTACAATATTTTGTATCGTGAACCCTTTAGCATTGCTTTCAGTTAAGTCGCTTTTAGAGTGTACCTCTACAAATACCTATACTTTATTATATTTTATGATAACATACACAATTTATTTTCATTCATTTAATGTTTAAGATAATGATATAAAAATATAATATTATACAATATATAACTATATTTGTTGCGTTTTGTCACAAATTCAGACGCTTGGGTCTTAAAAATTTGGATTTTTTCCCGATAGTTACGTGAATTATGTAATTTTTTAGGTAAATAGCAGAAAAATGATCCACATGGTAAGCGGCTTTACACATCAGCGGCACCAAAGGTCACTGATGCGTTGTCGGTCATGCAAGAAAGAAGAAAAGAAAGAAACCATCCTTCAACAACAACCCATAACAGTGTGAGACTGTTACTGCGGGGCTCAAGTCTTATTTTACATATATAGAATTAATTAGTTCAGCCATTGAATTCTATGGAAGTTTAGGTCAAGAAGGCAAAAATGTAACGGTCACGTAGGCCAAGTGGGAATTGGCAGGGTTCTATACCTTTGAGATCGTCGTGGAGAACTCTCAGGTATGCTAATTTCCTCACGAATCATGACCTATAATCGCTGCTTCATTACAAAATGTTGGAAGTTCTGATTTGGGTTAACACCAGATATTATGTATTCATGAAGCCTACGGCTAGCTGCTGTCGGCTTCCTTCAGCCGCTAAACGACTCGTCATTTTCCGGCTGGGAGCTTGTCACAGTGATATCTTTCTTTTCTCTTCTTCCTTAGAAGGTAAAGCATTGGTGATGAATCTGAAGCAACTGATTGACTGACGCACCCATTGGCGACGCTGACCACTCATACATACCATCAGATGGTTCGTCTACTGGTTATCGTTTAACACTAAAAACCATCTGGAGTCATTGCTTAAGAATTTTAACCAATTGTTGTATTATTATGTACCAATTGTGACACGTGGTAGCGTGTCCAATCAAAGCTCAAAAAAAAGGAAACTGAAGGTAACGAAAATTTGGCACATTTATTAAAAGTTAGCTTATTTGCATTCCAAATTCCATAAATGTAGCTTAAACAGTTACTTATAACGTTTAAAAACTTGCATTTTGGTGACTGACTCACTGACATAAGATTAAAAACCTAACTAATTCCAGATGACTTAGAAAGTTGATATTTGGCATCAAGGTAAACTATTAGGTGTATACAAACTGAAAATTATTGATAATTAGTATGTGAATTCAGTACATTCAAATGACAATCGCACCCTTACTCACAAGATTATTAACTCGGTTGATCACTAGTTATGATACACGGAACCTGTACTTCGTTTTGTTACAGCTACAATACTGTTTTGCTTAATGTGAACTACGCCTAATCGTAACTCGTAAGCCAATGTTGGATGTATTCCAGATTGTGATTTGTGCCTTACGCTATCTTGCATCTTGCCTGTAGTTTTTGTTTCAGTGAAGTAGACTGGAATTAAATTAATGATGTTATATTTCATTCTGATACACAAGCCGGCAGAAAAATATAAGAAATATATAAATATATCAATTATTTCACAAAAAAACTATAAATACCGTGTCATACATTTACCGGATTCCTTAGTGGAATCCATTTAACACGGTTTTCAGGGTAGAATATAAAAATCCTTAAACATGCTCTTACCGAGCATCGAAGCTACAACACTTTACTCTTATCTATACTAATATTATAAAGAGGAAAGATTTGATTGTTCGTTTGCATTGAATAGGCTCCGAAACTACCGAACCGATTTAAAAAATTTTTACACTGTTGGGAAGCTACACTATCCCCGGGTGACATAGGCTATATTATATATTTTTTTTACTATTTTTCCCGAAGCGAAGCGAGGGCAATTTCCTAGTATCTAATAACTTTGTTACAGTGTTACGAAATGGACTCATTATACTTATTTCCATAATGCTTCTTTTCCGTGGGATAAGTTAGTAATGATTTTATTATGAGTGACTTGAAGCGAGCGTTAATTTTCAATTAACGTTTTGAAAATAGTTCTCAGATGTTTAATCTAACTATATCACGCTGTGAAAGGCATTATGTGTAAACAAAGGAGAATTCGCTCAGATTAATACATTAATATTATAAATAAGATTAATACTATTATATATTATACTAGCTGTTACCCGCGACTTCGTACGCCGAAAATAAAGATCCCTTCATTATAAAACATGGTTTTCATAAATTAACAGCAAACTTGTCCATACTATGGAGAGAGAGACCCGTGCCTTGTAATAGTCCATTATGGGTTGAAGCTAAAATACCTACACTTAGTACATATATCGTATTATGTAAATGAGTAAAATATTAAACAAATCTTTAGTGTTGATAATGAAATGATAACTACGATCTGATATTGTAGCGTGATTGGTAGTCAGCAAGATACTAAACTCTTCACCAAAATTACACCAAAAGTGACATGTTATTACAACCCATTAATTACCCATCGGGAGAAGCATTCATAGCCCGGGCGCAGCGGCTTGTGTCGGTTCTAATAGTAATCGATGAAGTTAAATAATAGCGAGCGCGGACGGTAGTTGGATAGGTGACCGCTAGTGGCAAAAAATTCTTGAGCTCTCCGAGCTTCGGAGGGCACGTAAAGCTGTCGGTCCCGGTTGTTGTCGTAAGATAACAGTCGTTAGGTATGACATATTGAAGGTCCTCGCCCGGCGTAATGACTTCCGACACTTGGGTTGATTTCTAATCCCTCCATCAATCCACACTGGAGCAAAGTGGTGGAGTATGCTCTAGGCGTCCTCAAGAGTGAGTGCTCAGTAGTGAGCCATTAATGACCCACCCATAGGAAAGGTCCCAAAATAATTGAACTTTTTAGAATTTAGAGGTTTATCTAAGTCAGGGCCTGAGAGTTTTTGAATTTTAAATTTACATTGTAATTTTACAGAATACACAAAAAACATATATTTCTTTTCTTTTTGGGCAGCAGCAAATCAGTGATTCCTTTAGCGTTGCTAATGTTCATTGGCGAAAGTGACCACTTACCATGAGGTGACTCATCTGTTCGTTTTACAACTTCTTACTCCAAACTTACTCTAAACTTACAACCTCTAGTTTTAGCCCTTAGGGAATGTATTATCAAACAATCATGTTACAGTTATTTTTGTTTTATGTAAGATTACATACTAACTACCATCTTTCACAGTTTTAACTTAAAAAACCGGGCAAGTGCGTGTCAGGTCACGTGCAATATAGGGTTCCAAAGTAGTGAGTTTATTGACTTTTATTCATTAACTACTTATGCTAACATAGCCTTGATAGTTTTCCTTATAAATTCATCGTATAACCTATTTTTGAGAATTTTTTCACTTGTCCAACTCCAACCGTTTAGCCGTTGGGGGGACACTTGACTTGACTTGGATACCCAAAATTAGCACTTTCAAGCCAAATATACGTATTTCGCAAACGGAGCCCTACATCCAAAAATGGTCTCAAAAGACCCATAATATTTTTGAAAAAACTTTTCAACGATACCCCAAACTATAGGGATAAATAAAAAATTAATCCTCACGTTACCTGTAGTGGAGGTAAAATTTATTTTCAGTAGTTTATTCTACAATTTAGGAGTTTTAATAAATATGTATATCCATGCCAAATTATAGCTTTCTAGCACTAAGGGTCTCGGCGCTTTGCTTTGGACAGACGGACAGACTGACGGACGGATATGACGAAGCTATTAGGGTCACGATTTTACTTCAGAACCCTAAAAATGACGAAGTTTTGTATAAACATTCCCTGAATTAACCCTTTAAAGATTGATTTTTCAAATTATGTTAAAGTTAATTTTTGTTTATAACAGTCGAACTGAGAACCTGTTACTTTTTTGAAGTTGGTTAAAAAACCGGCTAATAGCGTGTCAGGTCACTGGTAATATAGGGTTCCGAAGTTCTAAGTTTATAGAACTCAATAACTACGTATGCTAATAATATAGCCATGATAGTTTCCTTTTGAATTCATCTTAATGGTATTGCCATGAATTTTTTTACGTGTCCAACACTTACGAATATTTACCAAACAGACCCCTCAATCGAAAAATGGACTTAGCAGACCCATATTATTTTTGAGAGACCTTTTTCACGATACCCCGCACGTGCGTGACGGAAAAAAATTATCCCCATATTACCTCTAGGAGAGGTAGGTATCCTAAAAACATATTTTTAAAAATGTTATTCTACCAGTTTAAAGTTTAAATAAACATGTATATCCTTGCTAAATTACAGCTTTCTAGCACTAAGGGCCTCTGCGCTATGCTACGGACGGACGGATGGACGGAAGGTCGGACGGGCATGATGAAACTATGACAATTCTGTTTTGACTTCGGAACCCTAAAAAGAGTCATAAAAATCCTTCATAAATAACGAATCTATCAACTACATATAACAAAATTTGACCTTATCCCTCAGGAACAGGTCTGTTTTCCGTGATAAAAAGTATCCTATGTCCTTTCCCGAGCTCAATTCTATATCTGTACCAAACATCAAAATCGGTTCAGTTGTTTAGGCGAGAAAGAGTTATCCCTCAGGAATAGGTCTATTTTCCGGGATAAAAAGTATCCTATGTCCTTTCCCGAGCTCAATTCTATATCTGTACCAAATTTCATCAAAATCTGCTTAGTGGCTTGAAAGAGTTATCGCTCAGGAACAGGTCTATTTTCCGGGATAAAAAGTATCCTATGACCTTTCCCGAGCTCAATTCTATATCTGTACCAAATTTCATCAAAATCGGCTTAGTGGCTTGAAAGAGTTATCCCTCAGGAACCGGTCTATTTTCCGGGATAAAAAGTGTCCTATGTCCTTTCCCGAGCTCAATTCTATATCTGTACCATATTTTATCAAAATCGGCTTAGTGGCTTGAAAGAGTTATCCCTCAGGAATAGGTCTATTTTCCGGGATAAAAAGTATGCTATGTCCTTTCCCGAGTTCAATTCTATATCTGAACTGAATTTCATCAAAATTGGTTTAGTGGCTTGAAAAAGTGATCCCTCGGGAACAGGTCTATTTTCCGGGATAAAAAGTATCCTATGTCCTTTCCCGAGCTCAATTCTATATCTGTACCAAATTTCATCAAAATCGGTTTAGTGGCTTGAAAGAGTTATCCCACAGGAACAGGTCCATTTTCCGGGATAAAAAGTATCCTTTGTCCATTCCCGAGTTCAATTCTATATTTGTACCAAATTTCATCAAAATGGGTTTAGTGGCTTGAAAGAGTTATCCCTCAGGAACAGGTCTATTTTCCGGGATAAAAAGTATCCTATGTCCTTTCCCGAGCTCAATTCTATATCTGTACCAAATTTCATCAAAATCGGTTTAGTGGCTTGAAAGAGTTATCCCACAGGAACAGGTCCATTTTCCGGGATAAAAAGTATCCTTTGTCCATTCCCGAGTTCAATTCTATATTTGTACCAAATTTCATCAAAATGGGTTTAGTGGCTTGAAAGAGTTATCCCTCAGGAACAGGTCTATTTTCCGGGATAAAAAGTATCCTATGTCCTTTCGCAAGCTCAATTCTATATCTGTACCAAATTATCAAAATTGGTTTATTGGCTTGAAAAAGTGATCCCTCGGGAACAGGTCTATTTTCCGGGATAAAAAGTATCCTATGTCCTTTCCCGAGCTCAATTCTATATCTGTACCAAATTTTATCAAAATCGGTTTAGTGGCTTGAAAGAGTTATCCCACAGGAACAGGTCCATTTTCCGGGATAAAAAGTATCCTTTGTCCATTCCCGAGCTCAATTCTATATCTGTACCAAATTTTATCAAAATCGGTTTAGTGGCTTGAAAGAGTTATCCCTCAGGAACAGGTCTATTTTCCGGGATAAAAAGTATCCTATGTCCTTTCGCAAGCTCAATTCTATATCTGTACCAAATTTCATCAAAATCGGTTCAGTGGTTTTGGCTTGAAAGAGTTATCCCTCAGGAACAGGTCTGTTTTCCGGGATAAAAGGTATCCTATGTCCTTTCGCAAGCTCAATTCTATATCTGTACCAAATTTCATCAAAATCGGTTCAGTGGTTTTGGCGTGGAAGAGTTATCCCTCAGGAACAGGTCTATTTTCCGGGATAAAAAGTATTCTATGTTCATTCCCGAGCTCAATTATATGTCTGTACCAAATTTCATCAAAATCGGTTCAGTGGTTTAGGCGTTATTGAGTAGCAGACAGAGTTACTTTCGCATTTATAATATTAGTATAGATAGATAACAAATGACAAAGTCGCATTTTAATAATATAGGTAATACTAAGTTTGTTGACAAAAAATATATATTTTCAATTGATTTTTATGTTGATTGCAATAAAATTGTAAATGAATAGCAATTTTTAGTTTTCTACAAGCAGACTGAATGCATATTTATTCCTTCCATCTCATTAAAAAGGCACACACTCAGCAAAATCCCATAATACTGCAAAGTATAAATTTACGACGTTAAAAATAAATTTGCGAAACGATTTGCCGCTCCGTAATTTTGGCAGTACAATTAACCTAAAACACTAATTCTCCATTTAGTAACAGCCATGCGAAATGTAGGCATTAATTATATTTCCCATTAAATTCAGACATTCCCTCTCAGAGAGGAATCCAGTAAACGCTCGATACGAACCATTTCTAAAATGAATAATTTTGATGTATGTGATATCTATAACATTAAATGGTACTTTAAATTTATTGGTTATATTATGAGGACGCGGGTGCTATTACAAGTGAATTATTTTTATTGCATTATAAAAATAAGTAAGTGAGAAAAATTTATGAGCGCATAGGCATCCTACGTTAGATGTTTGTTGCTTTTTCACGCAAATACTAAAAGGATCTTCATGAAATTTTATACATAGGTAGACTATGGACAGGAATAACATACAGCGTAATTATTATAATATCACAGAAAAAGCATAATAAAGTGACGGCACAAAATAAATTGAAGGTTCTTGATTTAATATTTACTGTGCAGTTTACAGTAGTGTGAGTGATGCGTTGTGTGTTGTCTATGTCTAATAGTTTAAAAAAAAAACATAGTTTTATACTGTCAATCCCTGTACTTTATGCCGTATTGGGGCGCTTTAGAATACTACCTAACCACAATCCCACACCAGATGGGTGTCGTAAGAGGCGACTAAATCCGGCCCGCTGGTGGTAGGGCTCCCTCGGAGGGATCATACAGGTAATATTGATTTTAATTGCTAATTAATACCGTTATTACTAATATTATTTCTCAATGGATAGCTACCACCCTTGAGCATAAGTCAGCCGCCAAACGACTTGTCGTGTTCTGGCTCGGGGTTTGAAAACCAGTTCTTTCTTTTTTTTTCTTCACCCTTTCTTGGCCAGCAACGCATCAGTGATGCCTTTGTTGTTGCTGATGTTCATGGGTGAGGATAGCCACTTACCATCAGGTGTATCGTTAGCTCGTTTGTCGGCTATTTCTACATAAAAAAATGTACTCATACAAAAAAATTTACTGTGCTGTTAAAAACCGTTAAGGAGTTCCTTCGTTTGGAGCCCAACCAGAGTGCAGTATCAGGCCATGTCTATAAAAAATGCATTGTCTTCTGAACTACAGCAATGTGAAAAAATTGCTGAAGATAAGAGGAAGTATAATAAGTTCAATCAAACTGTGTATGAATAGTTTTACGTGAGGCAAGCACGTTAAACAACCTAGCTAACATTTTATTCATAAAGGTTGTGTAATTTTCGCAGTGCGTACACATTGGCCAGTCCAAATGTGTGGTTTGGCACTGCCGCGGATCGGTGCGGTATCTACATACAATACATATTCGTAATAGAAGGAGTACATTCACTCATGATAACTGCGGCCATCTACAGCCTTTGGCAACTGCAATTTTGAAAGAAATAAAACCGCGTTTGTACAGGTACCACGAAATAGATTTATTCTGTGACAGATACCGTCAAAAAAAAACGGTGATTGTCGTAGAATTAACTTAAGCTGATGTTCCGTTTCAGGGCAAGATACGTGTTGGTGTTGATATGTTTGTGGGTATGTACTTTTTGGAATTTTGATTAATATCCTATAGCCTTCCTCATGAATGTGGGACACAAAAATAATTTTTAAAATCCGATAGCCAAATTCCAGAGATTAGCGTGTTCAAACGAACAAACAAAAAAGCTTATCAGCTTTATTATAGTTTAGTACAGTGTAAATATAATATGACAAATAAACCAATACCAATAAATCTTAGAATTTGCTTGTAATTGAGAAACCTGAAACTATAATAACAATTTCATTTTATTAACGACATCTCAGCCTAGTCAGCAGTGACTCTGTTTGTGAAGCAAAGGGTTCGATTCCCAGAGCAGACATTTATATGACATGTTTTTTCATGAAATGTTTGTGTGGTCATTTGGTCTCAACACCAGTCCTGAAGCATGCAGCAAGCAAGGAAAGGAGTTATTTGTAAAGCGATTCACATTGCACCGCTTTCATATATTAATATTAAATTTAATTTAATATTATTCTCTTTCCTTTTTCTTTTCAAACTTGAAACGTGCCATTCGGTACTTCCTGAACGTGTAACAATTCCAGAATTTCTCTCGATATCTTTTTCCCTTCCTGTACTTTCCCGCACTCAGTCATTAGAGAAAATGACATTTCGAAACTTTTTGCTGTCGTTTCCGTATTGAGAAAAAGTCGATCATGATTATGTATAAGGGTTTTGAAGGGCTTGCGAAACCAAATCGTTAATCGCAGTGCTATGTGCATGTTATATGTTATTTAATATGTTATATACGTTGTACTCGTATGTTACATCGTGACGATACAAAAATTATCGGCACGAAAGAAAGTTTGCCATAATGTTTTCATAGGTTTATGAACGCGGCCAATCCGCCAAATTGCTGGACTAGCTGACTTTACCCGTAATTTATGTTGACCTTGTAGTGTTCAGGGGATCAATAATACACACGCTTTACTCTGTAATAGGTGAGGAATGAATACGCATAGCGCACATCCGCACTCACTCACAGCTAGCCACAGACTGCCCGATATGCATAGACACTACATCCCTTCTTTATTGTATAAAATTCAATTATTTTCATTGGTTTGGTTTACAAACAACTTTTGTAAGTCATGCAAGCTACGCCAATGCTTCAACAAGGCCCTACTGTGAGAAGGTCCCGGGAGAAGAAGCAGCAAGAAACTACCGGGGTGTTTTTTTCCTACTCACAGTTACAAATAGCACTTATTAACTACTTACAATCTATATTTTAAAACTCATGTCCAAGCAGTCTTGTCATTAAAATAATAATCATTCATCGTAAGTTGTAATACCCTTTCATAAGAATGCTTTTAGTATGAGTTTTAAATATATAGTATAGCATTTCCGTCAATTTTAATGGAATTTTATATTATTATTATTTTATTGCAACATCGATATAGATCTGACAATAATAAATTCTTTGATATCCAACGTTTATTTTCTTTGTTGTATAACATGTGTTTCCCGTTTCTGTACATCGCTTTCACCATCAAATACTCACACTGCTATGTGAGGGCAGGGTTAAAGTTTGGTATCAATGTGTTAGCCTCAGTTACTTATTTTCATCGATATATTTTTCTGTACCCAATTTAGGATCTGTAACTCCCTTTATACTGTCCACATATTGTTCTCCTCTTTTCTCTAATTGAATTGTAGACATGTCAACTCCTGTCTCTCACACTACCGTCTAACGGTTTATATATAGAGTGAAAGCTATTTTATTTGAAGTGATTGGAAGTTTCATAAAAAAAATATCTTACTAGCATAATAAGTCAAATGAAGATCTTCTTGCATTTCACTAAATACAACTCTTGTAGATCATAATTGTATTTTTAACTGACAACAAATGTAGCCTTGAAAATAGATTAACCCAAGCCACGTACCACAGTCGTCTACGTCAAATATTAAAAGTAATAACATAAGTTCTGAAAAAAAAACTCTAGTAAATCCCTCTATTGCCACGGCTCTCCCAGCCGATATTCATATCCATTGAGTGAATCTTAATTATGTGTTCAATATGCGTCACCCATACACAGATACACCTCCAACTTCACTACAACTTTCTTTCTCGAGTCCCAGTCTCCATCTCGTATCATTCAGTATCATGATCCTGTTTATAGGTGCTCGGCAAATACATGACGCCTCTGAAATGTGAAGCGGCCCAAATCGGCCTTAATAAGTGTTTTGTAACCATCGCGAAATTTGAGAGCACTTAATAAATGCGCTCAAGCATCGCGCCACATTTAATGTCATTGTGCTTCATAGTCTGTTCCTATCTTTATCAAAGTTATGCAAAGTATAGCGAAAAGAACAAGGATGGCAAATAAAAATATTTCAAGTCTATAAGGTAGTTCGAAATTTTCAAACGTAAATCTTGAGAATTTTGATTCATTTAACTAGACATAATTCATGATGTCAATATAATGTCTACAGTTCAAACAACTCGCTCCGCGCATTATGAGAACTCAACTTGAAACAATTTTCATATATGATATTATTTTTTCATCTCGTGTCACTAAGAAATTCAAACCATTGGCCAGCAATTCATTTATTATTAAACTATTTAATTCTACCAGTATTTACACTATTAAGGTCACAGGGACGTTTAAATTGTAGCAAAAGAACCTTTATAATCTTAAAAAAAATAATTGCTTGTGATACTATGATCACAGCTGACCCATTTATTGTCTCATTAATTATTATGCATTAATTACCAAAAACAAACAAACTTAAGCTATGATTCTCTGGGAATTTACGTCACCTACCCTTATTATTCACCAAGGAAACGAATTCAGATTACCTTTGCTTCCCAGGGGAGTTTTCAATCGTTATCAAGCACTCTCTATGAGAATGCTTTGTGAGTTAGTACTCCTGCGTGCACGGTCACTCACACTTGCACGTACCTACACTCGGCTTAGTGATGTGGCCACTCCAACGTTTTGATGGAGATCTAGTGCTTCTAGGTTCCTCAATATCAACGTCACTGCAAACTTGATAGATCTGTAATACAGAAATATACAACGAGCCGCGGACTGCATTGCTTTTTAGAGAAAAATCTCTAAACTTACTTCTCTGCACTGTCATTCAACCTTTCTTTAGTATCCGCTTCGCAGAGTCAGGCATAATGAAATTGAACCAATTTGTTAACGTATACTCAATAATTACAGTAGGTAACCTTGCCCTTGGTATCCTTATTGAATACTGACGTGGAAAAGTATGGAAACTGATAAAAATAACCTTTTGGTCACTAGCCGTCACTTGACGCTAGTAAAAGTGTTGATCTTTACTATGGAGACAAAATCATAATCTTCACATATTTTCCTTTATTTTTTGGCTGCTCAAAAGGATTGCCATTTACATTGCAAGTAAAGATATTAGATGAAAATAAAAATCTTCTGACTTTGCAAGTGCTTATTTCTGTATGGATGAACCGTTATATTATTTCAATAAGAATAATAAAACATCCAATAAATTATTATGGATTATATTATATGGTAATAAAAATGAATATAATTATCACAAAAGTTGAATCTGTTACCATGAACTCATAACTACTTGTACTACTTTGTCATAATCTGGCTCAAATATGTGAATATATTATAACGTCTGTAACGATTATTATCAAATAATGAATCGCCAATGATGGTAGTATGTCATTGTACATTTAATACATGGTCAGTTGCAAAGGTTAAAGGAATCAAATTTACTTCAAAACAAGTTATGGAATGTTAATACATTAATGGAATAAAATATACCACACTAATAAATTGTTGTCTTACTTTTGATTCCTTACATAATACTTGCATCATTTCTGTACTTGATATTTGTGATTCATTGTGATTGGGGTAGCTTTCTGAAAACCTGCAATTTGTTATTTCATCCCACGATTCCATACCAGTGAAATGCGGCCGGCCGATTATGATAGAACCATCTCCATCAGACATCTCGAATATGTGTCACATGACTCATATCCAACAGACATGTTTGGCTTTCAATGATCTTCATATCGGCATAGCTCTAAAACATTAATTTGTAAATATATGCAGCTACCGTGCATGCATGGCTTTTTAACAGTTTAATGTAACAGTAACATGACTGCGTAGCCTTAATACATTGAATTACACCGTGTATGCGTGGCTTTTTATTTATATAACCGCAACATGGCTGTGTAGCCTTAGAATATTTATCTATTATGAAAATATTTCTGAAGTTCTTGTATGCGTGGCTTTTTACTTAAGTAACAGCAACGTGGCTGCATAGCCTTATATTAATTTAATTTATAATATGCGTGAACTTCTAGTATGCATGGCTTTTACTTATATAACAGTAATATGACTGTATAGCCTTAGAATATTTATTTATTACATAAATATTTCTGAGTCCTTGTATGCGTGGCTTTTTACTTAAGTAACAGCAACGTGGCTGCATAGCCTTAGATTATAATTTAATTTATAAATATGCGTGAACTTCTAGTATGCATGGCTTTTACTTATGTAACAGTAATATGACTGTATAGCCTTAGAATATTTATTTATTATATAAATATTTCTGAAGTCCTTGTATGCGTGGCTTTTTACTTAAGTAACAGCAACGTGGCTGCATAGCCTTAGATTATAATTTAATTTATAAATATGCGTGAACTTCTAGTATGCGTGGCTTTTACTTATGTAACAGTAATATGACTGTATAGCCTTAGAATATTTATCTATTATATAGATATTTCTGAAGTCCTTGTATGCGTGGCTTTTTACTTAAGTAACAGCAACGTGGCTGCATAGCCTTAGATTATAATTTAATTTATAAATATGCGTGAACTTCTAGTATGCATGGCTTTTACTTATGTAACAGTAATATGACTGTATAGCCTTAGAATATTTATTTATTATATAAATATTTCTGAAGTCCTTGTATGCGTGGCTTTTTACTTAAGTAACAGCAACGTGGCTGCATAGCCTTAGATTATAATTTAATTTATAAATATGCGTGAACTTCTAGTATGCGTGGCTTTTACTTATGTAACAGTAATATGACTGTATAGCCTTAGAATATTTATCTTTCATATAAATATTTCTGAAGTCCTTGTATGCGTGGCTTTTTACTTAAGTAACAGCAACGTGGCTGCATAGCCTTAGATTATAATTAAATTTATAAATATGCGTGGACTTCTAGTATGCGTGGCTTTTACTTATGTAACAGTAATATGACTGTATAGCCTTAGAATATTTATCTTTTATATAAATATTTCTGTAGTCCTTGTATGCGTGGCTTTTTACTTAAGTTTGTTTTGATTTTTATTTGCCAGTACATGTTATGGTATATTATATACCACTTGTACATACCATACAGAATACATTACAGTATGTATAATCCTCATCACCTCGAATGACTTGCCATAGCAGCAATTCAATATATCGCTTACATAATATGTATAGTTTGGCTTATTCCTTGGAACTCTAAATCAAGTGCCTACTCCGTACCTTAATTAATTATGATACTTAATTATGGTAAATACCTCATAAGTTGAATACATTTTTAACCAACTTCAAAGGAGGAGGTTCTCAATTCGACTGTATCTTTTTTTTATTTTTTTTTTTATGTTTGTTACCTCAGAACTCCGGACTGAGTGAACCGATTTTGATGGTTTTTTCTTTATTCAAAAGCTGGCACTTGCCGTGTGGTTCCACATAAATTTGAGCAAGATCGGACAATGGCATCCATGTCAAAAGCATATAAGTCTAATTTTGCATTAAGTATGTGCGCGATAAATGGACGAATAACTCAATATCCAACCGATTTCAACGATTCTTTTTTTTTATTGGATGTACTTCATTTGAATTCGGTTTGGTTAAAATTTTAGATTATTGCTATTTACTTATTTTTAGCAAACAAGGCGTTTCAATATCTTTGACATTTAGACTGAACTTTAGTATTTTCCATCTTTCGATTTTAATAGACCTTTAAAAGGAAATACACATCACATCGAATAACTTTCGCAAAGACTATATTTCGATATCTTTAATAGTTTGGCAGAACATGAAAATATTCCACGTCACTTTACCCAGAACTTTGTTTTTCTCCCCAAAACAGCCATCCTTGAGCCATCACGAACATATTTGAATCAAACATAGTCAGATCGGTTAAGCTACCGAGAAATACTAAGGTTCATTTTTATTTATACCAGCAAGAAGATATGTAGGTATATGACAATAATAATATGCCTAATTTGGGCTTTTTTTACACAAGGTACAGTAGCATTCTCCTTACGAGCCTTGTTTAAATTTGCGTGCCTTTGCGGCCTTTTTGTACACAGAGTACATTTGCATGCTCCTTACGAGCCGTATAAAAGTTTGCGTGTCCAACCAACGGACCTTGTAACGAGACTAGTGGGATAGACCCAACAATCTGCGTGAACCTTGACGTAGCTATCGATTGACGTACTTAGTTATCAATATATTTCATATTGGCCTTAGCATTAAGATATTAACCAATTGATGCTTCAATATTACTACGTAATAAGGGTTGTAAGGTATAATAAACTTTTTACACATTATGTTCATATCATAGCACACTGTTCGTAGCTATTTTCCAGGTTCTTCATTAGAATGATTATATAGGCGTGATCTTCAAGTGAACTGTAGTGGCGTGAACATAATAATATTTCTATTGAACTGCCAGCTAATAAGCAAAATTACATCTGAAACTTGTTTAGATAATAATTATCAACATAAAATCTTTGGATTCATTGCAGAACGGTATTTGAATTATGAAAATATTAACCACAGCATTATATTAATACGTGGGGTAGATTCTCAATCGTTTCTTTCCAAGTCATTCCAAGGGTAACGTGAAGTTTCACGCTTTTATAATTATCCACCAAATACAACAAAACTTAGGATATTGTTATTCTGATTCGATAGCTTTATTTGAAATAAGAAACGAAATAAATTACTCTTCCACATGCTACTATATATAATACATATTACCGACAGCAATATCGTAACCAGTTGCAATAAATTCATGGTCTATTTGAAATAGTTACTTGAGGCATGGCCCTTTGTAACAAGGTGATTTGCGTGGCCTTCGAAATATTTAATTTGTTTTGATGTTTAGACAACCATTTTGTGTACAAATCTGGCAGTGGTACTTTCGTTGCCGAGTTCTTAAAACGTTAATACTTAAATAATTGTTATTTAAGTACACGCAGTTAGGCGTACCCACATATAAATTATGTGGTTGTAATGTAATTATACACTTTACTTACTTGAATACGTACATAATAGAATATATTCGTAACGAATTTGCCTGCCCAAGCGTATGCAAGCAAGGGCGTTAATCCTTCTTTTTTCCAACAAATTTTTTGTAATTACTTATTATTTTTTACCGTCGTCGCCACTTGTAGTGTTCAGGGGATCAATAATACACACGCTTTACTCTGTAATAGGTGAGGAATGAATACGCATAGCGCACATCCGCACTCACTCACAGCTAGCCACAGACTGCCCGATATGCATAGACACTACAGACCTAATTAACATACTTAATTAGACTTGCAGAAAAAAGTCAAATGTAAAGTCATATAAAACAGCTAACGGTAAAGTTGATCCAGGTCTCCAGGACAATTACTTTTGTTCGAGTAATATTAAGTATATAGATCTCACCCGATTTTCCAGTGAAGCATACCAATGTGACGTCATTTTGGAGTTACCGTTAATGGCAAAACTTTATAAACGCTTCCTCGCTTCGGAGTAAATGGTAAGTCCTGAACCATTAAACTGCTATGGAAATCTTTAGTACTAAAAATACGATAAGCTAAGAACACTCTCGACCGAGTCACCTTTCAAACAAAAAAACTAGATCAAAATCGGTTGATCCATTTGGGAGCTACGATGCCACAGACAGAAATACAGATACACAGATACACAGACACACAGATACACAGATACACAGATACACAGATACACAGACACGTCAAACTTATAAAACCCCTCTTTTATCGTCGGGGGTTAAAAAACAGTGCTACAAGTAATGGAGTAAGTAAGGGAAGATTAAATATCCCAACTTACAAAATATGTGTAAAAATTGGTATAAGTTAAATCCACTGAAACTGACTCAAACCAAGTTGCGGGAACCCACTAGCGTTCATATAACACGAAAGGGAGTCACGTACTTAGTTAAAGTTTGTATCGGATGGATACAAAGTTTGGGCTCCAGCTGAAAGTCTCTATCTGGTGAGTACGTGATTATATTATATACTTCGGAGTTTGGTGAGGTAGCCATAAATAAAAGTGCCTATTCATAAAATAAAGGAAAATAATAAATTGCTGCGTTTAATATAATAAAAATTTCGAGGTAATAAGGGCTCGATCTTTGAAGCATCTTTTTATTTCCTTTTTTTATTGAAATAGCCGGCCAACGAGCTGACAATCCACCTGATGGCAAGTGGCTATCTTCGCCCATGAACATCAGTAACACCAAAGGCATCACTGATGCGTTGCCGGTCAAGAAAGATAGAAGAAAAGGAAAGAAAGAAATGACTCAAGCCCCCAGCCGGAACACGACGAATCCTGTATTAATCGTGCCTTCGCATCAGTTATTATTTCATTGCTTCGCATTCGGAGAAAGGTTTTTCAAAAGTGAAAAAATAGTATGATTTTTTTCTTTTCCTTTCAAAATATTGAAAAATTCGGAAATACGTTATCCCTTCTTTAAGAAAGGAATGTTTGTAGGAAATGTGAGGTTAATAAGTTCATGTTTTAAAAATATAATATCCATACAAACTTTCATATTATTTCCCAAGGATCTTTTATATTTTCTGTTTGCTTGTTAATTTTTTTGGCAAGCGTTTTTGAAGAGTTCTTCCGCAACATTCCCGTTAAATTAACTAGTACACTATCCTCTTCTTCAACAGAAGCATTTTATCTATTAAGAGATAATGTTAAGGAATGCAATGTGGTATTTGACTTTAAGCACATTACAATCAGGGACATAATTAAAGTTTTCCAGTCTCTGAAAGTAAAAAGTACGGGTGATCTCTGGGGTATTTCAGTAAAAATAATTCGTCACATAATAGATATTATAGCTCCTTGTTTAGTTGTAGTTTTTAATAAATGCATAGATTTTGGTGTATTTCCAGATCTAATGAAATGCAGTAAAGTTATACCATTATTTAAAACAGGTGAAAAAACGGATATTAATAATTATAGGCCAATTTCTATATTACCAACACTCAGTAAGATCTTCGAAAAGATCATACTGAATCAAATGCTAACCCACTTCAACAATAATAATTTATTACATCCGGAGCAATACGGTTTTACTAAAGGTCGTAGTACAACAGATGCCGGAGCCAGGCTCTTAAAGCATATATATGAAGCATGGGAGTCGTCGCAAAATGCTATAGGTGTATTTTGTGATTTATCAAAGGCGTTTGATTGTGTTGAGCACGATACATTAATATCTAAACTTAGTCACTATGGCGTGAAAAACAAGGCCCTTAGCTTGCTCGCATCTTATTTAAGTAATAGGATACTAAAGGTTAATATAAACGATGAAAAGTCATCAGGGTCACCTACTGTGATGGGTGTTCCGCAAGGCTCGATCTTGGGCCCTTTTCTTTTCCTGGTGTATATAAATGACTTACCACATTATGTTAAAAACCATGCGAACATTGTGCTGTTTGCAGATGATACATCATTAATATTTAAGACTGATAGGAATAAAAATAATTTTGACGATGTTAATAGTGCTCTGTCGCATGTCTCACATTGGTTCACTATAAATAATTTACTTTTAAATGCAAAGAAAACCAAATGCTTAGAATTCGTGTTGCCAAATGTAAAAAAAGTAAATAAATCTCTTAAATTAAATAATGAAACATTAAATATAGAGGAATCCACGGTTTTTTTAGGGGTGACCTTGGACAGTAAACTGCAATGGGGCCCGCACATAGCATCTCTCACAACTAAACTTGCTAGGGCTGCTTATGCTGTTAGAAAAATAAGGCAGCTCACTGACGTCGACACTGCTCGGCTTGTTTATTTTGCATATTTCCATAGTGTTATGTCTTATGGCATTTTACTGTGGGGCAAAGCAGCCGGTATAGAACAAATTTTTGTATTACAGAAAAGAGCCATTAGAGCTATTTATAAACTAAAATCAAGGGAGTCCTTGCGTGTCAAATTTAAACAAATAGGTATACTTACAGTAGCTTCCCAATATATTTATAATAATTTAGTGTTTATACGGAATAACATAACTGCATATAAACAAAATTGTGATTTTTCAAATCGTCAAACAAGAAGGATGCATCAATTGGCTACCTCTTCGTACCGTCTTTCTAAAGTGCAACGTTCTTTTATGGGACTAGGTATAAAATTTTATAATAAAGTCCCAAAACAAATACATGACTTACCGGTGCAATCTTTTCAGAAACGTGTAAAGGCTCAGCTCTTAGGCAAGGGCTACTATAGCATAAATGAATATTTAAATGACAAGGATGCTTGGAAATGACTAGCTAGGCAACCAGTTCTGCACAGGTTAAAGAATACCTATTTTTGTAATAGATATAAGTTTTATTTTTAAAAGATGTGCTGAGGAGTTTCTTTACGGCTTTTCTTCTCCTCCATGACAAAGCACCTTTCCGAAAAGCTGGTAGATTAAAAAAATGACGTGCATAAGAGTATCAGTGATACCTACATGAATAAAGATTATTTCATTCATTCATTCATTTCAATTATAACAGAAATATTGACGGTAGTAACGTGACTTAATATTGATAGCGTAGCATAGTAATCTATACTATATCTTTTGTTGCAGATCATGTTTGTATACCCTATACTCGGTTTCCACACGTACTGTAGATGTGTTCACTATATATTTACAATCTGCTCCACTATTTTCCTATAACATGCGGAAATCGGGAACAAAGGTTTCATTTGCTATGAGAGAAGTACTGGGAAGCTGTTTTGATAGTGAAGCCTTACGTGGTTCGAAACAGATGAGTGCCTTGTAAAGCTTTACTCTTTGTACGGTTCAAAGATTAGCGCCTGTTTTGATTGTGTGATGGTTAACTAGTAAATGATTATCGAGGCGGTATATGAGAAATTCACGAAAAATGTAAACTATATTTATTATATTAGTACTACATTTCTTATACCGCATTTATTATATTAGTATTAAAATTATTAAGAATATTGTACATCCGTAATGGGTCCTTGTTGAGAACAATTCATCCTGTATAAAATATGTGTACCAACAGAAACAATAAAGACTATTTCTATTTCTATAAGAAGGTGCTCTGCACAAACTTGGTAAAAAGTACTTGGAACGAAACGAACGAAAAATAATAAAGAACCCGAAATAATGGTCAATGGTAATGGTGTAAGCATGATGTGCCACAATTGTACTTGGTGACGTACTGACTCGGTAAAGTAAACTCAACATAAAGTATTAATATAATGTAAAATCATGAAATATGGAATAACGTTGAGCTATTCGATTGCGTAGCGCTCGAACTAAAGTTATACGCTTACCTGACGAAAATATCGGCTCTTCATTTCTTTTGTCTCCAAAATGGTGAATACAGCTCTCTAACATCATTCATAGTGATCTTATACCTTTTAAGAGGCTAATTGGGACGGCTATTATTGCTGTTTACACAATTAGTTTCTTTGTAAAATTCTTTACGTTGTTGTAAAGAATAATTAATTAGTGTACAAATTAAATTTGGAAGTTCCAGTGTACCTACTTGTATTCAGGTATTTAGTCTGAACATGAAATAGTACAATATATACATATTTTTAAATGATCGTACAATAGATAATAGTTGATCTTCAAGACGTGTTCAGAATACCAGTACATATTGTGTACAATGGTTACGAAAATTTTGTGATGTATCAGTTCTTAAGAAGTGTCAACATTTTGAGACAAGTAAGACAATTATTCTCTAAACTTAACATTAAAAAAATTCACGCATACTAGAAAGTACAGAGCGAACAATAAAATAAACAGCTTAAATATAAAGAGTTACCAACTGTAAACATAAAATAAAACAGTAATGAAGTAAATCAGTTCAATTCAACGCCCGTGTCACTCCATCCCGAGGGTCCTATGCTCGCGTGAAGCAGGTCAAAAAGGTAAAAAACTAACAAAAAATCGCCTTCATCGAGAAAACCACGCGAACATTTTAGCGTTGACGAATGTGAAACTCTGGCTCAGTACGTTTTATCACTAGCGAATGAGCGAGAAGCTAGAAACTGATAAACTAAAAAAAATCTTGATTTCTATCAGTCAACATACCTACTATTTATTATTATGAAAAAAAAAACTACACGATAATTTGATAGGCCACAGCTTATTGCTTACTAGTAGATCTAAGTTTATGTTATCGGAATACTTTTGATTATTAAAAAGCTAAACACATAATTTACCTCTTTTTACAAGGTTTCATTTAACTTGCAATGTATGTTTGTCCGGATGGAATGTTGCAACTGAATTTTGAATCAATTATCTCGGAAATTTGGTATACACGCTTATTTTGGAGGACAATGAATGCTCAGCTATGTGACGTCATTGTAGTTCCTATATGGCTGATCATCCAAGATGGCGGACTTGTTATTTTTTTTGCACTACCACAGTATCGGTATCAAATTAAAGGGCTTGGTGAGGAGATCACGAAAAAAAATACAGCGTCACATTAAATCCAAAGATTATTTTTAAAAAAGGTTTTTTTACCATTAATTTATTATCTGTAACATATTAAGTTGATTACGTCTGGGTTTGTAACAAATTTAACTACAAATATATTGTATATGCATTAAATAAATTAATCCTTACAAGGTGAGAGCTTGCTAGGTTATCTGCCTGGCCTTACAGATACCAAATTCCTTATAAAGCCAATTATGTAAAATGTTTTTACGTATTTTGGTTTTTATGCCAGTAACGAGAGAATTCCTGCTTCTTTCTTTCGATGATGCCTTTGGTGTTTCTAAAGTTTGCACTGCTTTGATACCACTTTGCCGCTGTTTTCATAGAAAACTAGTTTAATAAGATACATTTTAAGTAATTTAACATTACACAGAAATTCCATATAAAAATCGAAAAGATTATCGCTAGAGGCGGAATAGAAGCTACGTGACTAAAAATGTATACCGTTATATTGTTCTTGATAAAAATTCGCCGACTGAAATTAACCCTTTCATCGTCGACTTCACAAGCCAGACAGGCGAAATTGGCAAAACGGGGCGAAGAAACCGACGCAAAAGCAGCGTAAGGTAGCTTTTCATTATTTTACAAAATTCACATATTCTTATTATTGAATGAAGATAAAAATGTATTTATACTTAGCATTAGTGGCCAGTAGTAGACATTATAATAAAATAATTATATATAATACATTATGAATTAGCCCTAAGCCCAGTTTTAAACGTAGCGAAGAAAATTACTAGTATACATACATATAAGAATCATAAATTGACTAATTAGAATGTGTAACTAACAGACTTTATCTATGTGTACAATCTTGCCGGTGAAAAAAATGGCTGGTTGATAATGATAAACAAACTGTACCGTGAACAGATGTCATTCTTCAGCAACTCATAATTGCGATTGATTATTCCGTTCGAACAGTACTTAACGAAAACCGTTAAAGCTTTCCAGGTTTTTTATTACCCGACTGTCAGGAAGAGTTATTACTTTAGTAAATTGATGAGCTTACCTCTATAATCATAATAGAAGATTACGCTGACGATGCAATTAGATTTCTATAATGAAAACAGTATTTGAATATTAAAGGGTTGTTTTATCATGATTAAATAGAGTAGCGAGAAAATCCTTTGGCCTTAAAGTAGAGTGTACCGAGGAAAGAGGATGTTGACCAATTACCATCAGGTGATTGTAAAATATTTATTTACATAAAAACTGGTGGATAACAAGATAGGAAAAAACGTTACGTGAAGGGGAGGTACCTATCCCAAAAAACTTTAAAGAATTTATTCTTCCAATTTTGCCTGCGTGATAAATGATGATCACCTACCTATCCATACTAAATTACAGCTTTCTAATAAAGAATCTCCAATCTCAGTTGCTGAAAGACAGATGGACCATTTTTAATAGAGAACCCTAAAACGTTTATATTGTTTGCGGATCTCTAAAAGAACAATCTTACTCCCGGATGTCATCGTAGGCTTACAGGTCTTTGAATATAATGGACGCTTAATCTGTGCCACAGCGGAGTAATTTAAAGAAAAATAACATTAGCAATTCAGATCCACTCTCTATCAGCGCTTTTATTAACCGTCAAAGTGGAAGACGCAAATTGACTTTCCAGAGGGCGTTGTTGTCGTTCGTGAAATTATCTGAAAAAGTAGATGTCATGCTCTCAGGCATGATGGCGTTTTGAATAATTTACGACTTACCTTGTAAAATGGACGGTAAAATGAGTGCAAGTGATAATTTGTAACAAATTTTAACTTTGTGTTGTAGCAAACCATGGTAGAGTGTCCTAATTATCGCGTACTGTTACAAAATATACTAATACTATAGTATATATCTTACAAAACATATTATAAAGCGTGCTGTTACCTGCAGCTTTGTATACGGAAATTATGTTTTAACTTATTCAAATGTTTATCCTGTTTTCCCGGGAATCCTTTTAATTTTCCGGGATGAAAAGTTGTCTAAAATATGACCCAGGGTCGTTTTTAGTAACAATTTTACCAATTTTCATCGAAATCCGTTTAAGTGACTTTTGTAAAAGTGATACTAGAATGAATGTTTTTGTCAATAATTTTCCGGATTAAAAGACATGAGTGGTAAATGTATAATTGTTGTATGGTCATAATTTTTGTTTCACTATAGATTTTTGAGGTGGATGTTCGAAAAGGATATTGGAAGAGTATTTTTATGACTTTATTTTGAGCGACTTGTAAATTAGCTAGTCTAGTTTTGGTAGCACTTCCCCAAAGTTCAATAAGGTACATAAGGTGTGGTTTGACAAGAGTGTTGTAAATGGTGTAACGTAAATTTCGCGGAATGCATCCTACTAAATTTCTAATGGAACCAGAGACAGACATGAGTTTGCTTCTTATATGTTCAATTTGATTGTTCCAAGTTAACCTACTGTCAATTCTTAATCCTAAATATTTTTCGTTACTTTTTTGTTGTATAGGTATGTTATTAACTGTAAGAGGTTCGTGTGGCGGTATCAATTTATTTTTAGCTTTAAAAATGATGTATGATGTTTTAGATGCATTTATGGTTAGTAAATTTTGTTGAAACCAAACGGATAGAGTATTTAAGTCTTTTTGAGCCTGATTAATAAGTGTCTGTATGGATGAGCCGAAATAAAATAAACATGTGTCGTCAGCGTACAAGGTGATATGCCCGTGTAAGTCAAGTTCCTGGATGTTGTTAATGTAAACAAGGAAGAGTAATGGTCCCAAAATGGACCCCTGTGGAACTCCACATACAACAGGTAGTGCCTTACTTCGATTTTCGCCTACTTTGACTACTTGAAATCTATTGTTTAGATAAGATTGGAACATTTTTAAGGCACTGCCATTGACCCCCATACTAGAAAGTTTTTGGAGAAGAAGTTTGTGACTTACGGTGTCAAAAGCTTTTTTTAAATCAATGTATATACCTAGTGCTATATTTCTACTGTCAATACTGTGCTTGATTTTTGTAACTAGATCAATTGTTGCAGATAATGTACTGCTCTTTGGTCTGAAGCCATATTGTCGATCAGATATAAAATTGATTGTTACTAAGTAATTGTATAGTCTATTGTATAAAATTCTTTCCAGAACCTTAGATAGAACGGGGAGCACGGAAATGGGACGGTAGTTGCCAGGGTCTGTTTTGGGCCCTGACTTATAAATAGGTGTGACTTTTGCAACTTTTAATGTGTCTGGGAATGTTCCAACTAATAGTAATTTGTTGAAGCATTGTGTTAGATGAGTAACTATTTGAATGGTTGCACATTTAATTACTTTGGTGCTTATGCCATCTATTCCAGTACTGCAGACAAAACAACAAAAGCAAAACAACTCAGCCAACGAAGAACGAGAAGAGCCAGCTTTCTTGTCCTACCTAAAACTAGAACGTCCTATGGCAGAAAAACATTAACATATGAAGGAGCGCAGCTTTATAATAACATACCTGCACACATTAAAAATGTACACTCATTTAACACATTCAAAACAAAATTAGCAGAATACGTTTTAAAAAATTACACAAAATAGATGAATGTGTTAAATGAGTACACACATATTTACGATGACGAACATACGAATTAAAATTTTGTTATTCTTTTTAATGTTCTCATGTAAGTGACTAATGTAAGTCTTTATGAGAATAAATGTCTTTAAACCTAAACCTTAAACCTTTTAAGTGACGCCCGGACAGACAAACAGACACTTTGAGTTTTGGAACGAAGTTCCTTATTATTATAGTATAGGTAGATGAAGTCCCCCGGCCACGTCTGTCTCTCTGTATGAACGCGATAAACTAAAAACCAATTGAACGGATTTTTGATGGTTTTCACCAATAGATAGCGTGATTCCTGAGGAAGTTTTAAGTGTATAATTAATTATGGTTTTATATACATAGACCGAAATCCACGCGGATAAAGCTGCAGGCGGAAGCTTGTAATAATAATAATATTAATTAATTATAATTTCCATAAACTAACACCTCAATAATCATACAAAGTTTTATTATTCTCTATCTTTTGTTTTAATCATTGCTGCTGATCAAATAGTACTTTGTTATTTGGAAAGTTTTAAAACAGATTTAGACCAAAGACCGAGTTTCTATGAATATTCATTTAATTTTATTCTAGATCGCCGAATGGAATTATGTCAATTATTAATTACGGGTTCTGTCCACGTTTAAATGAACTTTACAGTAACATTATTCATCTTTGATTCTGAACCGACTATCTTTGGACCCTATAGTAGTTTAGCAATGTATGACAGATAAGTCACTGAGTGAATTTTTGTGATTCTGTACTAAGGAGCGATTTAAATAATCATTAAGTGACTCTGAGTTGGAGCGTAAATTTAATAAAAAGGTATCTTGTAACCCCTTCATTATCTGTTGCTTCTCTAAGCAACTGTATACGATTGACTGTGTTAGTAATGTTATTAATTACCTCAAATAGGTAACATTAATTCATACGTACCTATATCAATCCACAACAATCAAGGGTTAGGACTTACTCAATTAATCGTATCGTATTATACGCATAATAGGATTACAGATGCACTAATCCGACCGGGCGGACAGTGAAACAACACTATCGGGTATATTACTCACCCGAGCGATCCAAATCATGTAAGGGAATACCGTACATAGGAAGAAGTAAATATAGTTACCTAATTCATTTTTTAATACATTATACACTCGTTAATATGCTGGGAAATTTCTTTCGCCGTTACAAAAAACCTTATAGAAATATAGGAAATTGTTATGCCAAGATATTTGGCTAAGCTAAATACTTAAATAGGTGTGTTAAGTTTATCGAAAAAACGAGCGTCGAAAACAACTTACGAAATATTGTACACGCCTGCAGCTTGTTCACAGATTGCAGCAGTAAAGTAATATCAACTTAATAGCAGCGGATTTCCGCAAATTAATGCCTGATACTATTAACTATCTTAAATGTTAATTTTTGCGAAGAGCTCCCACTTAACTCGGCGGCATAACGGTGTGTCGAGGAGATTGCGGCGTTATGTGACCGTAAATTAGAAGATAGTGTGCCGCCGATAGGTGCTGCTACCTTAAATATCTGAGCTTTTCGAGTATCTTTGAAGATAAAAATAAGATTGGTTACGTTGTGATTTTTTTTAAGTATTTCACGACGTAACCTTACATTTGAGCCTTACACACAGTGACTTACGTATACCTATCTACTTTTATGTACATTGCTTACTGTAGACTTACGTATGTATACCTATCTATGGACATTGCTTACTTTATGCAATACATTTTAATTTATTCCTTATTATATCTTGTAATTTAAATGTTGAAGTGGCAATAACATTGTTTTGTTTTTGTTTCAGTAAGGAGTGTTCACGATTATTTCAAGTGGTGGTGAGTTTGTATAATATATAAAACACGAAAAGTTTTGGGGGGATGACCTTTAAGGACTTTGAAGCCATCAACAAATTCCAACCGACATTCCCCAAACTGGTTTCATTTGAAAGGAAAAAATGCGAAGTTGGTTTGAGACCAATAAAACAATTCATAAGGCACATTTTTTTTGCGTATTTTTTTACCTTATAATTATAATTATGCAAAAGATATACGAAGATATAATTACAAAGTTTATAAAGGCCGTCTGCCAAAAGAACCCTCTTCAAACCCTGGTACTTAACCTACACTGATCATAAAATGGCGGCTATTATTTTATTTTATGGCAAAAAGCTTTGTACTATACAGTGTCTTTCCGAAAGAACTAGAACAAAACAGTAAATTATTTTTTAGGAAATCCACCATCCTAATCAAGATTGGATTATTAGAGTTAAATCTAGAAAAGTAATCTTTCTTTCCTTCTCTATTTTTTTTCTTGCTTGGCAACGCATCGTTGATGATTTGGTATTACATATGTCCATGGGCGATGGTAGCCACTTACCATCTGCTGTATCGTTAGCTCATTTGTCGGCTACATAAACAAAAAAAAGATAAAGAATTTTGACTATTTTGTCTATTTTATGTGTTGTATGAGTGATATAATTTAATTTCAAGTACAAACATAAATTTTAAAAATTATTGGGTGAATTCAAATCGCTTTTTACCGATCAGGACACTGATATTGAACCTCTGGGTAAGCTCTTACTTTACAGGTCGTTAACAAAAAATATTGAGAAAATGGTCAAAGTTATTTCCTTTACATTGCTTGGTAATATGGTAAGTACGTAATTTATCCTTAAGACTAAACAGCAATCAGTGGTAAACAGCCGGTTAACTACTGGAATGGGCTGTCGTGTACGGAACTAGTGGTACTTAGGAGTGCTACAACCCTCAATTTACGGGGAAGCAGCTATGCAATCTCTCCCGACACACCGTTATCCGGGATTTAGTGCCGAGCACCGCGAAATCTGGGTCTGAGATGTTCTCGGAAATCATACTTTTTTGTGAAAATAGGAAATGTGACTATTTTTTGATATTCTGAGCCTTCGCAGCATGAGTGGGATACTCATTTTATTTCATTTTGTTTCCAACCATTGTATGTATATTTTACTTGTAAATTGTAGTATTTTTAAGTCTTTTGCTCAAATTATAATAGAGAGAAAATGAATATTAAAATGTACACATGCTTTTAAAACCCAAATCCATTTGATTCTCTTAGGTTTTTTTGATTCTATTACTATCCTATACACTACAGAATTTCAATTGTATCTATATAATTATGTTTATTAAATATATTGTAGATGTGATGTGATGACCGCATAGCCTAGTTGGTACTGGTAGTGACCGGTCGAGGCAGATATTTGTGTGACACATAAATATTTGTTCACGGGTCACGGGTGTGCAATGTCTTATTAGTGTTGTCGACGCCACCCGTCACAAACTATCCTATAAGAATAGCATTTGTTGTTGTTGTTCTTTGTATCATAGTTACTTGAAAATAATGAGAAACAAAAAGTTTAAACATACTTTTACTGCATCTTAATGCTCATTTAACAAGCCATGTTAATGATTTTTAAATTAAATGATCGCTGAATGTACACAATACTTCCAATGTTATAAATGCGAAAGGTCGTGACGATGTTTGGGTGTTGGAAGAGCATAATGTCCTAACTATTGTATGAATTAAGATGAAACTTGGCTTACTTAAAGAATATGTACAGATTTAAGAAACAGGGTATAACTTATCTCAGTTATACGTTCCCTCGATTTAAGCATATACATATATAGATTGTGAATCCACTCTTCCACAGGCGAAGCCGTGGGCGGAATTTAGTATAAATATAAAAGGTACGCGACCAATTTGGTGTGAATGACTGTCAGTGGCAAGTGAGGGTAACTAGCGATAGTTACCCCTCCTCTGCCAATTTAAGGGCGTAACGCGAGCAATCTCTCCGAACACACCGTTATCCGGAATTAAGTGTCGAGCCTTAAGACTGCGGTTAGAAATCAAGGGATAACAATAGGGCTGTTACTTGCTTATTTTTGCTAAGGTTTAAGTTATAGCGACGAGGAAAATAATTTTGTCGTGTGGTTTATATGATACTGCGTATAAATAGAATTGTACTATGTAGTCATCTATATGTGTTTTCAATACCTATGTCATCGTTTTTACGAGACCGGGTAACATAAACTCAAACGGTGAAGTTATTTAAACTGACGACTAAAAAGGTTGCTTTGAAAGGTAAATAAAAGATATTGCATATAAGTTATTACATTCCTCGCTGTTACTCTGCGGAATAGATACAATGCAGAATAGAAGTCATAATAATAATTTTAAGATGTGAAATTTTACACATTTCTACTTTTATAAATGTTTTTTTCCAAGAATTCCTTCAAGGAAATACAGAGTTCATTAAAACGTTGCACCTTGGCACAATTAAGAGAAGACAATATTCACGTTTGTAAAAAAAGTGATTAATAGGAGAATTGATTTATAAACTGAATGAGATTAGCTCCTTTCACGCTATTCTCAGTAATCCATCTACAGTTATTCATCCATATTTCATCTCCTTCAACTCTCAATAATTTATCAGTTTTTCTGCACTGCGGAGTTCAGGCAGACATAAATTCTGGTACGGAAAGTTAATACGTGTGCGACAAGTTGTTGAGAGCAAAAAATATGAACGTCCAATGTACTCGGTGCGAGAGTTATCTCACTATCTAGTAGGTATATTGAAAGAGTATTTAAGTTAGAGGTTACTATTGGGTGATAGTTTGACCTGTTCTTATTATAAATTGAACGGTTTATAGTAATAGTTACTGAACTTTTCGCCATTTTGCCCATCATCGTCAATGACATTAATTTATAAATATGTAAAAAATGTCATTGATTAATCGTATATACATAACTGGTAATAAGGGTTTTCTGTTACTGAGTACTTATAAGTATTTAGAGTCTTGTCGATTTTCTTTCCAAGACTGCATGGGATGGCGTATTTTGATTTTCAAAGAGTGTTTATATAACTTTAAATGTTAAGAAATAATATAAAAAGTTATTTATGTACGAGTATTTCATACTTATTATCCTGGAAAATGCGGGCAGAACACTAGTTTGAAATAATATTCTTAGTTTAATTAGTAAAATATCCAAAAGCGCAATACAATATCAGGTACCTACCGCTCATTTACAAACATCTTTTCCTGTGGATGTAATCGTTATGTATTGTATTTTTAACATAGTATAGCGACAAATTAGGAAAATTAAGATTTATATCTACATAGTGAATATATAAGAGGTATAATTTTAACATAAAAAATATAATTTAAATACATTAATAATCTAATTTATTGCATGTTGTGTTCACCTGTAATTACGGGAACACGAATGTTATTTCTCAATATCTAGCTTACTTAAATCTAGATATTGAGAAATAACTGTGTATCCTGTGTTGGTGGACCTTAAATAAATAAATAAGTAAATAAACGCCCAGTTTTTCTCACAAATCCAATTGTGATTGCAGTGACATTCCCAGTTTAAATTTGGGTCGAGCTCGGGGTTGTTTGACTTCAATCTGGTTATTTAAAATTGAATTCCCGCTCTTCCTTTGACTTTCTTTCAGAACTAAGCTGTTTGTGAGTCATAAAGTCATGTCTAAGTCCCTCTTTTATAATAAGTTTTAATAGTCTGTGTTGAGTAACGAACTTTTAATTCTACTATTTGGAGTTTAATGATTTTGAAGAGTTTTTTATTAAACGAGTATGCAGTTATTTGACAGTTGTTGTCAAATGACTAGAGAAATCTAATTAGTCGTCATATTTTCTAGCTTATAATGATACCAGTTATCTAAGAAAGATAATAAATAATGCCAGTAACACCCGCCGTTCCGACCCGATGTCTTCCAACAGGTGACGTCGTAAGCCAAGGTCCGAACCTCATAGGGGTGCCCTTAGGACGTCGCATACCCCTACTTCTCTAGGTGTGGACGATAACTCCCACCTCGCAAATATGTCTTCTCAGCTGCACCTCTCCAGCCTCGCCCACCTGTCCGCGTGAAGCTGTAAAGGCCGCCTAGGGCCAACAGTAACTATCCATTCGAAAAAAGTAACAACCTTAATTTTTTTTGCACAATAGGGTAACGGTACTCCTCTAAGGTATTCCACTGCTCTCTCCTATCACATAAACTATCCAAAAATCTCTCTTAAATTAATACGTAGGGAATACAAGTTAAGAATAGCTCCCATGATTTATGTGAGCCGAGCAAGCTATTAAGACATCCAAGGAGCGATAAATCATAACCGGACGAACGTTTGTGGCGATGGCAGTGGCGAGGTTAGGCTGAATATAATCAATTGAACTGAATATTTCTTACGTTAAGTAGCTCCTCTTTGTTACTAAAGATACTAACTGATGAAATAATAATATTATTCCTTCCTATATCACGACCCACTTGCATGAATATGTGAATAATGACTTAATAACCTTCCGTATCGGTCGGTCATTATAACACTTTGTCAAACAATCTGATAAACTAATCACAGGAATTTATGATTGCTTCAACATAAAACCATTATCCTAATATCCTACTAATATTATAAATGTAAAAGTTTGTAAGGATATATAGATTATAACTCTTACTTGCAAACACTACCAAACAGATTTTTATGAAATTTACAATAGACTATGATCTTGAATAACATAAAGGGTACTTAAAATAAGAAAACGCAGGAACGAAGGAGAACGCAGGCAAAGCCACAATGTTTTTATCTCTCTCTCTCTCTCTCTCTCTCTCTTTTACCTTTTATATTATTTTTCTTTATTATATATTAGGATAAGAATTCTATTGTGCTTTTATTATTATTCGAAAAATGCTTCTAGGAATTCCAAGCTAACTAGTATGTACGTCTGTCGAATGCCTTGGTAGACTGAAATATCACAGATCGATAGCTTAAAATAATGCGTCTAGACTGTCTGTATGATAACCATTTTATTCAGAAATCTGTACATAAACCTTTATTAATTCCATCTGAGGCAGTTAGGATGTATGTATAAGTTTTTAGGCATGACAAGCTGCGGTTGCCCGCAGCTTCGCATAAAGAAATTATGTTTTATCTTAGTTGCAAAGAAGCAAATCGGTTGATGTTTTAAAAATATTCGATGAAAATTTTCATCCCATTTCCCAGGGAAACCTTTTAATTTTCTGGGATATAAAGTTTCCTAAAATATGACCCGGAGTATTAGTATGAACTTCACCAATTTTCATCGAAATCCGTTCAAGGGTTTTCATGTTATGCCCGGACAGACAAACAGAGAGTTGAGTTTTATTGTAGTATAGATTGATTTCGTAGCATCTGTAATTGGGAAATTAGTCTCAAAATATCCCTTACAAAATATTTTATGAAATAAAAAAACAATTAAAAAAGGACGTTACTCTAGTAAGAAGATATTTTTAAAAACAAATAATATTTATTTAAATATACCTACTGTACAGATACTTATAATAATATGTGTTATTATTTTATATGTGAGTCGGTACCACTCTTGGGAGTGTTTCTTATGCGTTCATAACTTTTTATAATCCCTTTCAGTACCCATTATGAATATTGATTTTTCTTTCTTCGCATTCCAATTCTATACGTAATATAAACGCATATTGTGAATGTCTCATAACTTTTCGGTTATAGCTTCCTGAGTGCGAAGCAAAACGAAATCCGTGTTGTATCTCCGCGGGTTTTTTGTTGGAGATAAGTGAGTTTTACGGCGAGGGTAGCTTTGACTTGGACGTTCTGTGTAATGGACCTTATCTTGAAATGTTTGGCTGACTTTAATTTGGGGTTAAGTTGAAAAGGGCCCTTTATTTTAGGGTCCGTCGTTTGAGGAATCACTGCGTTATGCTGCTACAAGGGGACGGACACGAAAAAACCCTTGCAAAGATACACGGAGCGTCATAGTTAGATTTAATTTGTTACTTACTTATCAATAAGTTTACTAGAGTATGAAATATATCTAGAAGGTAAATGCAGGTAGAAACTAAAATACGAAAATACAGTTTATACGGAGAATTATCAAGGTCTATACAGTCCGAAATTTAAAGGTTACTCTGTTGATTACATAATCTTTATGTAGATAACACCTATGAGTATGTTTTTTATTATACTCATTGTATAAAAGTAACGTAAGGGTTCTGTGGACAAAACGGAACTCCTCTCTAATACGGACTGACAGATTAAAACTCTAGATGCGCAAGTTTGGTCGTGATGTTTTCCTTCGCCAGTGCAACTGATAATTCATTTCTAATACCTAAGTCAAAGTCAAAGTCAAAGTCAAAATATTTTATTCATATAGGTATCATTGATACACTTATGCACGTCATTTTTTTGGCTTTTCGGAAGGTGCTTTGTCATGGAGGAGAAGAAAAGCCTAAAGAAACTCCTCAGCACATCTTTTAAAAAAAATATTACAAAAAAGATATTATCATACAAAAGTTTACTATTCTGAGTGGAACTGGTTGCAGAGCTAATCATTTCCATGCGTCTTTGTCATTTAAATACTCGTCTACACTATAATATCCCTTGCCTAACAATTGTGTTTTTACACGTTTTTTGAAAGATTCTATTCGTCACGTATTAATTTTGGAATTTTATTATAGAAATGTACACCAAGCCCTATGAAAGATCGTTGCACTTTACTTAGGCGGAACGAAGGCGTACTTAATTGATACATTCTTTTTGTTTGGCGATTATTAATATCAAAATTTTGTTTATACGCGTTTATATTCTTCCTAATAAAAACTACATTATTGAAGATATACTGGGAAGCTACTGTAACTATACCTATTACCTTGAACTTTTCACGCAAAGATTCCCGAGACTGAAGTTTATAGATAGCCCTAACAGCCCTTTTTTGGAGTATGAAAAGGAGAATGCCCATTTAGTATGGATAAATGTACTGACTTTAACATTTTTGTGTCTTGATAAAAATACCTTTATTTGATTATGTTATCTTAATAAATTATACATACTAACTTTAGTCAATGATAATATTAGGAAATAAGAGATATTAAACAAAACTAATTTGTATTTAGGTTATAGTAAACTCACAGTAATATGGACTCTATGCGGGCGTATTAAAGTCGATTGCGTATGTAATGTCGATCTTTTAAGTTTCAAATTCATTTGACAGTCCCCAAACACCATGAAGTTTATAATGTATTATAATCACAGAACACTATTACTCCTGGCTGATTATAGTAATTTTCTATTAAAAAATAAATTCATTTGACAGTCCCCCTACGTCATCTAGTTTGTTGTCATGGATATATTATACTATAATGCCGGGTCCACACGCTTGGTGTTTGCCGCAAACATCAAACACAGCAAGCAACACCACAAACACCGATCACAATCACCCACACAAACAGCGCACCCTCACATTTGGCGAACATGTCAGTCTCATAGTCAGTCTATTCCAAACAGACGAACATGGCGGATGACGAACTTGTTGCAGCGATTGCTTTTGGGTTTACCTTCTTTTACTTTAAATTAAAACAAAATCAAATAAAAAAGAGAAAATCAAGGAAACGAAGACCGTGGTGGATGACCAAAATTATTTTTATTTACAATAATACTTATCCGCGTCCATGCATCTTTAGTTTTTTGCCTATTTTTGTGATTCACATGTTTAGAATTCCGAATACATGGCTCATTTTTATATGCTTCTAAGAACGTTAGAATTATATCTTCAGACCAATCAGTCATTGTTTTTTCTATTTTAGCACAAAGACTAGATTCTACGTCCGCTTCCCTCAAGCTCTCGTTTAGTAATGATTGTTACCAAGCGTTTGGATACAACGCAAACTGTTTGCCGAACATCCTTTGATTTGTGAAGGAAAACCGACAACGATGCCGATCACTGGCGAACACAAACACCAACAGGCAAACAGGTACAAACACCTATCCACATGTTCGTGTTTGTCGTTTGCCATTGTTTGCCATTGTTTGCCAAGCGTATGGACCCGGCTTAACTGTTGTATCATAATTATAATCGAATCAATGCTACCTATTGGCCCGAAGGATCTTAAAAGATTCCTGATTGGCCCTTATCCAAACATAAATGGCCCAATGGTTTTATTTTGTAAAACGGAAGTAAAGTTACTTATTAATTTCAGAAAATTATTCCCAATAAGGATTTTTTAGGAAATAGGGTAAAATACTTGAAATATTTTAATTTTATTTTTTGTCCAAAAATCATTGTGACACAATTATTTTTTTAAGAGTACTGGCTATGGGCATTCTCCTTTGTTCTATATTGGCTGCTTTGCCCCACAGCAAGATGGCATATGACATAACACTGTGGAAATAAGCAAGCAAGCAAGTGGAATAACCTACACATATAAGTTTGAAAATTAGAGGTGCATCCTCCTGCATGACATAACTAGACTTCAAACTATCGTTAGGAGACCTGTGACTTGACTAGACGACTGCTAATGTATTCTAGCTAAGTGAGTGTGAGTCTGAGTGACTCGCACTCAATTACTTCATAGCACAAGTTATATCGAATTGCTATTTGCTACCAATCGACAGTGCCGTTTGATTTAACTTATAATTGATTCCGCTTAAGAGTTATTGAACTAATCTACATTTAGCTATCAAAGGTATTTAAATCTTTTTCCCGTGAAGTCGACAAAAAAGGGAAAACAACGGTTAAGTATGATCCTTGCTAGCTATCCATGAGCTCGAGTTAGCTAGAACACGAAGTGTTTTTTCTTCTCTCTGCTCACTTGGCTGGCAACGCACAGTGATGCCTAAGATGCTTTTGACGTGAATGATATCCATGGCTGACGGTCACTACTTAACTTTACGATCGTCTATTGGTTTGTCGACTATTCTCGTAAAATAATATGAAAATATATAAATCGTTTCATTAAACAAACGATTTCAGGTCTTTTACGATTTGAGAATGAAATACATTTTCTAAAGCTAGAAAGTGCCGATAACTACTTATTATACTTTTAAAAGATAAGCTTAAACTTCATTTATGAAAATAAGTTCGTTTGCAGAAATAATTCAACAACCAGTTTAGAAATAAGTTATTTTATTCGGAGCGATGCAAATTGTAACAGCAATGAATAATTAGATTGCCGCCAGAATATTCAATGACAAATGTTTGCGAGCCTTGTTAAAACCTGTACATAGCATACATTATATATTTCATAAATAAGGGAACAGTGCGTTGCGAGAGTTTTGTTTGCAAAATAAATTAACATTAATTTATATTTCTGTGTACACACTCACACATATTTAAGTATTAATTAAGAATTTCGAATATTTGTGTTACGCAATATGTTTCACTCAACTAATTAACCTTTTAAGGTTTGTCCAAATAAATGTTTATAAGCTCAAACTCTAAATGAGTTATTTATTTGACGACCCGTGTGGCGCAATGGTTACCATGCCGGATCGCCGCGCCAAGGGTCCTGGGTTCGATTCCCAGCGAGGCAGAAATTTGAATGATGAGTTTGAATTTCTGTTCTCGGTCTGGGTGTGAATGTCCTTGTCTTGTGTGTTGTCCATGGCACCCACGACACAGGGAATCCTAGTGTGGGGCTATGGGTGTGAAGCGTTATTTATTATTATTTATTTATTTATTTGAAGTACTTAAATCAAGACTCATAATTTTGCTTTATAAGTAGGTACTGCCAGATATGCTTTATTAAAGAAGAGAAGAGAAGAAACTAAGAAGAAAACTCCATCAGAAACTCGTTTAAAAGTAGTACCAGTTTTAATTTATACATATATATTTTAAATTACTAACTCGAACGCTGCTCATTAGGCATTTTCGTCCTCGTCATTTATTATATTCTGCCGATATTTGGGACGATTTAGTACCTAATTATTGAGAAGTTTTAACATTCTTATATCTGATACATTATGTATAAAGGAGGTATCTTCTTACCTACATAAAACACCAATGTTCAAATGATTTCAAGATTATTCAATAAACGTGGAGCGAACTTCCTTCATCGGTGTTTCCTCTGTGCTATGAAATGACTCCTTCAAGAAGTGGGTCTTTTGATGCCCCTGGTGTTGTTTATGACAAGAAGCAAATTAAAAAAATATATCAGATCATTCGCAAATGCGCAAGCCCTCTACTGTAAGAATAAATCCTTAATGCAGGTATTTTATACACACTTACAGTACAGCAATATGTATTCCAAACACATCTCATAAATTGAAATCTGCACTTTGAAAATTGCGCAAATTGAAAACGAGTGTATATGGCATATAAATTAGCATTTGAGAATTATAGTAAATTCAGAATTAGCATCTACACAATATTAATATTTTATTTATTTTTCTCTCCTGTCAATAGCATAGCCTAAAAAGTTCTAATACCTTTGCTGAAAACTTAGCTGTTTTATTACAATAACATAATACTAAAATCGATACATTCATCGCGTTAATACCCGCTTATCACTAATGGAATGGTCGCTACAAGTGTCGTATAACGGTTGTCTACTAAACCAGTTTATGGGGACACAGATAATAGCGTCTTGGACGCCTTACGTCCTTTTATAGGCTCCGTGTCCGGGGAAATTATTGCTTCATTATTGTGGCACTTACGTCTGATTTAACCAAGGAATAACTAAGCTGACGATTTCACAGTAATTTTTTGTTATGCTAAGTTTATCTTTAGCTTTTTAAGCCAATCGAGCTTTGATATTTTTAAGGCTCACAGCAGTTCCCTGTTGTAATGCGATCTAGTCTAAAAGATAAATAATTAAATTTTATTATATACATATTTAACTTATATTTCAAACCTAATTTATGTTAGAATATTTTGTCTTTTCGTATCGTCTCTATTAGAGGAAGTTGCTTTGTTCATGCATCTTTACCGGTGACATTACTCTATAAATCTGAAATAACATTTTGAAATAACTTTCCTCATCTTTTTCCATCCTCCGATGTAGAAAACCAATTACTTACAAGACTCCAAGACGTTGAAGAAGTCAGTTTCACATCACTAGAGCCCGACACAAAGAGGCTTCAACTGCATTCAGCGCATTCAGACAAAGGTTTATCAGAAAAAAGCAGAGAGAGGAAACTGATAGGTATTGTCCGCGACCAACAATGTCTGTCAGAAACATCCTTCCTCTGATGGTAAATACCAGATAGTTACGCCGTTGCTATGAATAATTACTTTTCAGTTTTTTTATTAAGTTTAAGCCTCTCACCACCACCAGGCACTAGGTTCATTATGTTGGAGATATCTGTAGTGCACGTGCAGAAAGGTACGTTTGTACTTAATGATAGATAGTTAGATAGCCTTCCCAGATGTAAGATTGGTGGATTTCACTTTAGAGAACATTATGAAGATCTCTCAGATGCGCAGTCATTCACAATGTTTCTCTATACTGGGGCAAGTGATAATAAGTTTCTAATTCTTGCATAACTTTAACATCTAGAGTTCCTTCAAACAGTTTGGCTATCACTGCTTCACCAGCAAACTCACCAATATATCCAGGTGTGATCTGGTAACTAGTATAGTTACGGTATTCAGATTTTGTGAGTATGATAGTAATGCGAATGAAGCACACTAGATTTGATTTCATATTAATTTAATTTGTAACAATATAATACAGGTTGCGTGTCATAATACTTCAATCGAATGTTGCATAACCTGAGATCATTGATATTAAGAAAGTTATAATAATACGTACAAACATGAAGATGACTTACGGCTGCACTCAAAGTCACTTAACGGTTACTTAAATCGCCCCTTAGTACAGGATTTTTATTGTGATTCTAATAAGGAGCGATTTGAATAACCGTTAAGTGACTCTGAGTGCGGCCGTTAGTCATCAGACGCTATTGCTGTTCAATTTCAGCTTATTCTAGCTTAATATAAAACCTACGCTTAACCAAAATCAAGCATGCTTATGATATTGGCTGTGAAGGTTCATGTAACTATTTTAAATTTATTAATATATTTAACGAGGGCGATGTTTGCTGGGTGCCTCATAATTTACTGCGTGTAGTTCGAACATGTTTATTGCTCTCATAAAATCAATGAGCCCGTTTGATGGAGCGGGTTCATAATTTCATCGCAGCTGTGAGTAAATATTACCAAATTGATATCCGTAATATATTCTTGCAGATAATTTTGGAACATATAATTCTGTTTATAAACTCATTAAGCAATCGTGTATCATTTAGTTAGTCGTATAAGCTGTTTAAAATGAATAACATTTTATTAAAAGCAATCAATTTTATTGAAAAGCTGTACACTGTGAAATCGGTCTCCGCACGAGTCTGGATTCATCTTCGTTTCAAAGAGATTTTCCTACTATACACCTAAATAAAACACTACTCCATTGTATTATCAACAAGAGTAGGCCACGGATAGCGGATAGATATCTTTGAGCGAGTTTAGTACTTAATGCGGTTGAGAACAAAAGAATCCATTTGCATAAAATATTAAGCCTTGGAACATTAAAGGCCCAAAAGGTCTTGAATAAGTAGTTCTGGGAATTGATCTCATTCGATAGCTACTTTTAAAAGACGGACTATCTAGTACATAATAAAAACTGTTCTTAACTATAGTATTTTTTTTGAAACAACACTTTTTATTGAAATATTAATTTAAATTAGATTAAAAAAATAATAAATAGTAAACATAAATTAGTTTTAGCTTTGAATCTTCTTTAATTTATTTTCATTTTTAAATTACAGATTACGATATATATATATACATAGATATATATACATATATATACATAGATACTGTAAGATTGTTTACCAAATAGGACTAGAAGAAATAACGAATGAAACTCCTCAAATTTTTAATTTTCTTTCATTAACCAACAGCGCTTTGAAGCGTTAATTACATTACAAGAATATCCTCAAGCATATATAGGTAATTATCTGAAACTATAAAAACTGCTACTGGGTCAGCTTTCAATTCCGACGAACCAGTTGTCGAAGCTATTTGTGATAGACTCGATCGATCAAGGCCGATGACGAAATCTGACTTTTAACTAGATTTCAGGCTACAAACCGATTCCAGTTTCTGGAGAACTTTCTTAAATTTGTTTGGGTTTCTGTGCTTAAAGTTTTAAGTAATTACGAGAATTCTGTTCGGTTCTATCCGTAGTCTAAATTCTACCATGGCTGTTACTGATTTGGGAAAAACATTATATATTTTCTCATGTGAGTTATGGGTCAACACAATGTTCCAAATATTTGTCCAATTTTCCCGATGCTCCGATGAAATTACGACCAAGCCCAATCAAGTAAACCTCGTTAATTTCATACCGCTAATACGTATCGAAGTGTATTATGTACTGAGTGAGAGGCAACCAGTAGTATTATAGAGTTAGCCTGATGAAAAAATATTGATTTGGGGTAAGACAATCTATTGTTGACATACTGACGAGTAATTGACAGTACTGTTACTACTAGATTATTGAATGAAATTTTTCAAGTTCAAATGTTCAGTACTCGGACTCGAACTTCAATTTTTAAACTTATCGCAGATTCCGCTGTCGAGTTACAAAACAGAATAGCCTTGTTCTAGAATTGATACAGCCGCTCGCGATTGGGGCAAATGTTATGTAAAAAGCAAAGCAAAGCAATAACCCATAATTGTCTCATTGCTGGGCTTGGGTCTCCTCTCACAATGTGAAGGGTAAAATGTTATGTAATAATGTGTAATATGTTATGTGTAATATGTATGTATGAATTTATTCTTCATCTTATTATAAAATTGCTATGTGTAGATTTATACATATATCCATAAACGGGTTAAAATTTACACAACTATAAGCTCTTTATACTTTAAAGCATTTATAAAAGTGAAAACATAGCGAAATCTACCATGAATGGCGTCCGCTCTACGTTTGTAAATATTGAATTTTCTTGTTAATGTGCCGCTCCACTCTAAGCTCTTTGTTTAACCCTATTGCTGAAATAACATACTTGTAAATTTACCGACATTATTACTTAGCGCGCGCGGGTTAAGTGCTACTATAAAGATGCGCTTGGTTGAATTGTTTGCCCAGATTTATAAGGTTTTTGTAAAAATAAAATTTCACTCATTTTGCTGCATAGTTTATAAGTGCATAGTAATGTCAGTTAAAACGTGTTGGCATGTATCGTGTGTTTATATGTATCTCAATATAATACACGTTCATAGATATACCTACATAATAATATAGACCCCACTAGTTCAGTATTTTTTGTATAACTTTCTCCTCATTCTTTCTCGCATCTTCTTACGTCTTGACTTCTCCCCTTTTCTCATTTGAACTTTGGAGTGAAAGGATATATCGCCGCTGACTAAACACAAAATCTCAAAAACTGCTAAATAGAATAAATTTTTGCAGGTATAGTTTAAGATTGGAATAAATAATTAAGTAACCCTCAAATTATGATTCCCTGTGTCGTGGGTGCAAGAGAAAGAACACTCACATCCAGACCGAGCACAGCAATTCAAACTCAAGTTTCAAAATGTCTGCTTGGTTGGGAATGTGACCCAGGATCTTTGGCATGGCGGTCCGGCATGCGGTCCATTGCGCCACATGGGTCGTATTTTTAAATTTTAGAAAAATAATTAAATAATACAGATGTCTTTTGAGTTATTGCAAGAAAGAAAGAAAGAAAAAAATATTTATTTCATAGACAATCGCTAAATGCGATTTTTTAATGAAAAAAACCGGCAAACGAGCTGACGATCTACCTGATGGTAAGTGGCTATCGTCGCCCATACACATTAGCAGCACCAAAGGCATCACTGATGCGTTGCCGGCAAAGTTAAAATCAAGAATGAAAAATAAAAAAATAGGTAGGTACCTATGTCTCTTAATCACTGAACTTTAACGTTCGATCGATGTCAATGTAACACAGAAAATGGTGTCTTATGTTATTAATTTTCAATAAGTAACAGATAAAAGAGTCTATCCTTTTTATACCTACTACTAACCAAAGGAAATGATATCACCACATGACACTAACCCTAGCGTTGTTTGTTCCACGAAAACAAAGCATACCGGGAAGTACAAAGAGCGTTTCCAGTGAAACTAATTTGCTAACCGCGTCACATTTTTTCATACATACCAAATCCGCGTCAAACTGGTCGACAGGCTGGCTTATACCATCACTTTGATGTCAATATCAAACACGTGTCGGTGGCGCATAGAAGTTAACGAACGCGAGATTAAATTGAACCCTTTGCCTAGTTCGTAAGTACTATGACCAAACCTTATAAGCGACAAGATAAGTGTTCTTCAAGCCATAATAGTTTCAAGAAGCTAGATTGCTTTGGTAGGTCAAAAAGCAATTAAAATAAAATTCGCTATGGGTGGTTCTGCCTTCACATTACTCTTTACTTTCTATTAATTAATGAATTTCTAACTAAGGTTTAAATGGTTCATATTTATAGGAACCTTGTTGTTCTAAAATCTAAGCATTCAGCCAGGTCTTTTTAAGAACCTAGGTTATCGATTTGTTCGCCTGTTGCTTACCTCCTGGAATGCGACCAAATCCTCATTCTTCCACAAAACCGCGCTCTGAGTCCTAATCTAAATAACTATTTTTCAATATAGCCCGCAATATCGGATGTTATGAATTTTCGTCTAGCGTACCGTGTACGTGTTTCAAATATATTACGTTTTGGGCAGGAAAAAATGTACGGGGGTAACTCGATGCGTACTACATATAAATTTCTAAGATTCGACGTCAAATGTACCGTGAACGCGGTTATGTGGCTGTTAGGGTAATAAATATTGTTTGAAAAAGATTTGATTTTGTGTTATAGCTTTAAATATATCTGCATAATAATAGGAAGTGGGACTCTATCCTAGAGTCCAAGCCAATCTCTCATTAGGCACTATAATAATATAAATAATGAATAAATAACGCTTCACACTCATAGCCCCACACTAGGATTCCCTGTGACGTGGGCGCCATGGACAACACACAAGACAAGGACATTCACACCCAGACCGAGAACAGAAATTCAAACTCATCGTTCAAATTTCCGACTCGCTGGGAATCGAACCCAGGACCCTTGGCGCGGCGATGCGGCAACCATTGCGCCACACAGGTCGTCAATATAGTGAACACTCACAGTCTTAAAAAATAACAAACGGATTCTCAGCAACAAATTCAGTGAGGCACCCATAGTAATACCAACTCCTCTATTCGTACAAGTATCACACGCACACATTTACACCATGATGTTATAATCGGCCGCCATTGCCGCGACGGACCGTACTAAAAATTACGCACACATGGTAAGCGGGTTATTTTCACGTCCGTGTGAATACTATAGTGAACAACGTTCGATGCTTTTTATAGCTTAAAAGGCTGGTATAATAGCAGTTAATTGGTCGTAAGTGGTCACCGTCACATATGTGCAACACCAGAGTCATCAGAGGAGTGATCATCGGATCGGTCCTGAGCAATTTTTTCATTCTTTTCTAAAGAACCCCATAGCATCGCGCTTAGGAAAAACCCCCGAGAGCTACGGTGAGTTAGAGTTCATAATGGTCGTAGGTTATGTTGTTGCAGTGTTGAAGAAAATTAAGAGGGATTCATGTCCGGGATGCGTCAGTGATGCTTTCTACTGATGCCTATGGCTACAGCTTGCAATAAAGTGTCTTGTTTATTAAGTCTCCTTTGTCACTTATTTTTAGTTAAAAAAAGGTTTATTAAATCCTTCCTCGATAAACAAACTATCAACTGTAAGCACAGTTACCGTCGAAGTTCAATTATACGAGTTACTTCTTGCCTTTGTAGCGTCGCGTTCATTAAAGTTTTTGTGATGAAATTTATTTAAGTTTCATCTTCGTATTAAGTTTTTTCAACTCGAGACGCCTTTTGATTTATGAAGCAGACAGAATGAAATATAGTTTAGTATAATTGAATAAAAATAAGTAGGGATGCTTTACTGGTTTTCAACTCAAATTCTGCACAAATTATCTGAAATCCGATTTCACAAGGCAATTTCTTATTGTTTACAATCTGAGTACACAGTACATCGTTTAATATACGTGATATTACACCTTCATATTGACGGTACCAGATGGCGCGTTATACAAAAAATATAATAAATACACAAATAAGATATTATTCATGCTGTCCCGGCAAAAACTGAACAGAATGTGTGTGTGTGTGTGTGTGTGTGCATAGAAGAATGTCAAGTGAAATTGTACCATGAAATTATGCGGAATGAATTTCGCATTTTTGTCCCAAACTACTGGCTCTACAAGATAAATGTATTGGACATAAAAAAATAATCTTTTGTGGGAAACATTTTTCTGTAACATCAATACTTTGCCAAATAAAGTTGAAAACAAAATTCAAGGTGACCTTGAAAATGAAATAAGCGGGTATTTTGCCTATGATATTCGTTATCAACGCGTTGAAATAATAGTTAAAATAATAGATAATACCAAAATTCAGATCAATCGGAGGTATGGGCTAAAAGGAAGTTTATCCATACTATCTTGGGTATTGATTTGTCGATGTAATGGACTCGGTACGTGCTCGTTTTACCCGTACTACCTAATACGTTATTGAGTAATTGATGTGTGAATGGTGAAAAGCAATTTCATGCGTTAACGGATGGCTTTATCGAATATGAGATGTGTCTTATGAGATTTTAGTTCTGATTACCGATTACCTGATTACCGATGTAAGTCGACTAGTTGAAATTACTTCCTTGCTGAAAATTATATCCTTGTTAAAATTATGGATGCCAACGGATCCTTTTGTTGAAAATTTATTACGAGTACAACTCAACAGTAACTATTTTAGAGTAAGTGATATTATGTTTTGTTAAAATTTAAAGGTTTATCTCACTTACAGAACAACACTTGTAAAAACCGTGTATGTATACAAACTTTTCACAGTTATATTATTATGTATGGACTCGTAAACTTTTTTATTTGAAAGTAATTTCTTCGCGTTTGCGCTACTTTCATCCAATTGGTCCAGTAATCTATCAAAATATTAATTATTAGGTAATTAAAAGAGAACACAAGGACATAGTTTATACAAAAATCCATGTAAAAATCTTTAAACTGAAAAAAATATTGTTGCATAAATTTACAACACTATCCTACAATAATCTAAATAGGGCTTGATTTTCCACTGGTTCGTAACGTAAACGTCACTATCAGTTGAAAAAACCCGCTCATTGAAAGAGACAATAATCTGTATTGTGAACGAGATTACGCGTCTAGATCTCAGTGAGGTTTGATATAGGTCAGTAGGTATTCAATCGTACAGCGTTCGGTCGAAACGCCTGTTAGCCGAGTCAACTTGACCCATAGGGTTGCCAGTAATTTCCTTTTTATGTGAAAAACCGACGATCAGGGTCACCGTAACGATACCACTGCTAGGCCGTGATATTAAGTAACAAAACCTTGCCGGCTAGAACCCGTAGTATTAGCTCTCCAAAAACCGTACTTTAGTACGAGTACTATTAGGTATTCCTTGGTTTAGCTATATAGTGTACCAAAAGCTATTTGTATCTTTTTAACTATTTACAACTAGTGGATACCCAGTATGTTCCACTACGCTAAAAAAATCTGATGATAATGGCAGATCAGTGTTTTTATGTTGACTTGACAGTCTGTATGGGAAAAGTGGAAAATCGACTTTATCAATAGTTAGTTTTGCCTAATGCATGCATGGTTTTAGTGGTCTCAAACTACTTTTGGATTATTGCCTTTCAAATGAAACCGGTTTGGGACACATCTTTTGGATTCAGAGTCTATAAAGGATATCCGTATAAACATTTTTTGTGTTTTATTAGTACGAACAGATAGGTAAGGGAAAAGTAACCTTTAAGGAAGAAAAACTTTCACCTAATGGTCAGGTCGGTTTTGCAGTCTCTATTAAAAACTGGACAAATCATGCATTTAGTTATTGGTTGTACACGGACACAAAAAGCAAGCGATACGTAAGGGGACAACCCTACGCTGAAATCGCTTACTCGAGCAGAGCGAGCGCATCTAACCAACTATACGTAATCGTTTACTGACGCCGAGATGTTTGCTTTCAACGGGATACCTACTACTCTGTATCAACCATGAGTTGTATTTAGATGGGAGTCTGTTATCTATCTATACTAATATTATAAAGAGGAAAGATTTGATTGTTTGTTTGCATTGAACAGGCTCCGAAACTACTGAACAGATTTGAAAATTTCTTTCACTCTTGGGAAGCTACACTATCGCTGGGTGACATAGGCTATGTTATAGTATCAAGGAGAAAAAATAAAGGAAACCGAAGCAAAGCGAGGGCGGTTAGGTACTCATATTATATAAAACATAAAAAATGTTTGTGGCAAACTTCGTTTATAGGCTTTGAAACCATCCATCGGTACCCCAGACCAGTTTCATTTGAAATACAATAATGCGAAAATGGTTTTATAATAGATCACTAAAATAATGCATAAGCATATCTGGTCCATCCATGAAGTCGATTTTCGATTTTTGTCATACAAAAAATTTCCGTATTTTCTGTTGATTATGTATTTACCGTTATTTTTCTATTTTATTAATGTTTGCCCTTTTTGAACACCATAGACTTTTTATAGGTTTTGTAATGGTAATAAATGGTAATACAATGGTAATAAATGGTAATATAATGGTAATAAATGGTAATATAATGGTAAAAAATGTTAATATAATGGTAATGCCCTATTTTCTGTATTTTTCTTTAAATTCTAGCCTCAGTAGTTACGGAGATAAGGGGGGGATTGGTCAATTTTCGTATTAAATTTTCATTCTTTCTTGAATAATTCATAATAATAATCACAATATTCTAAACTACTGGGCTTATTTTTTCTTTTTCGTTTTTTTACGCAGTCGAGTGTTTTGCTTTTTTTATTAATTCGTTTTTTCGTTTGGAACCCTAATAAAATATTTAGTCTTAAAACTTTCTCTTAGTATAGACGCGGCGTTTGCTTCCTCAATGCATAAAAACTGTCTTTAATTCCAGGTACACTTCGGAGCTATCAGACAAATGTGCAGATTTAGAAATGTGACGATCAGATCGCCGAAGACTTCTCCGAAGATGAAGCGTCGATCCTTGCCGACGGTCCGGGAAGAACAGTCAAGTGTCCGTCACAGTGACATCGCAATATATGTCATGGTGACGACCACAGCTGTGTTGAGTTACGTGAATAGTTTGAACGGTGAATTCGTTCACGACGACATCCCGGCGATCGTGACCAATGGTGACGTCATTGGCACCAACTCGCTGAAGCAACTACTGCTGGATGACTTCTGGGGAACGCCGATGGCTGATGTGAACAGCCATAAGTCGTACCGGCCACTCACTACGCTCTCTTTTAGGTAAGTAGATTAATATCTTCTTATACATTATACAATTCTCGTGTCACAATGTTACTTACCATACTCCTCCGAAACGGCTTGACCAATTTTTATTAAATTTTATATGCATATTCAGTAGGTCTGAGAATCGGCTACTATCTATTTTTCATACCCCTAAGTGATAAGGGTTGTCCACCCCTAACATTTTTTTTAAATTTTTTGGACAAAATTTTATTTTTTTATAATGTGGCATTAAAAATACATAGAAACCTAAATTTTCACCCTTCTAACACCAACCCCTATTTTTAATATGATTGTTAGGTGATACGAAGTTCGCCCGGTCAGCTAGTAATAGTATATGTATAACGCAAGTAATTATCGCTCTCCGAAATCTTCTGTTCGATGTCCGGTCCTAGTCTCTTTAAGTGGCAACAGATTCCTGCAAGCTTCGTGAGGTCATCACTTATACAGTTAGGGGTGACCTGTGTTTCCTTGACCTTCTAATCATCATTAATACATTCTAATAAAAATGTAACTAATCGATATCTGAACATGGAAGATATTTGAGAAAAACTTTACTATTTGTTAACGCAATAGATCCCATAAATAATGCTTTCTAGAATTTTTGTTTTTTGTCGGTGCGTTTGTTCCAGATTATCTTAGGAATGGCTAAATGCGGTTTTCACTGATTATTGCAGTGAGGTTGTGTTAAAATTTCGTACTTATCTGTTTGACTTCAATCGGGTCACAAATAAAAAAGGTTTGTCAATTTAAAGAATACCGACCATACATTTATTTGAGTGTGGTTACTGAAAGGTTTACCTAAGCGAAGCGAGAGAATTTATTAGTATACAATAGAAAAACTATTTTATTAGCCATATTAAGTTGATTGCGCTAACCTAACCTTATACTTCTATTGCTTAGAAGTGAGTACTTAGAAGTGATTTTCTAGCCACGGCCACAATCTTATACTCGATTTTATACATCAAGATTTCTTCCCACACTTCATAATTCTTAATAGGTGAATTAATGTTTTATAAACCTATATCAGGTTGCTTGAAGTAGACTATTCAGGCTTCACGGTAAATTTAATAGGTGTAAAACCATCCCTGCTATACAAATAATTTACTAGTTACTCTACATTTGCGAAGTAACAAAATAATATAGAAATATTTCAGCCTCGGAGACATTAATAAATAAAATAATCGCCTTTTAAAATGGTTTCTTGTTAAAACTTGCCGTACAATAGAATTAAGCATATTTTCGTCACCATTGTTGGGTTCATAACAATAGCCCATTAAATCAACGTTATAGTATAAATCTTAGGCGAACTGCTGCTGTTAAGTATACTGAAATCTTAACTTTAACTAAACTCAAGTCGCAAGCCAAAAAAGTATGGGTTCAACCGTGTTTCAAAACAATGCACTTATTTTATTCATAAGTGTAAAGTATGTGTTAAATTTTATATTAAACGCTTTTATTTACATGTGAAAGTTTGTATGGACGTATGGATAATTTTGTGCCTGATTTTAATGAAATGCACACTTGTAAACTACGATCTGGAATAAGATACAATATCGCACCCTCAGTGGAAAAAAATCATAAGTCGTCTTACGTTGAATTTTAGTTATTAATATGATTGGAAAGAGGGACAAAAGCTGCATATGCTGAATTTTTTTCAAATTTTTATCATTAATCTTGACGGTTTTGTGCAAGAAATCTTAATGTAAATTGACTACTTACTGATATTCTAACAGTTTTTTTGCTCTCCTGTAAAACTGCTTTCATCTTATGCCTTTTTTTCTGGTTTCACAAAAGAAATCATAATTTTATCATAATACATTTTAATTAATTTAATTAACTATTATCACATTAAAAACAAGCAGTAATAATGGTAGTGAGAAGTATTTTGAGTATAAATATTGAGTTTAATTCATACTTCATTCGCTGCTAACTAACCATTGGTAAAAATTTCGAAACAATCAACCAACATCTCAGGAAGAATTAAAATTAATTATTAAAATTTTCTCAACTCAATTAATTATCATTTTCAATTTTTCAACTACGAGTTACTTAGTAACAGTAAAAATCATTTTGTTACCAAACATAAACAAAATCCGAAAACGCATTTAATACAATAAAGCTCTCAACCATTATCATGGCGAAATCCTCACGAACGGAACAATAAAACGCGTAAATTAAAAAAAAAGTGAGACCAACGCGTTAATAAATTACAACAACGCACGTCAGCATTCGTCGACGTTATCTTCCACAAAATTCACAAAACGCATATTTATAACGCCATAAACCACTAAATTTTAAAATATTTCCATATTAAAATTGTTAAAACCCGACGAACGCGTCGTGTTGATAAAATTTAGAAATATGAGTTTTACATGAGCTCATAGCGCTGCGGTCAACAACCAAATAACGCTTTAATAAATAAATATCAGAATTAATGTTGATTGCATCAGTAATAAATATTAATTAGTGTTTATGTATCATTAAATGTTAATTTGTTGTCGGTTACTCATATGGCGGGTGTGCAATATTATACGAGTACGTTTATTTTATTAGGGGATATTTAATTAATTAATAGTATGGAAAATTATTATTATTAATACCATGAAGCCAGGCAAGTTACCATGCTCTGGTCTGACTCGGCTGCCAAACAACTAGTGGGATTGAGAGTTATTTCGTTTTTTTCTTCTCTTTTCTTTTTTAGCCGGCAACCCATCGGTGATGCCTTTGGTGCTTTAGATAATAAAATAATAATAACGCTTCACACTCATAGTCCTACACTAGGATTCCCTGTGTCGTGGGTGCCATGGACAACACACAAGACAAGGACACTCACACCCAGACCGAGAACAGAAATTCAAACACATCATTCAAATTTCCGCTTCGCCGGGAATCGAACCCAGGGCCCTCGGTGCGGCGATCCGGAATGGTGACCATTGCGCCACACGCGTCGTCCACGTCGAAATGTCCATGGATGACTATGACCTGATGATATAGAAAGTCTATCAGGGGGCTTGTATATTGTATAATATTGTAAAATGATCATTCCATACCAATATCTTGCAAATTTTCTCTGTTGATTCTTACCCTTTCCTTCTAGTGCATTTATCTTACTCAATGCTTGATTATTTTGTAAATTTTGTCCACGTCTGGCCGGAGCGATATGACAAGATTATCCTTGGTGTACCAGCCAGCCAGGGTATTTTCATTTAATTTGATAATACATAGCAATATGCTTCAATAAGAAAAAAAAGCCTGTTGTCTATATTGAAATATTATTACTAGCGTATAGAACCAACACCGCGAACACCATGTATGTCCCAATGCATTGGCGCCACGCCTTCAATCTTCAATAGATTCGTTCCATTTTGAAAGGAGAACGGGGGCTCAATTTTGAAAATAGAACTTTCCCATGGTAGGACATACATTTTGTTTGAAATGTCTGTTCTATGACATTATATTTCAATGGTTGTCTATAAAAAATAGCTGATAAAAGTTACTAAGATTAGAGTAAGTTTAAACGCGTTTCCACATTTTTTCACACACACTTCACAAACTAATTAATTTAAATTTCATAACACATAATTGTGGCAATATTATCATACAGTGAAACATAATATTTGGCCCTCGAAACCGATCTTCAAAAGACATACCGAAAAAAGTAGTTTACTCACTTAATTATTTATCGATACAGAGCTGTTGAAACCCTTAATCACACTACAAATTACACTATATCATACGAAACAATATGTAATACATTACTAACACGATAGAACAATAATCGCAGCGGTTAAAGTGGTATTATTCCACGGGCAAAGCAGTTACGCGCCCCACACTGATTATAAGGCTATAAAACCGACCAATAATAACGTGGCGAATGTCGCTGTGAAATTTGTTTTAGTATCTATACCATTTATCGATATTGAATGAATTTTCATGATACGTGATTATTTATGAGGAAGAAAATATGGTAATATCGTTAAATTTAATGAATATTATTGAATATGATAGTGCAACGTGGTGTTATGAATATAATAAAAATATAATTCGCACGCTCATTGGAAAAAAGGCATAAGATGAAAATTTAAATTTTACCGGAGAGCAGAAAAACTGTTAAAATATCAGTAAGTAGTCTAAGGAATTTACATTACGATTTCTTGCACAAAACCGTGCATACGCATCTTTTGTCCCTCTTTCCAATCATATTAATAACTAAAATTCAAAGTAAGATGACTTATGCTTTTTTTTTACTGGGGGTGTGATTTGTGCCTTCATAGCATACTGTTATTTCAGTACGACACTTGTATTAACAAGTTATACTTTTTGCTGGATACCCCTAATTAACTGTTACATTCAAAATAAGTTAAATTATTACCGATGTAACAGACATATTAAGTGCTCAATTTAAAATTCTAGACACATTATCTATACAATAAACTTCGTTTTATCGCTCCGAAAATGTAACCGCACTCATTTATGTATATTTATTAAATATGAAAAATATCGAATATACTCTTACCTATATGATAAATATTGAAACACCGCAGATAAAACCACTTGTTCTCAATACAAATTACACATCAGATATAACAATACGGTTTAGTGGTATTGTTCCGCTAACAAAGCCCCCAGTTACTCTCCCCGCAGTAATTATGGGACCCGGCCTTGTAATAACGCGCTCAGCGTTATCATAATGTATATCTGAAACAATAAGTGAAATGAAAAAAATTTTTTTTTTTAAACGCTTTTATTTCAATTTTTTTTTTGATTTTCGTGTATTGTCATCGGAAATACACATGTCTGCCAAATTTCATCAATTTTCATTAAAGGGAAGTCATTCAAATTAACGTTACAAGATTTGATTTTTTGATGCGGGAAGCGTTTACCTTATTGCCGTGTAAATAGAGTAGCATTTTGATCATAATATTGAGTTTGATGTTTTGATGCTCCGAAGTGAAACTAAATAAAAGCGTTTAAAAAGGACGCACTTCGGTTATTTTATTTCAGTTTAAACTTCCATAATAATTAAATATTGGCATACATTTTATTGGTTTCGTATTAATAGTAATTAGCCTCTTTAGAGACATGATTTTGTTGCGTTTGTAAACCGTACCCGCTAGAAAATATTGCTATTCACTGTTGTTAGGTGCTTCATTATTTTAGGTGTCAGCTTTGTGAGTTCTTTAAATATCAGACAATATATAGGTTTACCTCAATATGTTGATTGGTTCCCCGTGAAACTTATTTAGTTACATAAACAGAGATACAATTAAAAGTAAAAGTTTTGGCCTTTACATCTATAAAATCTTCTAATAACAATTGATTGCGAAGACTAAAGAATTATTAGCAACAGATTTTTATCTAGTATCTAGAGTTATTAAAAATTTAAACATGTAATCAACTCAATTACTTTTCATAGTATTAGTATTAGTAAATAATTCCTTAGCTTTCAAATGGGAAGTTTTTATTTATTAGACTCAACAAAATAGATGCCAAAATTTTCTTATAATACTAACACATTGATCGCTCATAATTTAATGAGCTAAAAAAGAGCTAAAAGTCAAGCAATAATAGTAGCTATATGTTTCATGAGAATTATAATGTTATAATTATAATATCATATTCAACCTATTAGTCACGCGTTAATGAAATGTTAATATTTAGGAATATAAAACGAGTGACTTAATATGTTTTAGCTTCATTTTCTCTAGATAATAGTTTGTATCTTTAATGAAAATGAAGCCCTTATCTATTAAAATATAATTACCAAGGATAGTAATAGAATTATTAGAATAAAAAAAAATAGAGATTTCTGATAGAAATAAGCAGTACCTTTGTACAAATTTTCTATTATTAAGTCTCACATACTGTATTTGTGTACAAAAATTGTTAAATAAATAAAAATAAATAAATAAAACAATGATTATAATAAATAGTGTTACAAGCCGTGTTGACGACAGCAAATAGAGTAAGCATAAGACGACGAACAACTATTCACAAATTGAAACAACAACACAACTTATGGAACAAGTTTGTCTCGAGAATATGAAAACAAACAAGCAAATCCGATTACAAGGGAGGGCTTGAGCAAAAACCAATAGCCACCACCGGGGCTTGTTATCTTATTGGGTCCTTTGGTAAACTGTGACCCTTCAAATTGAACTTTAAATAATTTAGCATAATTCTTAGAAAATCATTCTAAATTCACCGCAGCGTTTCTAAGAGAAATTAAATTTTAAGTCTAGAGGTTTTAACTTTAATTTGAATAATACTGCTAATTTAGTCTGATAACTGTTTTCTGTTGATTAAAGAATTACGTTTAATTTTTCTCATCATTATGTTTTAACTGTAATATTAATGTATCGATTGTATTTGGCTTCTTTCGGGTTTATCGAAGTTTGTAAAGCACCCAAACACTTAAACTTCTTGCAATGCTCTCTAAAATTCTATTCGCTATGTAATATGACTATAGTTAGTGTGTAGGTAGTTAGGTACTACGCCTACGGTACTACTACGCCTGGTATTCACTAGTTGACTATATTTCTATTTAAATCAATTGTTTAGTTTTTCTTAGTAACTGGGAGAAACCACTATCAAATTCAAATTCATTTTTTTTTCAAATTCAAATTTATTTATTTCACATCTATTACCTATTATCACATCTACTTGACCGTCTTTCCACTAAATGCAATACGATAATACTGTAATAATAACATTCTTTAACCTAATGTTAGTGATGTCTACGTGCAGTGTTGACCCATCAAAAGGCTTGTAATTATATTATGGGACCCATTCATATATTTCAGTTGTCAAACCCGACAACAATTGAACTGACATCTAATTCGGTTGACGTTCCAGTTCCGATGGGAACGGATAATTGGGTCAGAGGTCAGAGCTAATTGCTTGACACAAACACATCGACGTAAGCACACACATACACACGCACACACACACACAGTATGCCGTGAATGGTTGTGACGTATGTACATATAATTTGCTCTTTGTAATATTATATACAGGGTTAAATGTAGGATGCAATGTTTTACCGTCCTTGGCTCTCGGTCTGTATTCTTCTGTCCATTGATAAAAGCATTCAAGTTTCATGTGTTAAGTGAACGGCTTTTGGCTATTAATAAACGATGCAATTTGAGTACAAAGAGTATTGAACCGTACCGTCCTTTTTTCACAAGCTATTTTCAGCATGCAACTTTTTAGAACTAAAGGAAGATCAGCTGCGGAGTTTTCATTCGGATTTTGGCAAAGAAAATTTATGTCATATTATAATACACAGTGAACATGATTATCCTGTCCAATGTGAATACGCTCTATAAGCGTATTGTAAATCTATCGCTCAATGTGAATTCGCGCATCGCGCCCACATTTAATGTCACTGTGCGTCATAGTTTCTTTCTATCTTTACCAAACTAATACAAAGTATAGGGAAAAGAACAAGGATGGTAAATAATATTTCAAGTCTATAAAACCACACTCACAACGAGTTTTGAATGTTTTAACTCCCCGCAAATTATCTTTTCGTCAGTTTGAAAGATCTTCATTTTATTAATTTTAATATACGACCACGGTAAGCAGTCATCGCCAATTATTTACCTCTTTATCACTTAAAGTACCACGTAGGAGCTTAAAGACTATTTACATAAAGGCTTATAACGATACGTAGTTACGATATCAACATTATTTAACAACAGTATCAAACTGATCCTTATTGTTGTTCCCTCAATAAATTGTTTAACTGTTCAATCAAACTGTCTAAATTGAAAATCATCACCTTCACTAGCGTTGTTCGTTTCGAAATCTCCGACTTGTTTACCTCAATCAAGCTATTAATTAACAGTTCAGACAGTTTCTCGTTTTCCTTCATTCAGGTACAGAGTGATTCATCAAGCATGAAGTTTATGGGGTATTAAGTGACAAAGATTAATATGACCAATTTATACGACCGCCACTCCGAAGCGCTCGCCTCTTTAATTTGGTCGGCTCGCTTTATGTAACAAGAGATAAGAGAATGGCCGTTTCGTCTCGCGAATACTCGCAAATGGCAATTATACACTTAAACGACATCATTCTTAATAGACCCATTAGTGGCATAAACTCTGAACAGTATTTATGGACCTGTCAAGTAAAATTTTAATCGAATCGCGCATTGCTTTACAAATTATGTCACTTTTAAGTAAGTCAAATGTTCACTAAATTAAGCAACGACATTATAGATAATTTGCAAAAACAGCAGTGATAGCCTAGCGGTTAGAACGTTGGTCTCTCGAACGCGGGGGCACGGGTTCAAATCCTGGCACGCACCTCTAATTTTCAAACATTATGTGCGTATTACTAGTTATTATCACTTGCTTCGGTGAAGGAAAACATCGAGAGGAAACCTGCACACCGGAGAGTTCTCCATAAAGTTCTCAAAGGTGTGTGAAGTCTACCAATCCACACTTGGCCAGCGTGGTAGACTATAACCTGTACCCCTCACATTGTGAGCGGAGACCCCGAGCCCAGCAGTGGGACAATTATGGGTTGTTGCTTTGCTTTTTTTTACTATAGATAATTTTAGATAGGTGAGCGATTTTCCTACTAGCAGCAGTAAAACTTTCGCGTACGTCTATCGAAAGTCTACTTAAAGAGGTTGATTTTGATCAATCAGCACCTACCTAGACATCGGTTTTGTACTTAATCATTATGTAGAATAGTAGCAATAGATAAAAATAGTCCTGAAGTTTCTTGCAGCTTGGTTTAATATTATTGTAGTTTGATGTTCATTAACTATTGGTCATATTGGTAACAATGGTCACTATTGGTCACTATTGGTAACATTATCTATTCCTGAAAGATCAAAGAACTCAGGAAACTTTTTAGCAATTATTATTCTCCTCAAAAAATAATGTTGCAGTAGCGTCATGCTCTACGTTTTTGAACAAAAATAAATGTCTTTTCACTTTCAAACAACAAATTCCAGAATGAAAATAAAATCACAACCATCCTTGGATGTAAGACACTATAGCAAGAAATATTATAATTAAGTATGTAACAATTAAAATGTTTTCTGTATTAACAATATACGTATATAATATTAGTAGTTCTATCGTTATTACTTTTGGTTTATGTACCATTTTGTGGTTTGTTTATGTGTTTATTTTTATAATAATTTCATTATTACATTAGGTGGGGAACTTTAATGTTAAAGAGATTCGCTGGTGCCCACGATTTTATCCTTCCTATACTCCTTTTTATACTCGGGAATGAATTTTCAAAACTCTTCGTACTTGTCATAGTGTGGGCGTGTAAACAATGATATACATATATCTATTTCATGCTTCTTAATCCACTGGCTTATGAAGTGCATTGTGAGTGTCAGTCACGGTTAGAGTTTTAATAAGTGGATATAAAAATCGATAATTATCTACTTCGATTGGTAGAGTGAAATACGTACCTAACATTCTTAAAATTATTTCTGCTAATTTATATCTTTAAAAACTTCTGATACGGACAAAAATAGAACTCACTATAATCAATGCGTTGTTACATTTGTTTTCTTAAGTTTTTAGGGTTCCGAAATAAAATCGTAATTCTTATAGTTTCGTCAGGCCGTCCATCCGTCTGTCCGAAGCATAGCGCCAAGACCTTTAGTGCTAGAAAGCTGTTATTTGACATGGATGTACCTTACATATTTATTAAAACTCCAAAATCGGAGAATAAAATATCGAAAAACATTTTTTTTCAGGGTACCTCTCCTTCACACCACCTGAGTATGAATGTTTGGAATGAAAAGTTATAATATAATATAATAATTTATTGAGGTAGATTAAATGGAGAGTCTACCTCGCTTCAGGTCTGGACCAGAGGCTTAATGCGGCGAGCGGTTACCGTGCGGTGAGACAGCAGGAATTTATCGCCATCGGTTCATGTAGCCCTGGTACTCGTATAAATTGACTGTACCATCGGTGCTACTATTTTTAATTGATATTGGCTGAAACGATTGTTACCTATCAAAACTTCACATGCGGTTCGAAAGTTTTTTGGATGAAATATGGGAAGCAATTTTTTAAAATTTTCGGAAACTACGTTTTCATCAGAAGAGTTAATTTTTGTAAGTAGTTATAATAAACTTTGTTTTGTTATATTTAATTTTACTCATTGATAAGTTGTATTTACTTGATTGCTAATTTTATTAACTTTTGAACTTTGCTCTCCTAGAATATTTCATAACAACTTATATTTTTATAATATTTTCTGAATAATTGTTTTTTACTGTATAATATTTTTCATTGCACATTAAGCTTATTTCAAACTAGGATATCACCCTCGCTTCACTTCGGGAAAAGTAGTAAAAAAAATATAATATAGCCTATGTCACCCGCGGATAGTGTAGCTTCCCAACAGTGAAAGAATTTTTCAAATCGGTTCGGTAGTTTCGGAGTCTATTCAATGCGAACAAACAATCAAATCTTTCCTCTTTATAATATTAGTATAGATTAAACAAACTATAAATTTTGTTTGAATAGAGTTACGAGTAGGTGTAATAAATATAATTAAATAGATCGGACTAACTTACCAAGTGACGTCCGATCCTCAATTATGTGAAGTAATCTCGTCCTCATATTTTGTACTATGTAGTACGTGCTCTGTGCTACTTGCCGTCACAATGTTTAAAGATAAGCGCGTTCTTCATTCTCTGTGGTACGTCCCTAGCTCCATCCGTCCACCACTGGCAATGTCATTGTTTCAAAGCTCTACAACACAACTTTCAGAGAAGGGGTTAGAGTAGGCAATACAGATCATTATGAACGTTACTTGCGAAATACAAATTATTCTTCAAAGGATACCAGCAGTATGTAGGTATATTCTTTTAAGAATATTACCTGGGAAGGGTTGGGTCTAGGATGAGGACGAGATTACTTCACATAATTGAGGATCGGACGTCACTTGGTAAGTTAGTCCGATCTATTTAATTATGTTCCGTAATCTCGTCCTCATATTTTGTACTATGTAGATGTTCAAAGAGGAAAGTTGAGTTGATAATAATTCATTCATTAATAGTTTCGTGATGATAATCACATAAATTAACAATTAATATTTATATTAAGTGAAGAAACATCCTCTTTTTATTGTATCGTATATACCACAGTTTAAAAAAAACGTAAAGAAATGATAATAATAATTGTTAAATTGTGTCTTTATGCAATGAGCATACATTTTGAGTTAATTGATTGAGACCACTAATCATTGTTCTTTTATAAAATGAAGCAAATGTGGAGGAAAAGGTGAACTAACCGGCTGCTTTCCTTATAACCTCAATAGTCCACAATAATGCCAGCATACGAGGCTTTTGAAGTAAAGCATGTCTCTGGCCTGTAAATATGGAAGTGTCTAATCCACTATTACCCGAACCTGTTTAATCTATCGGCTGATAGTTGCAGTGAGGTTGGTTGGTGCTGTTTCTTAACAGTTAGAATTAATGATTTACAATTTTGCCTCACATATTTTTGTAAGTGTACATAATATAGAAGGATAGTTAGCCGGGCAGATATCTGTATTTTGTTTGAAAAACTGTAAAGTTAAATTATGTTGTATTTGATAAGAATCACAAGTTTTCATATTTAATTTTGAAAATTTTGATATTATATAATCAGAAATAACAGCAATATCCTTAATGCAGATAAAAGACAGCGTTAGTAAGGAGTGTACCTCTAAGCTAAGAGTCTAGAAATAGTCTAGAATCTACTATACTTGGATCCTATATACTCGTAATATCATATCGTATTATGCCGAGTTGAGGACCTTATTTTATTACGGAAATTGCTGACCTGATGGTATTCATTGAACTATATGAAACAACCTTCCAAAAGGATCCACATTGTAGCTCTGGCAGTGTGAAATTCATGCACCAAGAGCAGACCGGTATTGTTTCCTGATAATGAGGCTAACATTATATCCATTGAGAAAGCAGGGATTACTTTTCTTAGAAATGTTCTCCTGACTATATGGCTGCAATCAGAGTAAGGCTCTTATATGTATAACGTGTGCAAGTCTGTAGAAGGAGATAAGAATAAATTAGTTGTATTGAGGTTTAAATCTTATTTTTTCAGATATAGCCATGGAGTTCTAAAGTGGATACCAGGGCTGTGAGAGCCACATAGGAACCACAACTTTTGTCTTGTCTCCTATAATTTGCTTCAGCACTCTTCTTATAAGCGTGAATAATGGAAATGCATAAAAGAACATGTCATTCCATCTCAAGATGAATGTATCTATAGAATATGCTTTTGGGTCTGAGAACCATGTTATAATTGTAATCCCGACATTTGGTGTTATTCCTATCAGCAAAGACCTTATCGAATCATCATCAGTTCATCGAATCTGCTTATTATACTTTTATTTAATTAATTTATTTATCTTTATTAGATACACCATTGAATTATCACTATGCATTGATAACTATTGTAAATAAATTGTTACAATTGATCCATCCAGTGTGATTTGTCATCTAAGGCGTATACAACTTTCATAAACAATGTCACTCAGTTGGCATTCGATTTCAGATTTTGAACGTCTGGATTCACTATCTTGTGATGGAGTTTTCTTTTGAGCTGATGTAAAATGCATACACCCATATGACGTGTCTTCTCTTATTCCACTGCCATAGCTCTCTCGCTAAGTTATTGATATGTGGAAACCTTGTAGCTTTCATTTTCTTAACGTATGCTATAGCAATTGTGTTATCTTTCCAAAGCAAAAACCTCGCAGTAATTACTTTAGATGCAAACGTTTTTAAACATTTAAAAGATGTTCCTAATTTTATTTGAAAAGATTCTCTTCTTCTATCCAATGTCCGTGACTCCTCACATTATTACAGACAAGTCCGCAGTCTGTTTGCGAAGCATCTGAGGAAATCTGTAAACTAAAATTAAATTGTATAAATTTTCCTGTTATTACTTGGATGTGTGATGTCCACTATTCATCCAGATCTGATTGAATCCCTTTTGATAATATTATTGTTGCATTATAATTTCCATAATAATCTTTTAAAATTACTGTATTGTAGTTTTCCAGGGTTTTCGTATAGAAGATACCATATTCTATGGATTTACAAGCAATTACAAGAAGACCAAGTAATTAGACAAATTCCAAAGTATAACAACTATGTTTTGATTGTTATTATTACTATTATTATTTATTTTTATTTCAGATCATCCATACAATCCAATATACATATTATAATAAAACTGTACTTTTTGTCTGCTTGTCTGCGCGTTTGTTCCGACTAATCTCAAGAACCGCGTTATAGTTAGGTGCAATTTTCACTGTTGTATTGCAGTAAGCTTGGATAACCACTCAGTGCCTGTTTTACTGCAATTGGTTCATAAATAATAAAAAAGTCATGTTGATTTAAAAAATACCGCCCATACATTTATTTACTCAAATGTGGTCACCAATAGGTTTACCGAAGCGAAGCAAGGGCGTTTAGTAGTTGTTAACAAATTCGATAACATGGTCCCTCTTCTAGGAACATGGATGGATGGATGGATATGGAACATGGAATAAAATCTAGCATAAATCCTAGATAAAGACAACCCTTACTGAGTTTTAAAGAACTTTTTTGTGAGTTAATAATAAACCTTAGATTCCCCAGTAGTCAATGCATTCTGCACACAATCATCATAGGAGTCTGCAATACACAAAGTATCATAAAGGTGACATCAATTTTTTTAAGTTTCTTAAGGTAAGTATCAACCTTCATGTACCATTTGACTCAGGATTATACAAAAATTGTCCCTGAGCAAGAAATCATGATTGTATAGAACCTAGTTCCAATAGCTGTCCTAATTCGAGAGCAAACAAACTATTTTCTATTTTAGAAAAAATATTGTACTGTGGACAAAACAGTTCGTGTGGTCTTGCGTTTAAATAGCATTGTATAACCCCTTATACTGCCAATAATGGTTGGATTGGATGTAATATCACTTTTCACACCATTGGTTATACAATAATCTTAAACCACCGAATTGTATCTGAATCATGGTCGCTCTTGACCCCGATGTCGATGATGATGATACCTGAGTCACATGGGTGTTCAGACCAGGAAGAATTAGTGTCCTATGTGTAACCGATCATGGAATAAGTCAAATAACAGCCTTATTGAATCACTCAATACCTCAATGTGCTGTTTATTTTTCGGTGACAGAATCATGTCATTGAAGCCTCCACACTGTAGAGATTGCTATTGATAGGACTACTTGCTGGTCACAGATTCTATTGTCACATTTGATACCACTGCCATTCATCACTGCCACAACTTCCCCATTTAACTTGAGTGGTACTAGAAGACGTCAGTTCGAGAGGGGGTCTTGTTTCTTCAACATGGTAAAAGTAGGTCTGTATTGATGATCTACATCAGTGAGAATAGCTGACCAACTCTCATATAAGTACGTATATATACAATTACACGTAGTTTGCTTACCATCCTGACCTAGGAGCTCCTCGCCGTCTGCTGGCAGAGAGCTATCCTTTACCTGGTGTTGTTGTATTGGCGAGATACCTGTTCTTCCGTAGTAGTCTGCCCCCCCCCCCTCTCTCTTTCTGTCTGACTGCATCTCTGTCAGCTTTGGAAGTCAGAGGATCGGCTGTGGATATTAGAATTGGAGGAAAGGAGCGGCGCCTGCTTCTATGATTTCTCGAGCATCGGCTTGATCGACTCCGATCATGAGGCGAACGGCTTCTGGTTATGCGACTAGAGTCTGTTCCATCCTCGTCTTTCGTAAAAGCTCCATGAATCCCTTCTCGCTGCGTAACATGCGGCACCACTAGCTAACCTCTCGTGAAAGCATATGCGTGGTGTGGTACCTATTTTATAGGTGGTCACAATATCCTGTCGCGTAACATGCGGGACCACTAGCTAACCTCTCGTGAAAACATGTGCGTGGTACCTACCTGTAATAGGTGGTCACAATATCTTATTGCGGAACACGCGGCACCACTAGCTAACCTCTCGTGAAAACATGTGCGTGGTACCTACCTGTAATAGGTGGTCACAATATCTTATTGCGGAACACGCGGCACCACTAGCTAACCTCTCGTGAAAGCATATGCGTGGTGTGGTACCTATTTTATAGGTGGTCACAATATCCTGTCGCGTAACATGCGGGACCACTAGCTAACCTCTCGTGAAAACATGTGCGTGGTACCTACCTGTAATAGGTGGTCACAATATCTTATTGCGGAACACGCGGCACCACTAGCTGACCTCACGTGAAAGCATGTGCGTGGTGTGGTACCTATTTTTATAGGTGGTTACAATGTCCTGTCGCGTTACATGCGGGACCACTAGCTAACCTCTCGTGAAAGCATTTGCGTGGTACCTATTTCTTATAGGTGGTAACAATATCTTGGGGCGTAAAATCCGGCACCATTAGCTAACCCTTCGTGAAAGCCGAAACATGGTAGTTACCTATTTGTTATAGGTAGACGCAACATCGTTCTCATGGTTAACCTCTCGTGAAAACTCCAGAGACTAGCGTGTGCAATAAAATTTGTCGAAGTAACATCAGGGGCAAAAATCTGCGTTTAATTAAGCTAATAGAAGTTATCAAAACATACCGCCGTTTCTAAGACGGGACCTATTCATGCGTTTTTCCAACTCTAGAATCCGTTGACTTAATTATTTTTTATTTTCTCTTTTCATATTTTCCCCTATTTAATTCAAATTGGGCGTACTATAATAACTGAAAAAGTACTGTAAACGGACTGTAAAAACGATTATAAAATTCGAAAATAAAATGAAAATAAAATTTCGTGACAGCACGTTTTGCACAAAAAAGCACAATGACATTGCCAGTGGTGGACGGATGGAGCTAGGGACGTACCACAGAGAATGAAGAACGCGCTTATCTTTAAACATTGTGACGGCAAGTAGCACAGAGCACGTACTACATAGTACAAAATATGAGGACGAGATTACGGAACATAATCCGCATTTAATATCAAATCCTCGGCACAATTTATTGATTTTGAGTTCGATAATTATCGATTTTAAAGATCTCTTGCAAACTTAAACTTGTTCAGTTCTAACTTTCATACACAAAATAATTATACTCCGGTGTCCCGTATAACTAAACATATTTATGAAAGTAAAGTTCTAGAAGTGAAAACGGAAGAAACTTAAGATGCAAATAAATGAATTTGCGACTTTACCATTCAACAGGTCTTAGACTGTTTTGCATAAATATCAGATACAGAGTTTATACATAGGTCAGGGCGGAGCTTGGTACCAAGTTTGTGGGGAACAAACTTTGCTGTCTTCATGATGTTTCTCATAGCTTTATTATACTGACTTGTCGAAGCTACGTCGCTTGCTGCATCGTAAGGCACGTGGAGTTTAATTTTAACAACGCGATCTACACACTCCAATACATCAAATTACATATTATGTCGAATAGAAAAGCTGGATATGCCAAGAGTGATGGAATTGTGTCAATTTAATTCAGTCACCTGTCGTAATTTCATACAGACAAGGCACAAGTCATGTAGTCATGTAGAATAATCAATCTAAGAAGTGCAATTGTAGTTACGATTTTAATACTAGATTTTAATTTACTAATTAATAAAATTATTGTAATGTTAGACAGTAATAAACTGGCGTAACGAATCAAAAGTTTAACCTCGTTTTAAAATCTCTGCACACATCCCTCCATGACGACAAAGGACAAACATACTCACAAATGATTAATTAATTATGAGTACGTTAATTTATACATTTATCTATCTATTAGCCTTTTAGAGTCTACTACTGGACCGAGGCCTCCTCTAAGGGGCGCCACACCGATCAGTCCTAGCCCTTCTGAATCCAGTGGCTTCCCGCTGTCTTCTTTAGATTGTCAGTCCACTTCATTTATACTTACCATACTTCTTCATAAGTTGTTACATTTTATTAACCGTACACCTGATTTTATGTCGACTTTGGACACAATGAAAATAATCAACTCGGAAGGCTAATAACGCCATTAGGTTGACATGAAAGTTAATAAATAAATATTAATTAAGTTAATAAATAATAATAATAAATTGTAGTATTATATGGTACGTCAGAGAGATTTGCATCAGTGTCATGACAGAGTATTGAGTTCGATAATTACGTCCGAGTGTAATTAATCGATCATTGTTTTAGTGTGTGTAAGGCAATCCTTACACTGGGGGTTAAGGGTTCTCGTAAGTGCTACAGTAAGTGTATTTCACACTTCATCTGTTTACTCATTACAGAGAATAATATTTAAACAGTGTTTTAACAACAATTAATAGTATTTTTAATTTACTTATTAAATAGTTCATAGTTAAATATGTTTTGTTGCAATCGAAAGATGTCCGAAAGATGTCCTTACAGTAACCATGTTCCTCATTTTTAGATATTTAGCAACGTGGAGTGATGCTTTTATATATCTTTAATAAAAAAAGTTGAACCTACTTCAGAAATAATAAAATAACTCTGTGAAAATAATCGAACGATAAACTGAGTCTGAATGATGTCTGTGACAAGTTGCATATTAACGAGTAGGTACGAATAGAATATCTTTGTTTTTGAAACCGATCAAAACAATTTCTATCACGTTTGGTGCTTTAGTGTAGCCTAGCGATTAGAACGTTGGTGGCCCGAACGTGGGGGCACGAGTTCAAATCCTGGCACGTTACACAAATTGGCACAAGTTAATTATCACTTGCTTCGGTGAAGGAAAACATCGTGAGGAAACCTGCACATCGGAGAGTTCTCCATAATGTTCTCAAAGGTGTATGAAGTCCACCAATCCGCACTTGGCCAGCGTGGTCTGTACAGTGTACACCTCACATTGTGAGCGGGAGACCCTGAGCCCAGCACTGGGACAATTATCGGTTCTTGCTTGCTTGGTGCTTTAGTGCCTGTCATAATGAACATCCAATATTAAATTACAATCGCAAAGGAAATCAATCGTGTTTCGAGAACGGGTCAATAACCTATGCTCCATGTGACATGCCAAATTCACACATGAAGTCTCAGACATATCCGGTTAGGTCTCGGATAAGCTGTTTTGAATTGAGGACTCGAAGCTTATACAAAGTAAACTGTTTCGAACAATACGGAACAATAGCCGATATTGATATCGGAATAATATTCAGCCTCCAGTCACTCTGGCATTGTTCTGGCATATTTGATAGGCACATGTCAAGCGAAAGGCGACTATTGATTAAGTCTCAATGTGATTGTGTCCCAATCTTATACACGGTGTACAATCTCTACACGGCTCAATTACCGAAAGTCAAAATCTACAAAAATTTCATTACATTAATCGTATCTTCAAATTACATGCAGGTTTCGAAGCTAGGCTTCCCGTTTCTGACCATAGATACAAACCAAACCCCTAGGCTATTCTAACGCTTACATTTTTCAACAACTTATAAAGAGAAAGATACTTTATCTACCCTTAAGGTCAACGATAGCTTGATAAATCCGTGCTTAGTCGTAGGCAAAATCAATGAAAAATCAGTACCGCGATAAAATACAAAGTAAATCAAAAATACGTAACGACCAAATTGTTAATGTTTCTCCATAGTCATCAACACCCTTCCAAGCCGCAGTAAAAGCTATTAATTGATAAGATCGATCACTCGACAACAATATCGTTGATAATCCGATACAGTAAGGCACGCAAGATGGCGGCAACTAGACAACATCTGTGTTTTTGCGCTCCGTAATTATTTTGTATTTGTAATATTTTAAAGTTCATTTATGCTTCAAAAAGAATAGTGCATGTGTTAAATGGTTTTTATAGTATAACTTGACAGTTTTTGTGTGTGTTAACTAATTAAATACATCATTTCCTATTAAAACAATAAAATTCCACTAATAAATAACAATATTTTGCTCGTTGTGCTAACAAGTTTGTGAAATACGCGTAAGTGACACGGTATGCATGGCGCTTTCGACCTTTTGGGCGCGGAATGAATAATTTGGATCGCTTGCTCGCTTAAAATAATAATAATATCTATTTCAACGCTTGTGTGTTTTGATTTTTTCGGACTGTGAGTTTTTATAAGAAAGTTGTAAAGTTGTAAAAGTTGTTAGGTGTGAAAATAAGTGGTAAACGTAAACGTTCCCAAAGTAAATATAATTAAACATTAATAATAAGTGTGTTAAATGTTTAATACATACATGTGATATCTGATCTACCATCCAGCTAAACAATTCCTTACTCAGTTTCACTTTACTTCACTAATTCCGATACTACAGTAACTTTACACCATGGAAGAACTGAAAGGGTCTCTCTCCGCTATGTCCGAGTTGTTTGTATCCCGTATGAATCAGTTCCAGCAGGATCTTCACAAGACTGGACCATCTGCATCTACAACGTCTACACTTTCCGCAGAATTCTCAACATTTAGGGAATTTATCTTGTCCTCGTTGATGACAGTTCAGAAACAGCTTGAGTTTCTTGGAAAGGAGATGGATCGCATGGAGATCAGGCGACGTCGCAAGATTCTGTTGTTACACGGTGTGTCTGAAGATAAATCGGAGAATACATCTTCAGTTGCTGCCACCATCTTGAAGGACAAACTCGGTATTGCTGATGTATCACAACAATCATTCAGTCGCTGCCACCGTCTTGGGCGTCCAACACTGAACAAGCCACGACCTGTATTGGTGAAGTTCCGAGAAGCTCAAGTTCGGGACCAAGCGTGGTTTACAAAAACCAAGCTGAAAAACACGGGTGTCACAATGTCCGAGTTTTTAACTAAAGACCGGCACAATGTGTTTATGTTGGCTAGGCAGAAGTTCGGCATAACTAACTGCTGGACTAAGGAAGGGCACATTCATATTCTTGCCCCGGACGGCTCGCATCACCGTGTAGAATGCACGGCGGAACTTGATGCTGTACCAACAACAACGCCAACTGGTACGTCCCAAGCTCAAACTGTTGGTGGTGAAGCTAAGCCTTTGGATAAGTTACCGCAACGTACTCGTAAACCAGTGAAGAAATAGTATTGTATTTCATGCTCTTTGCTGTGTGTCATATAGTTATTTTCCTTCAGCTGAAAATTGTATTTATGTTCTCTTTTTATTGTTTAATTTGTAGTACACATACATTTATAGTAATTATAGTTAAAAGACATTTTGTCAATTTAGTCGATGTTGGTGTAATGTTGCCAGGATATTTAGTAGTAATTTAATATGTAATCCATCACATTTTGCTGGTTGGTAGACCTATCTATGTAATTAATTATTTTATATTAGTATTTTGTGACAAATAATCAAGTATATTGATATTTATTAAGAACTAGCATGCTTCTAGCTGACAGTGATTGCGACGCCAGTACCCTTTCCTTTGCCTCAGCTTCTGATGGTATGAATAGTGACGACAGTTTTGTAAGCATTACTCCTTTAAATGAAACTCTTGAGTCCCATTTTTCACAGTTAACAAATAACTTTAATATTATACACATAAATGCACAGAGTATTCCGGCACATTACCCCGATATGTTAGCTAGTTTCGAAAGTAAAAATATTCATGCGATTCTTGTTTCGGAGTCATGGTTAAAGCCGTGTCTCCCATCAATATCTTATTCCCTTCCAGGATTTCATCTTATACGCAATGACCGCGCTGATCGTGGCGGTGGCGGTGTCGCTGTTTATCTGCGCTCCCATATTCCTTTTTCTATTGTACGTATGTCTTCCCATTGTCCGGCGGGGAATGAGGCGGAGTACTTGTTCATTGAAGTACTCTTATCACATACAAAAATTCTCCTTGGTGTTCTCTATAGCCCATCATCCACAATTGACTATTTCTCCACCCTAGATAAACTCTTTGACGAGTTAACTCCGTTATATTCTCACGTTATCTTAATGGGAGACTTTAATACGTGTTTGATGAAAAATGATATCCGAACGCATAAACTTAAGTCGCTAGTGGAAGCGGCCAATCTGAATATACTACCTCTTTCTGTAACCCACTTTTTTCCAAATTGTACTCCTTCTCTTCTTGATCTGGTTATTGTTTCCTCTCCTGACCATGTTGATAAATATGGCCAGTGTGCTGCTGATGCCTTTTCCTACCACGACCTCTTGTTTCTTTCTTATAAAATAAGACCACCTAAAGCCAGATCAAGGATTCTTCTGCAGCGCAATTTTGCGGGTATGGACTTGGATCGGTTGCGAGAAGATGCTGCCAATACTGATTGGAATGTAGTGTTAAGTGCTCAAACTGTTGACGAACAGGTAGCGTTATTTAATTCACTTCTTGTGCAACTATACGACCGGCATGCTCCTGTTCGTCCGGTACGATTGCGTTATCTACCATCTCCGTGGTTGACAGAAGATCTGAAAAAACTGATTATTAAGAAAAATGATGCAAAATCCAAATACAAGTCAAGACCAAATGATGAAAGAATTCGGGAGAAGTACAAAAATTTGCGGAATCACTGCAACATGATGTGTAGAGATTCACAACGACGCCACATTCACAAATCCGTTCAAAATGAAGACCCTAGTCGTGTTTGGAAATTTTTAAAGTCCTTAGGAGTCGGGAAGTCAAATTTAAGTAATATGCCGAATGATCTAGACTTAAACTCACTTAACCGTCATTTCTCTTCTGCTTCTGTTATAGATGATACTTCCAAATCAAAAACATTGAATCTTCTTTCTTCTCTTCCCACTCCTGACTATTCTCCATTTATTTTCAGGCATTTTGCGGATTGTGATGTTAGACGAAACATATTAGCCATTAACTCAGATGCTGTTGGTTGTGATGAAATCAGCAGGAAAATGATTATCCCCCTTCTTGACATTTTACTACCCATCATCACCTATATTCTAAATTATTCGATTACCAGTAGCTCATTTCCAGATCAATGGAAAGATGCTCAGATTATTCCCATACCCAAGAAATCCAATGCATCCACTTATTCTGAATTTCGTCCTATCTCCATTTTACCGTTCCTATCCAAAATCCTTGAGCGTCTTGTCCAACAACAACTTTATTCCTTCTACAACCAAAACAACATCCTTAACCCTCTTCAATCTGGTTTCAGAGCGGGTCACAGCACAACAACAGCATTATTGAAAATTACAGATGACATTCGACATGGCATGGATAATCGTCAAGTCACGGTGCTAGTGCTGCTAGACTTTAGCAACGCATTTAACACCGTGGATTACGATATCCTTCTAGGTATTATGCGCGCTTCTAACATATCTCCAACCGCAATTGCCTGGTTTCATAGTTACTTGTATGGGCGTCGGCAGCGTATCAGGATACAAGATAAAGTTTCCACATGGATTGACACTTTAGCTGGCGTACCGCAAGGTGGCGTGTTATCCCCTCTCCTATTTGCTATTTTCATTAATACTATTTCTTCCCGTATATCTTCTCTCTACCATTTGTATGCAGATGATCTCCAAATATATACACAAACTGATTTAGAGAATCTACCGCAAGCTATAAATAGTATTAATCAGGATTTATCGAGTATTCTTGACTGGAGCAGACTTCATGGTTTAACTGTTAACCCAGTGAAATCTCAGGCTATAATAATAGGCAGCTCAAGGCTGATGGGTAGACTGGATGTGTCGCAGCTAAGCCCAATAATTTTCAATGGGGTTCAAATACCATACAGTGACACGGTTAAAAATCTAGGCATTATAATGGATACAACATTATCTTGGTCGCCTCAAATTAACGCTGTGTGCCGTAAAATGTACGCATCTAATGGATCACTCCGCAGGCTTAATCATTTTCTACCCATATCCACGAAAATTGCGCTTGCACAATCCCTTTTATTGCCCATTCTCGATTATGCTGACATATGTTATCTTGATATCACTGAGGAGCAACTCAATAAGCTTGAGCGCCTTCAAAATTTATGTTTTCGGTTCATATACGGTCTTCGTAAATATGACCATGTTTCTGAATTCCGCAACAAGCTCAGGTGGCTCCCAATTCGTTTTCGCCGGAATACTCACATTCTTTCCGCTCTATACTGCGTCCTATTTAATACATCTAGTCCATCTTACTTAAAAGAGCGATTTTGCTTCATGTATCTCACACATGACCGCTCCCTTCGATCCTCATCAAACCTATTATTAAGTACTCCTGCCCACTCTTCCAATTTCTATAGTAAATCCTTCTCTGTTAGTGCTGTGAAACTGTGGAACTCCTTACCTCTTCATATCAGGCGTGCTCCTTCCATAGTATCCTTTAAACGACAACTTAAAGATTATTACTTGTCGCTTAATCACCTATGATATATATATATTAATGAGTAATACTATAAGTTCATTCCTTGATATTGTCACAAATTAATTAGTAAATTATTCGTCCACCCTACCTAAAAAATCTTTGTCCTATGTAATTTTCCGCTATTTAGGTTGTCTGGAAGAAATTGCTGATTAGCAATAAGACCGCCGATTGTTTTCTTATTTTTATATCTTTTTATTGTGTTGAAATTGGTGAACAATAAAGAATATTTGTATTGTATTGTATTGTATTGTAATTACTCGCAGTGTCTTGTTTCTCAGCCATTGTCCCCGTGTCAGTAATACATCACACAGAGCGATACTACCTGCAAACATACCAGCCAGATATGATATTGTGTTTGCTATTTTTGTGTACAATGTGGTTTGGATGATGGTATAAAACACTAACGAATCATGTTTCAATTTCTATAGGAATATGCAATTGCATACATTACTTATTGCTTTGACACAATTAAATAAAGGTGTTATATATAATATAACGCCGCAAAAAATTCACATTCGTCTCGCTAATAACCCGAAATAAAATTATATAGAAAAGGATTTTAATTCTGTCCTAGCACTATTACTTTTATAACATAATGTGACAGTTTTAATTACACTTAATATAGCTAAGAATACTCTCAATTAAGTCATCTTTCAGACAAAAAACTAGATCAAAATCGGTTTATCCATTTAGGAGCTACAATGTCACAGAGAGACATACAGATACACAGATACACAGGCATGTCAAACTTACGAGTTTAACACCCATCTTTTTTCGTCGGGGGTTAAAGATACTTTCTCATAATTGAGACAGATACTTATACACTTATACTTATACTTTAAACAAGTAGTTTCGGAGTAAATTGTCTGTAAAAGGCCGACAGACACACGAGTAATCATATAAGGGTTTTGGTTTTTCGATTTTTTTCTGAACCCAAAAACATGCTTTCTTAAATTAATCGCATCAATAAATCGTCATACTGATTTCGTTTTAGAAAGCAATCAGAAAAATATATTTCTCTTCAATCATCAAAGAACATTTATACGTCCTTCATCAGTAAGTCTAACCAATAATATCACTAATGTCCTCTATGTGCTGCAAAAAGGACAAATTACAGCTTCCAAAATTAACTGCGCGCTTCGTGATAGTTCTCGGTATCCGCCTCTATTACGGCGTTCTGGATCGAATCCAAACTAATACAGTTCAGTGGCCTCCTCGAAACATTTCACGGTGAAAAGGATTATTTTTATTGGAGTGGGAAAGTCTGATGACACAGTAATTAAACTATGGTACTAGTAACTCTCCTCCCTTCTGGTAGCCTAGTCTGTAGATAAATAATGTTACTTGTTTTCAGGTGTATTACAAATTGTTATGCTATGTTCATGATAAACACATAATATTTATTTGTTTAAAAAGCATTTTCTCATTTATCAAATTTTATTCGAATTTTGCGTAAATAGTGTACCTTTTTGACTGTATTTATAATAATGCAATTAAAAAATATAACTCAAACAAATAAAGAAACATTTATTTTGGTCTAGACAAAAATCCCACATATTTACAAAATACGAGCAAGAAATAAATTACCTCATCACAACGTTGGTAATTAAGTTATCCCAACACTTAAAATATTACTTTAAAATGAGAGAACAAATTTTTATATTTAAAATGGGTTATTATTTCATTAAGTTGGAAAAGGTAATATGATAAATGTATACATTTCTTTCAATATGATGTGCGATGTACTCTGCTACAAAATTCTTCACGTACGCTCTAGGCCTCCTCAATAGGAGAGACTCGTGCTCAGTACGACGATCTGTGTACCATTTGGGCTCTCTACTATCTAGTTTAGATAAATTTCGATAAATAATTCGATAATTATTTATCGGAGGGCTCCCAGCAGGTTTTCTTTTAAGAAACGTTTAAGAGAGCATTATTTGCAGACTGACTGAATTCTTTACTCTCCTATCGCAATATGTTACTTATTGTGTTAATGTGTAAAGGTATGTATATGTATATATATATGTATAGGTATATATATGTATGTATGTTTATATATTTTAAATGGTATATATAATATAATAGTATGTATAGTTTATAAGTGTTTATGAATATTGTACATACGTAGTATTTTTTTTTTTTTTTTCCTTTTTATCTTTTTTTTTCCTTAAGTAGTTTTAACACCTGCCATCAGTTCTTTCCACATCCACCCAGGGTTGACTGGTGGACAATGCCATTAGGCATTAAGTTTGCCCTTTGTTCATCCTTTTTTATAAGGTGACATAAATTTTAAATAAATAAATAATTATTCATAACTTTATTCTATGACCAGTAATCTACAGCAATACATGTGAAACTACGCGAAAAAGGGGACTACACTGTAAACCAGCAGCCGTGGTTGATACCTAGCCGCTCCATGGCACAGTCTGAGGGTAGTCCTTTTTCGTCAGGTGACATGGTACCCGCTAAATTTTTTATGTTTCATGTCACGCAATAATTTAGTACTTAAGGTTACATTTTGTTAGTACTTTTTCTTACACCTTTGTTTAACCTTACACCCCTTGTACCATGTTATTTTCATGACAAAATAAATGTTTCTTTCTTTCTTTCTTTTTTTCTTTCAACAAACGATCAGTAACACCAGGCAACGTCTTTGTCTTTTGTTTTACGAATGTCTATGGCCAATGTTGACTACTATCAATAATTAATTAGCTCACTAGCTCGTGCTGGTTGTAGTTGTCTGGCTACAAAACCTTTAAATAAACTGTATTGATGCCTTTGAGTGAGGCTGCAAGTCCCATGTACCTACTTTATTTATCTTAACCGTTTGGATCGGCTCCAAACGCTGCGTTCCGCAAACATTCCACGATTCGTTCCGGACTAGAAGCTCCTTCCTTCCGATATTGCAATTGCAACATTTATTAGAAGTTTGACTTCATAAATCGCACAGCGGTCGTAAGTGCCAGCGATAACCCGATCTATATGATAGATTTAATAGCTTTAGATGATTGTAGGAAATTTTTAGTATCTAATTTATTTCCGCCATGAATGCTTAGCTACGCCAAAGTGATTGAGGCAAAATACCTATTAGTCTTTATAGATTGCACACAAATTATTGATTTTATCATGGAACTGCAGGTATTTTTCTAAATATGTGGTCTCAGAAGATTTCAGAACTTAAACAGTTACATTTTATGTATTCGTATGTTTTTTGACTTTTGAGCTACTATAATACTCAAAATCGGATTCCTAAATAAACGTTTGAATAAGCTAGAAGTATGACGATTTATGAAAAATAGAGCTTTCGGTCTGATTGGTTGAGTTCAATAGATTTACACATTTATAATTATCCATTTTGTTTTCACTTAACTAACCTACTCGAAACACATTTAACCCAGTTTTCACTTAAGAAAACTATTGCCTTAATCTTCCCATAATTTAACACCCAGGATAACCAGAAACAACGGGATAATTCGCCAATTGCCCCCACTTTCTAAGCCAGCAAAGCATTGACAATGCCTTTGGTCACCAAAGTTTGGTGCCCCTTATGTCTATAGTCTATAGTATACCTATCTGATTATAATCACTTATGATGGTGGTTCGTCTCCTCATTCGTCGGTTCGTTACATAAAAAATAACATTTACGTAACTGAAAATGTTTTCCAAAATCCCATTCTACCTTCAATTACTTACTAATTTCTAATCTTATTTATATTCCGAAACACAATTGTACGCTCGTTCTTTCAAATCTTTTGTATCGGAATTTGGAATGTTTCCTTTGTCGGTTAAATTCAATAGCTTGCTCAGCTTTGAACCGGAACGAGCCAAAGCATACGTCGTTGCTTCGCGAAAGAAATAGGAAATTCTAAGCTGAACCGTGCTTCTTATGTTTAATCTGTGGTTAAATTTGTTTATTTAAAGCCATTTTTTGCTCGCTTTCTTCCTTCAGCGCTTTTGCAAGATGATGGTTTGTAATAAGATGTTTTAAAATTAATATCATTGAGTAAATCCTACTAATATCATGCAAATTTTCATGTTTGTTATTCAATCATGCAAAAATTGCAAAGCAAAATTTTCAGAAGTTTTGTGTAAGCTTTAGGAGGCATTGGTTTCTCAAAGTAACGCGATAAACGAGTAAACACTTGAACAGGCAAGCACAAGTTTTATTATGTTGAAAACTATTGGCACAAAGCAACAGTATCTGATCTTGCAGTTTTGCAGTACATGATAAAGTTAAGGAGCTTTTTAACATAATGACCCAAAGTAAACAACAACAGATATTGTCCTTTTTTATAAATAGTTTTTAACAGATTAAAAGTTGCACGTTGTGGGTGCCTGCATTTTACCAGGTTTGCCTCCTTCGAGAAACTTATGCCTCTTATGCATTTTCGATTCATATTGATAATGTAATCGAATTAAGGTTTTATTATCGTTTACAGAACATTTTTTTAAATACTAATATGACATACAAATCTACAAGTTTTATAGAACAAATGAGTATTTGAGTGCTTTGATAGTCATATTACCAATATACTTTGCCATATAAAAAACAGTTTTTAGGTAAAATCAGTAATATTTTTGGCAAATTGTATACTGTTGAAAATTATTATTGAATGTATGTTAATAAAATGTATATAGTATTATAATAATAATATAAAAATTCTGTACTAACTATAAATGTTACATTTAAAAATGATGCAATTTTCGCTACCGAATGAATCCCAAATAATAAATGCCACCAACGAAAATCCGACCCGAAAAAGATAAAAAGATGGGATTGCAGTACAAAAACTCTCGTGGAGTAGATCTTTAAACTGTAACGAAGATTAATGATACCCCACTGACTAACTAGTTATACGACGATTTCCCTCAGGGCCTTACTGTAATAAAGCGATTGAGCTCTGAATCTTTCCGCTTTGCTTTTTAATTCCTTTTGCCCGTTGTATTAAAAGTTGGTTACCATTTGTACAGGATAACGGGTCATAAACATGTCACGGTTTAATTAATTCTGATCTCGTGTACTTTTTGTGTCTTTACAGTATTTTGCACTACTACGTTTTTAACTGATGGTAAAAAAGAAGGAGGTTCTCAGTTCGGTTATAGTTTTTAGGATTTCGTTTTCAAAAAGGAAACATTATTGCCCTAACTCCAACGAACTAATATACTAACGTATTTATTTTTTATACTATTATAAAACATAATTATACTTGTTTTACTGAGATATTTGCTATAAATTTCGTACTAAATCTTATACATATACATCTGAAAGGTTTGCTACAAACAATTGACATCAAACCAACTGCCCGCAGCATTTTAACGATCAGAGAGAAAACTCCATCACGATTCAATAAGCTCACCTTGTTACTTTCTTACGTTCCGCGGAAAGTTCCGCGAGCTTTAAAAGCTCCATTGTCGGTTCAAATTATCTTGCTAATACCCCACGCGTGCAGTCGTCGGAAATGAAACAAAGCTGCAGACATCCTTAGAGCAGCATTAGTGCCTTTTAGCGAGCTTCCGAGAAACAATTATATTCTTAGGATTCAGGTGATAAAGTATTGTAGGTAATTTTATTACCTTGGTTAACTGTTTGACAAACTAGCGGTTTACCACAGCTGGGTTCAGTTTTCTTTTGACTATATGAAAAGGAATTGTTATGACGTATCTTACACAATTTCTTCTGAAGATTATTATGAAAACAGTCATTATAATATTATGTAGTTGGAACACCTTTCAAGTAATTTTCTTTTGATTTTTTTGCTTCATCGAAGCAAGTGATATTTATTGAACTGTAGAAGGCGCGTGCAGAACTAGGTTCGCACTGTTTTCATTATTATTAAGAAGAAATTGTATCGATAAGTGATTTTAATGGTCAAGTAACGTGAGGTATTAGTGTCTCGAGCTTGTACGCTTTTATCTTTAGTTATAGGTACCTAATTATTATAATCTACCAATATCTATACTAATATTATAAATGCGAAAGTAACTCTGTCTGCTACTCAATAACGCCTAAACCACTGAACCGATTTTGATGAAATTTGGTACAGATATAGAATTGAGCTTGCGAAAGGACATAGGATACTTTTTATCCCGGAAAATAGACCTGTTCCTGAGGGATAACTCTTTCAAGCCACTAAACTGATATTGATAAAATTTGGTACAGATATATAATTGAGCTCGGGAATGGACAAAGGATACTTTTTATCCCGGAAAATGGACCTGTTCCTGTGGGATAACTCTTTCAAGCCACTAAACCGATTTTGATGAAATTTGGTACAGATATAGAATTGAGCTCGGGAATGGACAAAGGATACTTTTTATCCCGGAAAATGGACCTGTTCCTGTGGGATAACTCTTTCAAGCCACTAAACCGATTTTGATGAAATTTGGTACAGATATAGAATTGAGCTCGGGAAAGGACATAGCATACTTTTTATCCCGGAAAATAGACCTATTCCTGAGGGATAACTCTTTCAAGCCACTAAACCGATTTTGATGAAATTTGGTACAGATATAGAATTGAGCTCGGGAATGGACAAAGGATACTTTTTATCCCGGAAAATGGACCTGTTCCTGTGGGATAACTCTTTCAAGCCACTAAACCGATTTTGATGAAATTTGGTACAGATATAGAATTGAGCTCGGGAATGGACAAAGGATACTTTTTATCCCGGAAAATGGACCTGTTCCTGTGGGATAACTCTTTCAAGCCACTAAACCGATTTTGATGAAATTTGGTACAGATATAGAATTGAGCTCGGGAAAGGACATAGCATACTTTTTATCCCGGAAAATTGACCTATTCCTGGGGGATAACTCTTTCAAGCCACTAAGCCGATTTTGATGAAATTTGGTACAGATATAAAATTGAGCTCGTCAAAGGACATAGGATACTTTTTATCCCGGAAAATAGACCTGTTCCTGAGGGGTAACTCTTTCAAGCCACTAAACCGATTTTGATGAAATTTAGTACAGATATAGAATTGAGCTCGGGAAAGGACAAAGGATACTTTTTATCCCGGAAAACAGACCTGTTCCTGAAGGATAACTCTTTCAAGCCACTAAGCCGATTTTGATGAAATTTGGTACAGATATAGAATTGAGCTCGGGAAAGGACATAGGATACTTTTTATCCCGGAAAATAGACCTATTCCTGAGGGATAACTCTTTCTCGCCTAAACAACTGAACCGATTTTGATGTTTGGTACAGATATAGAATTGAGCTCGGGAAAGGACATAGGATACTTTTTATCACGGAAAATAGACCTGTTCCTGAGGGATAAGGTCAAATTTTGTTATATGTAGTTGATAGATTCGTTATTTATGAAGCGATTTTTATGACTCTTTTTAGGGTTCCGAAGTCAAAACAGAATTGTCATAGTTTCATCATGCCCGTCCGTCCTTCCGTCCATCCGTCCGTCCGTAGCATAGCGCAGAAGCCCTTAGTGCTAGAAAGCTGTAATTTAGCAAGGATATACCTACATGTTTATTTAAACTTTAAACTGGTAGAATAACATTTTTAAAAATATGTTTTTAGGATACCTACCTCTCCTAGAGGTAATATGGGGATAATTTTTTTCCGTCACGCACGTGCGGGGTATCGTGAAAAAGGTCTCTCAAAAATAATATGGGTTTGCTAAGTCCATTTTTAGATTGAGGGGTCTGTTTGGGAAATATTCGTAAGTGTTGGACACGTAAAAAAATTCATGGCAATACCTACCATTAAGATGAATTCAAAAGGAAAACTATCATGGCTATATTATTAGCATACGTAGTTATTGAGTTCTATAAACTTAGAACTTCGGAACCCTATATTACCAGTGACCTGACACGCTATTAGCCGGTTTTTTAACCAACTTCAAAAAAGTAACAGGTTCTCAGTTCGACTGTTATAAACAAAAATTCACTATAACATAATTTGAAAAATCAATCTTTAAAGGGTTAATTCAGGGAATGTTTATACGAAACTTCGTCATTTTTATGGTTCTGAAGTAAAATCGTGACCCTAATAGCTTCGTCATATCCGTCCGTCAGTCTGTCCGTCTGTCCAAAGCAAAGCGCCGAGACGAGACCCTTAGTGCTAGAAAGCTATAATTTGGCATGGATATACATATTTATTAAAACTCCAAAATTGTAGAATAAACTACTGAAAATAATTTTTTTTCGGGGTACCTCCACTACAGGTAACGTGAGGATTAATTTTTTATTTATCCCTATAGTGTGGGGTATCGTTGAAAAGTTTTTTCAAAAATATTATTGGTCTTTTGAGATCATTTTTGGATGTAGGGCTCCGTTTGCGAAATACGTATATTTGGCTTGAAAGTGCTAATTTTGGGTACCCAAGTCAAGTCAAGTGTGCCCCCAACGGCTAAACGGTTGGAGTTGGACAAGTGAAAAAATTCTCAAAAATAGGTTATACGATGAATTTATAAGGAAAACTATCAAGGCTATGTTAGCATAAGTAGTTAATGAGTAATAGTCAATAAAGTTACTACTTTGGAACCCTATATTGCACGTGGCCTGACACGCACTTGCCCGGTTTTTTAAGTTAAAACTGTGAAAGTTGGTAGTTAGTATGTAATCTTACATAAAACAAAAATAACTGTAACATGATTGTTTGGTAATAAATTCCCTAAGGGCTAAAACTAGAGGTTGTAAGTTTAGAGTAAGTTTGGAGTAAGAAGTTGTAAAACGAACAGATGAGTCACCTCATGGTAAGTGGTCACTTTCGCCAATGAACATTAGCAACGCTAAAGGAATCACTGATTTGCTGCTGCCCAAAAAGAAAAGAAAGATATGTTTTTTGTGTATTCTGTAAAATTACAATGTAAATTTAAAATTCAAAAACTTTCAGGCCCTGACTTAGATAAACCTCTAAATTCTAAAAAGTTCAATTATTTTGGGACCTTTCCTATGGGTGGGTCATTAATGGCTCACTACTGAGCACTCACTCCTGAGGACGCCTAGAGCATACTCCACCACTTTGCTCCAGTGTGGATTGATGGAGGGATTAGAAATCAACTCAGTGTCGGAAGTCATTACGCCGGGCGAGGACCTTCAATATGTCATAACGACTGTTATCTTACGACAACAACCGGGACCGACAGCTTTACGTGCCCTCCGAAGCTCGGAGAGCTCAAGAATTTTTTGCCACTAGCGGTCACCTATCCAACTACCGACCGCGCTCGCTATTATTTAACTTCATCGATTACTATTAGAACCGACACAAGCCGCTGCGCCCGGACTATGAATGCTTCTCCCGATGGGTAATTAATGGGTTGTAAGAACATGTCACTTTTGCTGTAATTTTGGTGAAGAGTTTAGTATCTTGCTGACTACCAATCACGCTACAATATCAGATCGTAGTTATCATTTCATTATCAACACTAAAGATTTGTTTAATATTTTACTCATTTACATAATACGATATATGTACTAAGTGTAGGTGTTTAAGCTTCAACCCATAATGGACTATTACAAGGCACGGGTCTCCTCTCTTCATAGTATGGACAAGTTTGCTGTCAATTTATGAAAAACATGTTTTATAATGAAGGGATCTTTATTTTCGGCGTACGAAGTCGCGGGTAACAGCTAGTTGAACGATATATCTGTATATAATAATTATAATCTACGAAAACTGCGCTTAAAATGGAAACAGTCATTTGTGGGTACATTATTTTAGTTTTAAAACAATACTAGATTAATAATATTCAAAAATTCAAAATTCAAAATTATCTATTCATATAGGTATCACTGATACACTTATGCACGTATTTTTTTGGCTTTTCGGAAAGGTGCTTTATCATGGAGGATGGATGGAAAAGCCGTAAAGAAACTCCTCAGCACATCTTTTAAAAATAAAAATATATAAGTATTAGGTATATTTATTACAAAAACTATCACTAACTTAAAAGGAACTGGCAAGTCACGTATTAACTTTGGGATTTTATTATAGAATTGTACACCAAGCCCCATAAAAGATCGCTGCACTTTACAAAGACGATAAGATGACGTTACTAATTGGTGCATTCATGGAAATCATTGTATACCTACACTGATTTTTGAACTAGTGTTGAGCTTTAAAATTTCAATAGTTAACATTACAGTTCTTATTTTAGTTCATTAATCCGTTGGTAGCAAATTTTACTAGGACGTAAACTTCTTAAAGGGCTCGTACATACATTTAAATACAGCGAGCAGCGTAAGACATCTCGTTTTACTGCCTTGGATCATAAAATTTATTTCATCGAACCACCCCTTCGTAATGTAACATTAATATGTAGGTACAAGTATATGTCTGTAAGTTACATTGGCACAGATGTATTTTATATTGAAATCATTTCGGGTACGATACCTTCTTGTATAACAGACCACGACTTAAATAACGAATATATTCTAAGAAGGATAAGGCCTTGGCTATCTAGACTTTCTTGAGATGGTCCGAGTTATAAGTTTGAGGTTGTTCGCGATATTGAAAGTTGATTTAAAAGAAATAAAGAAAAAAATGATTATTGCATCGTTTAGTACAGAGGTTCCCAGACTTTTTTCTCATAGACCACTTTTAAAATTTATCTTGTTCCGGTAGACCCCCTGCAGCTACATTTCTACCATATTCCCAAAACTCGACAAAAAATGTGAAGATCAGATCTAACTATGGAAATTTGCATTGCGGCTGAGTTTAGATTAAAAGTGAATTTAATGGGTAGTTAATTAATTGATATTTTTTTGCCACGCCAACGTCGTCCCGTCGAGTTTCCCGTGAACCCCTTGTGGTCCATCTGTGCCTGGTTTAAAGGTTTAGTACAAAATAATAGTACTAAAATACATGATTACTACACGTTATTAAATAAAATCAATGTAAAAATACAAGGAACTAGTAAATCACAAACCAGAAACGTCATGACTAGTTCTATGTCAAAAGGCATGGATTAAAGGATTGATAAACAAGTGATTGATAAACAAGTGTACAACACACACATTCACCATAACTGACACATTAATGTGCATTCTATCGCTACCCAATCGCCTAAAACACATCTAACGACTGCTATCGAACGATACGCGTCGGGCGACTGATTCACAGGCTACACAAAGCGTACAAATGCCCATAATGAAACATCATTAGCGGGCCACGAGTCTGATGTGGGCGGCTGTGTAGTTACATTGTACAGACTATGTAATGACTATGTATAGAGATTCACGCTGTACTTACATAGGCATATTTTATTCCAATCAAGCTAGGTATACTCGTATTGATTATTTTGTAAACTATAGCTGTGATTGTTACGTACAAATTCTGTTGTAATCAAAATTAAAATGTTATACTATATTCAATTCGACTGTATTTTTTTATATTTGTTACATCAGAACTTTCGAGTGGGTGAACCGATTTTGATGATTTTTTTTAATCTAAAGCTGGTGCTTGTCATGTGGTCCCACTTAAATTTGAGTGAGATCTGACGAGTATTTATTTGAGTAATCCTTGAAGTCGGGTTTTTTTTTGTCAAGAATTTTATTATGCAATATAAATACTTATGTTAGTTGTATTTGTAACACACAACTATGTATGTTGTTGTTGTGTTTGTTTGTTTGTACTATTCTGTTCCAATTAGAATCAAATATTATTTATTTAACACTTTATTGACCACAATGTAGCAATAATGGGACAAATGGCGAGCTTAATGCTAATGAATTCTCTACCAGCTAACCATTAGGCTAAACAGAAAAAACCACGATGACCTATTGACTATTTTGTAACTCAACTATACTAGATATTTTTGTAACATTATTCTGTTCCAATCAAAATTAAAAGTTAAGCCTACTGAATATTTTAAGATATAACATACTTCCTATTTGTCGTCCATTTGTAGGAATTCAACCATACTTTATTTTGAATATTTTGCGGTTCTTTCCTGTTTTTATTCTTTATTATTATTGCATGTATTTTAAATATCTTGCTTTGGCATACGATATTACGTTATGCCAGCAGTAAACTTTGAATATTTTCAATTATAAACCATTTATAAATACCTATTTGAAGTTTATATTTGATTTCGCAAGACTGGCTCTATGCGTATATTATTGTAGTATTATATTCCTGCGGTTATTTTTTAAAATTTTACATGATGTGATTGAATCTATTGTGACTACACATCTCATTTAAAGTGTTTGCTTAATTTGCATTTTTAGGTGTTCAGAGATGACTCGTACTTCATTACGATTATCAAAAATTCTACCAACATATCACTAGCAATACCCGACGTTATAAAATAGGTATGTCATAATGTGAGTAAATTCAGACAGAAATGACTATGGTAAGTTACAAATTCTTCATAGTGGTAACCGTAGTGGTATTCGTTCACGTTGGGCATAAAAAGGTACTGAGATTTCTAAACTAACGTCGATTACAAATTTAAATGCACTAAAAAAATTACTCGCGTCCTTTTATAACTTAAGCGCTGTCCATACAAGCAGACCGCAGAGCACTTATGTATATAATATTTTTATTGCAGTCCCCGACCTCTCAGGAAACGCGACCCACTAAATAAAATATTCTCTTCAGAAACCTCTGTATTATTGCAGGTTTTATGTGGAAGACGCAAGCTCACAATGCTGCCCTTCCTACTGAAATGTTTTCATTGGCTTTGTACTGTTTGTTACTTTGTTTGGTACTGTTGTTGTTGATTGTTTGTTGCATAACATACTTACCTTAACAACAATGTAAATTATAAATATTGAGAAAAAAGTTACATACTTTCTTCATCATATTATTATACTCGTAATGTAAAACTGTAATGTGTTGATCCTGCATAGGTTAAAAGTAAAGAAGCCAAAATTGGTCACAAATCATTTATTTTTATACACTTTTATTTATTTAACTTGAATGGATAATTATGTTACTTTCCATGAAACTCATATAAATTATATAATAATTACTATTACATGTTTTTGCCCCATAGAACATTTTAATAAGACATCTCAATGGACTAGTGGGATAGTGGTTCAGAACCGACATATCCACGCTGCAAGAAATACATATAGTAAGGAAATCCAAAGAAAACTGTTTAATTTTAGACGGTACAATTTTCAAAATTTCATGCATGTATGACGTACGGCCCCATATAATAGGTATGGTATAAATAGAGACGATTTATTTGCATCGTCGTTGCCATACTCTATTGGCTTGTTCTCCCAAAACTACATATTTCTGGCTTTACGTTAAAAGTCGTCTTGTATAATTTATTTGTATCTGTAACACTTTGTCGTCGAAATTGCCCCACGACTTGGCAGTTTAAACCCACAAGAGAAACAACGAGAAATGTTTATTGTATATAGTTTTAAGAACAAATAAAATTATAATATTATGTATGTCGACGTTCATAGCTCACCTCAGAAACTGCTTGATAGTCTCTTGCTGAATCTTCTCACAATACAAACTTTTTGAACTTGAAAAGTTATTAAAATTCAACTTCCTATCCATATCTACGAGTATAACCTTAAGTTTCCATGACCTCTACCTAACAATGACAGTTATGGGTTATATCTCAGCTATTGTATGAGCTAGAAATAAGTAATGAATATTAATGAAGACTAATAAAACCGAATAATATTCATAATTATTCAGTGCATAATAACTCTATGCATATTTACTTCGATACTTTCACAAAAGATTATTTCTTTTAGCTTACCTCACTTAATAACCTTTACTTAATGATAATCTTTTTCGACAGATAACTGACATTTTTTTAAACTTAGCCAGAGGTTTCTGCACAATTAAGAACATATTTGAATATGAAAATATTTGAATATGAAAATGACCTTTGAATAATTCTTCCAAAAAGCATTACACTACCTATGCAATTCTTATGGGCATGGGAAAACTGGTGATAATAGAGCGACTTTACCAAAATTCTTCCATCCCCTCATTCTCTTCTGCGAAGTGGATTACAATCATCTTTTTCACTCTTCTTCGCGGTGTGCAGTAAACAGTTTTTTTTTTGGATGAGAAGATCATCGATTTCCCACAAAAATAAATAAATAAATAAAAAAACACCAAAATTTAACATGCCTTTTCTATTTTTTAAATGCAATAAATATATACTCATGTATTTTGTCATAACAATTAGAATGTCGTACACTCTATCGGTAATATATTTATTATTATGTGTGTTGAGTTTAACATTAAAAGAGCGCAGAAAGAGCAATGAACCGAATCCCGTAGTTTCCCTTGGGGTATTGTCACCATATCTCTTCAAAATCTGAGGACATTCTCAAAATTTTCTATGGCGCATTCACACACTTTAAGGCATTAAGGCAAGGCCTCGTTTTTGCGTCACTTTATATTATGATACGAGCTTTTTCTCAAAATGCAAAATGTTGACTTATTTTTAGGCCAATAAGCGAAACATAAATGACTGATGATGAAATAATGAGATAAGTTATCTGATATTCAGTGATCCCCTTCACCTGTGGGCATCCGTAACCGTAAACCTGGTGATTTGAAGATCAAGAAGAAACAAGAAACCTGCTTATTAAAATCTCTAGCACTTGTATACGACCCACCGAAGACAGTGCTTCATTGGCTTATCTGACGCTTAATGACGAAGTATATTGTACTACGACCGAAGAGCCAAAACGACTCACCACTCTTCGAAACTATTATATATTCTTCATTTCATCTTTAACTAAAAAAAATTAGTTCGCTTTATCATAATGAGTTTTACGTGTAATTAGGACTCTGATGACATCTGTTTTGTCGTCTAGAATTTTTATGTAGTAGAAAAAAAAATAATTGAAAAACGTGTTTATGATTTGTTTGATGGATAATACAAACAAGCTTCTTAAGCTTGTTTCGGCTGCAATCAGGAATAGCTTATAGAAAATGACTTCCTAACCATCCAACTGAAAACATACTCGTATTCTTCTACCCAGTTACATTAAAAGAGGACATTAAATAGTTATAGCGAAATAAAATTCCGAAAGATATAGGTACAACGAAATTAAAACGTATGGCCACTACGCCGAGATTATGTAGCCAACAATAAAATACAATGCTGGCCTGGTCTTGCTACTTTAGTAAACTTTGAGGCTACTGGGGATATGTAAGCTTGAAATTATTTAATTTTCTACAAAGTAATTTGAGTAACGTAAGTAAATTATTCATCTTTAGAATATTAAAGTAAGATAATGTATCGGGTATTCGGAAAGTTGTCGATGATCGTAAGTTTCTTACTTAATAGTTCTTGTTTCGGTTCAGATGGAAATTTGCAATTGAATTCCAATTGGTTTTCCGAGCTAGAGATTTGATATTTCAGTTTGCAGTGACCCTAACTGCGACGCTATAGTAACTTCGACACAGAGGAATCACAGTATGTAAACATTACTTAAAAACATAATTGCATTATAAATATTAGGGGGTAGAATGTCGGTGAAATAGCAGGTCTAAAGAACGAATGATAATTATAACTTTTGATTAAATCCGTAACTCGCTACGTGTCCGCCATTTAACTGTGCAAATTTTTATTTGCGGGCTTGTTACTCCACCGCGTATTTCTGACAGGTTGCCTGCAATAATTTCATGTTTTAAAACAACTTTTAATTTTTCATTATACTTAGTTAGCGAGTTCAGGTGTATTTAAGTTTTTACAACGGTGCTTTAATATCATTTAAAATTCATATTTTGTTATTATTGCTATCAGTTTGTTATTATTAAATTATATTCAGTTGATATTATTATCGTTGGTTAGTATGTGTTTTGAGTAATTTAGTTAAGTAATAGTCTTTAGTGTAGCTGTGTCTATTCTTATTAACATTATTAAGAACGAGTGTATGGTAATCGGTTTAGAAGTATTTAAAGGAGATTTAGTAATAAAAAAGCTTGATATTTTTGCACAAACAATCTATTTGTATAAAACACCAAAAATGTTTGTACGAATGTCCACTATAGACTCCGACACCATCAACTGTGGTTTCGGTCAATTGATAAAGTCGATTTTCCACTTTTCCCATACAACAATTTGAAGATAATAATTTGGCGCATCAACACAAAAACACTGATCTGTCATTCTCATGAGAAATTTTTTTAGCGTAGTGGAACACGCTGGTTGTCCAATGGTATAATAATCTATACTAATATTATAAAGAGGAAAGATTTGGTTGTTTGCATTGAATAGGCTCCGAAACTACCGAACCGATTTGATAAATTCTTTCACTGTTAGGAAGCTACACTATCCCCGGGTGACATAGGCTATATTATATATTTTTTACTATTTTTCCCAAAGTGAAGCGAGGGCGATTTCCTAGTATAATATAATTGTAGATGTACTTCACTATTTCTTGTTAGATGGCGTTTATTACAATCATTAACCTAGTAATAGCCGCTAATTCCTCGGCTCCGTGCTTGATCTAATGAAGGAATCGCCTATAAAGTTTCATTGCCCTCGTAAAATGCTAAAATGTAGTTATAAATGTTAGATAGCCTCCTCAGATCTTGGTTTTCATCTCCTTCGAAAACATTTATTTGTCTTTGTAAGTATGCCTTTACAAATTTTAAGCTGATATAACATTTCAATTGCCTCGATTCTGACAACACTTAATTGTATTATGTACAATATTAAATAGTTGTCTGTGAAGTAAAAGCCTACAAACAATAGAATAGATTATATGAATTGAATTTATCGCCGCCTCCATTTCTATAGAATCTTGAAAGAAGCAAATAATTCGGCAACAAAATATGGTAAATATATCTTCAACTCTGATACGAAAACACATGAAAATATTTTACCGTTGCTTTGAGTGAAGACGAATGATCAGGCTGTTAAAAATATTATCAACATGCTAATATGTAAGTTTTAAATAAATCATTATCACATACAGCCTAATAAAAGCTATTGAATATTATTGCCTGAAAGGGGAGTATTCTGGTAGCATGTCGACATGCAATTAGATTCGGTATTGTGTCGAAATTTCGGCATGGCTTTACCTTGCCATAGATCTGCTAGATGTTATTAAAATAAATGTTTTGTAAACGCAAGAAATTCAGGATTCGTAAGTTTATTACTAATTTTTGAATTTGTATAACAAGGAACTAAAAATTCCTTCAGCAAAATTTAATATATTCTTGATACATATTTACACTAGCTTTAAGCATGGAAGAACTCTATAATTTTATTTTTATCATAAACTCTATTTGACGTTGATTATTTAAAACATTGTTGCAAATAAATATTTTTTACAAGCACCATAAAATTAAAATGTAATTTTATAACTACGCAGTTTAAACTTTAATTAAAGTTCATGCATTTGAGTAGAATTTCTTTGCAAAAATAATATCAAAATAGCTTTATTTTTATTTAATTCTGCTTCACTTAAATATATAATTGTTATTCATTAGTAAACTTATTGCAAACAAATATATTAAGTAGATAGGATATAACAATTAACGCTTGGTTCTTCGTACATTAATGTGGATATAAATACAATTCGTATTCAAATTCGCCGTCATTATCTCTGAAAGGAACCAATTTACCCCTATCCAAGCCATCGTTCTTTACTGCACCAAAATACCGTTATATTGGCTCTTTTTGAACATGTTTTTCTTTACACCTACGTAGTAGAAATACCACCTGCTCGCTTTATTTCCGTGCAATATCCCTCAAATGGCACATCGTGGTACGGGAAATATTTCCACGAATAATTAGGGGTACCTCGCTCTAAGCGTCGTAAAATGTGTGTTATTAATATGATCGTATTTGACTGATTGAAAATCGGACACTGAAATATTTAACTCGTTTTATTTGACGTTATATGAACTGATGGCAATGTATGTGTAATTTTTTTGCACGATTATTATTGAGAAACGTACCTATTTACGCGTAAGTAGTAGTACCTCGTAAGTTAGTAGTATCATAATTTTGTTTATACTCGTATGTATGTAATTGTATACGTATGTCACCGAACGAATACATGGGTGAAGTCACACACGTGAAGCAGAGCTATAATGCTCCTTGCCTGTAGACATCAGAAAATCACCTACTATAAGCTCCTTCAAGAATTAGGTCCGGCAGCAGTACCGGATATATATATATACTAGCTGTTGCCCGCAGCTTTGCACGCGGAAATAATTTGCAATAAAATATTGCGACTATAAATTGAGATGTAAGCTATCCTATCTTTCAAGTTGGATCAAACTGCACACGGTGTGCAAAGATTAAAATCGGTTAAGTAGTTTAGGAGTCCATCACGGACAAACAACGTGACACGTAATTTATATATAATAAGATAGAATATTGTATATAATAGAATATTGATAGAATATTGATAGATAGAATAGTGTATTTCAAATCTGGCATTGTTTGCACCTACTACATCTTCTCACCAGCTCCCAGGGTTGACTGCTAGAGAATGCTCATGTAAAAGGTATTCTCATGAAGAAAGCATATTACAAAGTTGATGAGTATTTAAATGACAAGACTGCTTGGACATGAGTTTTTTTTATATCAAATATTGCAATAAGTACGGTAGGGATTTGTTGAAGCGATGGCATTGAGTGACTTTCGAAAAGTGTTTGTAACAAACCTACTTCGCATAAACTTATTTCATTTCATTTCATTTCATTTCACTGCCATCAGGCATTAAGTCCGCCCATTGTACCCCTTAGTATTAAGGTGACAATAAAGGATAAATAAAAAGACTATGTGTGCAATTCACACGTGGTAGAAGTGAAACTTTCCAAAATTTTGGTTTCAAGATAATGAGATGAAAAAGCAATAAATCGAATCTTCTACCTTGTTCCTCGCGCCATCTATGAATACAACTTAGCACTTTTTAAAAATCTATCTAGCAATAAAACGAATCTTCTATCTTACTCCTCACGCCATCTATGAATACAACTTAGCACTTTTTAAAAATCTATGTAGCAATAAAACGAATCTTCTATCTTATTCCTCGCGCCATCTATGAATACAACTTAGCATTTTTACTGTCTGTATAATCGGTCGGTCGATCGACAGAATGAAAGAATGAAATTCTTATTTTTTGTTGATAAATTCTTTTAAAATATTTAAAAGAGCATTTGAAAGTATTTAAAAACAGTATAAAAATAAAACTAAAAAAAAAAAAAAACAAAAAAAAAATACTGAGAGACACGAACCTGCGCATCAGGTATTGTGTATCTACGTCCTGACCATTGAACTACGTAGAAGTTAAATTCAAAGACGAAATTAGAGGTTATATTATCTTACCTGTAGTTTTTTCGTTGCATCCGGTTTGAAATCACTAACGATTCTAAAGAAGTTTCACTTCAATAAATAGATAAACAAATAATGACCTGTAATTGACCTCGCTTCCTTTTTTTACCTGACGATAAGTGGCTATCGTCGCCCATGGAAATCAGCGACACCATAGGCATCACGAATGCGTTGCCAGCCAAAAAAGAGAGAAGGAAAAGAAAGAGAGAGAACTACCTCTCAAGCCCCGAGCCGGAACATGATGAGTCTTTTGACGAGTCTCAAAAGGTTATCGACGATCATTATAAGTATGCTGAAAATTACGAATTACACCTAAAACAAAATACCAATGTTATTTTAAAAACATAAAAGTTTAGTGGTATGAAAAATACTCCAATTTTCCCCTTTACCTATTAAAGTACCGGCGTACAAAACAAGCAACAAAACAGCCACAAAGAAGTACCAGCAATTCCAATGCTCGGTGCGCGCTTGACCGATTTTTTTCTCTGCCGTAATGAGAGCCTCTAAAGCAGCTAAGAACTCTAGAGTTGTCATTATTTTAATGAAACTCGTGGGGAATGCCCTTAACGAACTTGCGTAATATTTACACTTTATTTTCCAGGAGAATTGATGGAGCTCTGTGGGTATCCTAATTTATATGCTTTGGCCCATTTCTACTTAGTACAAGCAGTAATTGTATTTGGTTCGAGTTAATCTAATCGAGGACAAAAACGAAACAGTGTAGGGCCCAATCCCAACCTCTAGGCCTACTCACAAAAAGTCGGCCTATCAGAAGAGATAACGGCTAAAGCTGCTTTTTCTTTAGTACATAACCTTAATTCTCATTTACTGTCATGACAAATAAATAATTTTTTTTGTTGCCTCATACTTAGATTGAATTAATTATTGTACATAGGTCTGAAAATCTACTTAATTAGTTGGTAGGTACATCTGTGTATTTAAAGTATGATATAATCTTAACCATATTATAGTTAATTAGGAGGTATGTAAGTAGTTACTAGAACTTTTTATTATGCTTCTAGCAAATTATAACATTAGGCATATACCTATAGTTAGTGGAATTTTATCCAAAACTATTTAGGCGCGGGCCACACAGAAAAGACGTAAGACACGGACCCGTCGCAGTCGCGGCGCCCGTTTAATCTACTTTCATACAAAATGTATGCAGCCGTCGCGACGTAAAACATACAGAAAAGACGGGACGCCCGACACGACGTTTTCTCGTCGGCGCCCTATTGCAAAACATACAGAAAGGACAGGACGCGGGCGTGCGTAGGCGCCAGCGGGGGAGCGGAAAGGACGCGGAGAGCAGGTTCTAATTATTATAGTGATTAAGTACTCTGTGGCCGGGAAAAGCCCAGTGTGCACCGACCGTCACGCCCGTTCCTTGTCTTTTCTATATGTTTTAACGGCGCCCTGTCTGCGATGGGTCCGAGCCCCGTCTTCGTCTTACGTCTTTTCTGTGTGGCCCGCGCCTTAGTCACAAATACACTGTTCTTGCATTCACTAATTAATCTTAAAAATGATTCATAACTTTTTTTATAACTTATAAGTTAATGCTTGACTACAGTCCCACCTTACCATCTAAGTGGCGATGTAGTCATGGATGGTAAAACGCACTAACTTAGTAAAAGCCTGTTCACTCTTGCCTTGAAGACACTTATATTCGAGCGAAAACACCGACGCGGGCAATTTATTCCAATCCTTCGCTGTACGCATAATGAATGACGAAGCAAAGTGCGTGGTCCGTACAGGGGAGATGTTAACGACGAAGGGATGGATGGACGCCGTGCGTCGGGACGTTCGATGGTGGAAAGGGGATGGCGGAATCAAATCATGTAATTCCTGCGCACGCTCTCCAAAATGTGTCCTGTAGAATACCGAGAGGCTGGCAACTCTGCGCCTGTGGTCGAGGCTCTGAAAATTGGTCTCAGTCAATTTAGGGTCACCAATAAGCCTCTTAGCACGCCTCTTCAGGGAATCCAATGCTGACAGGTGGCATTTGGCAGCACCAGCCCAAATGTGACAGCAGTATTCTACACAAGGCCGGACCTGGGCTTTATACAAGGTTAAAAGCTGTTGTGGTGTGAAGTAACGCCGCACTTTTGCTATTCCAAGCTTCTTAGCAGCTACTTTAGCTTACTTATTTTAGATACTTTACATCACCGAACTGTCTAATTTTATTATGATAAATAGTTGTGTCAACTCACTGCTATTAGGTACGCCATTAATTTAATCAGTCATTGAATTTAATACATTCAGTTGAGCGTCAAACTTGGCTGGAGTCCAACCGAGCACTGTGTGTGACAACCTTACTGGTTCAAATTATATGATACATCTAATATGTATAATAATTATAACATAATTTAGTATGTTATTATATAAATTATATTACAAGTATTTGATAATGAATGTATTTTTAATAATGTTGGCGAGGGCTTGCGTCGATCCTATGGGTAGGTTAGACGTAATTTTGTTAAAAAGAAAATAAAAATTTAACACAGTTGTGGAGTATGCCTTAGACATCCTTAGCAGGACATTCCCTTGAGGGAATGAATAATAATTATTATGTCGAAATAGAATAGAGTAGAACAGAATAGAAAAACACACTGATAGAACACACACTGATAGAAATCACACTGATTCCCGAACGAAATACGACTTTGTTGATGTCCCGCCGTAATGCATAAATGCTAGAATATTCCGTTGGTTCCTAATGCAAAATATCAACATTACATTCACGGACGTGAAAATAACCCGGACGTCACCTTGTCTTATCTAGAGTGACGCCGCCCGCTTACCATGTATGCGTAATTTATAGTGCGGTCCGACGCGATAATGGCGGCCGATTATAACATCATGGTGTCAATGTGTGCGTGTGATATTTGTACGAATAGAGGACTTGGTATTACTATGGGTGCCTCACTGAATTTGTTGTTAACATTCCGTCTGTGCTTTTTTAAGTCTGTGATTACATTATGTCAATACTAGTGTTCTACCTGCGGCTTTCCCCGCGTTTTTCCAGGAAAATAAGTATCTTATATCTTATTCTAGATCATGCGATGGCGTTGAGTGACTTTCGAAAAGTGTTTATAACAAACCTACTTCGAATAAACTTATTTCATTTCATTTCATTTCATTTCATTTCATTTCATGGTCTACCAGTGTGTTAAACATGCAAATCGGTTCAGAAGTTTTTGTGTAGGACAATAACAAACACCCATATATCCTCACAAACAAACTTTCCCGTGTATTACATTAGTAGGATGTAGGCTGTATCGTAAAACACATTATTTACTCTCTTATTACCTTTACCGTTTTTCACGCAAAGTAAAAATTAAAACAACTTGATTATTATTCACTGCCAAGTTAGTTTGTCGCGGTTTCAACTTACAGTCCACTGACTATTTATAACTCTTTTCATTGTAAGTTATGTGATGAGATGTTATTCAGGTGGAATTGAGGGAACTCCTCAGGTATATAGTATAAATAATATGGTGATTTCGATAGATTATGTTTCTCGAAGATTATATTTCATCAATTATTTTTGCGGTAAAATTCAGATTATTCACTGTCAACTGCAAAATGTTTTAACATATTTAGGATACTAGAAATTTTGTTAACAACCAACTTTTAATTCATATAGGTACTTCTTTAGTGTCACCGTAAAAACGAGACTTGAACTTTTTCACCTACTTGCTCCTTAAGTAAAAAGTTTGAGTTAGGTTCATTCTAATTTAGAGTTACTTATTATGCCCTAATTAATTGTCCTAATCCTGCTATTGTTATTTTGTTACCATAGTATGTTTTGTTTCAAGTTGGCACATAGCCAGCTTGGAGAGTTGTGCGTTAGACAGTATTACAATTGCTACTAAAATTACATCAGTGTGTCTTATAATACAAGAGCCTAAGAATATTAGAAATCATTGTTCATAGTAATGTAATTATATTTTATGTAGTGGCTTAGCTTATTATTACATGAGTTATTTGATATTATATTATACTAGTGGATACCTGGCGTGTTCCAGTACACTAAAAAAATCTGATGAGAATAACAGATCAGCGTTTTTGTGTTCACGTTTACGTTGATGCCATCTTTACAGAAAATTATCTATTATGTACTATTGTCTTCTGTGATATTATCTTCAAATTGTTGTTTGGGAAAAGTGGAAAATTGACTTTATCAATTGACGGAATGTTGCTAATGCATTGTTTTAGTAGTCTCAAACCACCATCGGCTTAAAGGACAAATTACATTAAATAACGGTTTTTGCTATATGAACTAGTGCTATATGCCCCTCATGCAAAGAAGGAAGAATTTATTAGGTGTAATAAAATTTTATAAGGATGCCATTAAATATTTATTCAAATATGTATCTTATCAGCCTATTTAAATTTCCTATTATTTTTTTTTTATTTCAAATTTTGTAGATTATTTCCGCGAAAAAAAAATAATTAATGGTGCGTTCCTTTGTATGGTTTTAATCAGTATTATTTTGTATTGTACAATGACTCCACTGTAGGGCTTTGTAGTATTTATAAAGAAAAAAGATCCTTGCTGGGTTATTCCGCGTGAACCATTGTCGTATATAAAAACTATTCGAGTTCCGTGTAATTATTCTTTAGCCGGGATAAAGGGAACCCACATTTCAAATAGAAACTTGTTGTTTTATTAAAGTAAAACAAATGAGTACCATGAGACTTTGTATAAAGAGAAAGTACTCGTATATGTAGAAAATACAGAAAAAAGTACTCAAAGATTTGATGCTCCTTGCATCATTTTCCATTGTAAATGAATAATCACTTAGTTGATCTCAATGAGTTAATCTAAATTAACATTAAATCCTACTTAGGGCGGCTTCATTAGACAAATACATACAAGCCACATACTACAATGAAACATAGATAATAGGAAAACGCCGTGATGTCTCTCTATGGACATTTGTTTTTGAATGGCTAGTTGCTGTTAGTCCTAACAGCCATTTCAGCGTCACGTGGACACAGAGACTCTCCTGTCCTGTGGCGTGAGAGGCCCCTGAAGGACTCAGCCGTGAAGACATATTTTATGGGCGTTATATACTCAAGACCTTGGGAAGTAGAGGTTTGTGAATGTCCTAAAAGCCCCTATAAATATATGTATATCCATAAGCGAAATTACAGCTTTCTAGTACTGGTCTCTGCGCTATGTTGTGGACAGACGTATGCACGGACATGATGAAATTGTAAGATATATAATAATATATAAAAAAAAAACACCAACACGATATGCCAGTATTTCTAAGTTTTTAGGTTAGAAGGGTTTTATTATAGAATAGTTCTATTACATCAGATTTTCATAGATTCTCTGTAAAATCTGAAATCAAACAGAAAAAACCTATTAATAATCCCATCATACCTCAATCAGAGAAAAAATATACAAACATATTTGATAAGCATCGCAATTTATACTTACAAAGGTTTGATTGGGTTTCTGTTGAGACGAGCCTTTTTCTTTGTATTTAAGTTTTCAAGTATCCCTAATTGTCATGTCGTTGCCATTGATCTGGCCTTAACAAGTCTCGAGAAAAGAATAATATTAAATTCTCAATTGCAATATTTTACTCGTCTCGTATCTTTGTTTGAGGTAAGTCTTATTTTTCTATTTCAGTCAGAGATACAGTCTTGAAAATATAGTTAAGTACATAAGTGTATTACAAAAGATTTCAATAAAATTGAAAATAACAAAAGATGAATAAGGAATATTGAGGCATTGATATAAAAGAGAAAATGTATTGTACTCTAATAAGCAACAACCCCATCAGACATCGCAGAAATGTTTCTGCAATACGAGTTGCCGCCCGCGACTTCATCCTCGCACATATGATTTTTTTAATGCTTTGAGCAGGCAAACGAGCAGGGTCACCTGATGGTAAGTGATAACCGCCGCTCATAGACATTAGCGACACCAGGGGCGTCTCAACGCGTTGCCGGCCAAGAAGATGACGATAGACCCGCTTCTTGAAGGACCCCATGTCATAGCTTAGAGGGAACACCGATGCAAATATATCCTCCATTTTACCCCTTTATGGAGTTAACTTTTAATCAGGGATTAAGGATTGATTTTCAAAATCTGTTAAAATAGATGTTTCATTATATTTATCCCGAAAACCAACACGAATCTTCACAGTCCTATCTACAAAAACCACAGATTTTCAATTAAACGTACCTCTTATTTGCGCCTGTTTGGGAGGGATTGATTTTACGGAAATACCAGAGTAAGTATTCATTCATGATAGTGAAAAAGCTAAATCCTGGTTTTAGTACGTAAATCAGCTTAATTTTAAAACAGGTTTGAAAAAACTTTAACCCCTATTTACTCTCTTTAGGGGTTGATTTTGATAACAACTAACGGGATACATTGATAGTAACTAAACCTCAAATGCTGCAATTATTTTACACTTTATTTATTCTTAAGTCAACTCCTCGAACAATTTGTCAAGTAAATAAAAACAGCTATTTATTTAATGAAGTAAAATGTTCTTTTTTAACGTTTTAATATTGCTAATGGTTAAAACTAATTACTAATGCACTACTTTGCTCAGGATACAATCTAAGACCATTTCCAATACAATTGTACGTCGTTTTAACGTCGGCGAAAGTACGGTCTCTTTGTCTTTATTTTGCTCGTATAATTTTTCGTTCTTATCCAAAGTGCTTCGTTTCCTTTGTTTTATTTGTTTTTTGAGTAAGGTAATATCGTCTTCGTCAATTATTACGCCTATTCAGAAAAGCTTTATGTTAAAGTAGTAGCTTTTAAGTATTTTATCTCACTCCCTCTTTCTATTCGATTCTTAGCCTGTGGGCTTCGATCACTAATACAGAACTGATCGAAGCCTGTGGGTTATATTTGAGTATTCAGATAAGTTGGTTTGATTTCTTAATGTATCGCTAGGTGCTTTGAGCTTGCAGGTTAAACGTCATTATGAGTTTGATTTCATCTAATCCCCAAACCAATTTGAACGTTTCGGTAGTTTTTTTTTGACAATTGTGCCTCCTTCGCTACAGACTGAACACCACAAGCTTACAGCATTTATTAGTCTTAAAGAACTATACATATACTTGAAATTACCTAACCAGCTTTATGGGGCTTGAAGACAGTTAAAGTAAGTTTCGTCTCAAAATTTTAAATTACAATATTATGTCCTAAATATTCTAAATCGCATTGGTTCTATTTGAGGTATTCACTTCATCTGCCAAACAAACAGCAGAAGCACGGCTGCCAGTTAGGTTCTTCAGTGTTGTGATTCTCCCTACTATAATGTCCACATTCAATACTAAATTTTTCTAACCATCCATACTATAACACAGGCAAGATTTCGCATAAAAAAGCGGAACAAACCACACGACCTTAAAGTTTTTCATAAAGGAATATCCGTTGAAGTACAAACCATAACTCTCTTACTCAAAGCCTATCCATTACTATCAAAGCCGCGTACCGCTGTCGTCTCGTCCCCGCATCGTTCAGGCTCTTTTCACGCAGTAAATTAATGACAGGGCTCGCACGAACTTTTTATTTAATACTCCACAGGTCAGGAGCGAGCTTAGGGATAAGGAACAAACGCCTAGCGGGTTTGAGAAAATAAATTGTTTAGGTAGTTTTGAAATGAAATGAAATAATCTTTATTCATGTAGGTATCACTGATACTCTTATGCACGTCATTTTTTGAAGTGAAACTTCTTTAGAACCGTTAGTGATTTGAAACCGGATGCAACGGAAAAACGACAGGTAAGATAATATAACCGCTAATTTCGTATTTCAATTTAAGTTGTCCGTAGCCCAATGGTCAGGACGTAGACACACAATGCTGATGCCATGATGATGCGCAGGTTCGCGTCTCAGAATATTTCTTTTTTTTTTGTTTTATTTTTTTTTTTGTTTTATTTTTTTTAGTTTTATTTTTTACTGTTTTTAAATACTTTCAAATGCTCTTTTAAATATTTTCAAAGAATTTATCAACAAAAAATAAGAATTTCATTCTTTCATTCTGTAGATCGACCAGCCGATTATACAGACAGTAAAAATGCTAAGTTGTATTCATAGATGGCGTGAGGAGTAAGATAGAACATTCGTTTTATTGCTAGATAGATTTTTAAAAAGTGCTAAGTTGTATTCATAGATGGCGCTTCGATTTATTGCTTTAAGATTCGATTAGAAATAGAATTATTTATAAAATACTGTAATATACATGTTTTATGTATAACGGAACATTGGTTACCAAGCACTCAAAATCTTGTCAGTATAGGTAATTATAAATTGTCAAGTGCATTCTGTAGAGAGACTGCAATTCATGGTGGATCACTAATATTAGTGCACAACAATATGTCTTGTAAAGATCGTAAAGACATTGTTAGTCTTTCTATTGAGCGCACTATTGAACTGGCCTGTGTGGAACTGGAGCGGTTTGTTATAGTTTGCGCGTATCGACCCCCCTCTGGTGATTTTACTATTTTTGAAGATACATTGGAGGATGTACTTAAACGGTTATGTGTTTCTAGAAAAGGATTAGTGATATGTGGCGACTTCAACGTAGACATTTTATCAGATAGTACTATGGCTACTAGGCTACTAAGTTTGTTTAAATGCTTTAATTTAAATCCATTATTCAATGAGCCAACCAGAATAACTGAAACTACAGCTACTTGTTTAGATAATATCTTTTGCAATTGTGAGATTTTAAATAAAGAGATATTCAGTAAGTTGAAGTCAGACCACTGCGGACAAAAAATTTCGTTGTATAATTCAATCACTAAGAAAAAACAAATAATAAAATGTAGACCAATAACTAAAAATAAGATTTCAACTTTTAAAGAAAAAATCCACTCGGAAATGCAAACGCAGTTAACATTACAACAAAGAGATCCAATAAAACTATATAACACATTGTCTAATAACATAAATAACGAATTTAATAAAATATTCAAGTTTAAGTATGTAGATCTAGCTAAAAATAGTAAATTTAGTGATTGGGCTACTGTAGGTATTTATAAAAGTAGGAACAGGATGTATGACCTTTACGCCGAGAAACAATACAATTTTTCTCCAACTTTCCAGGAGCACGTGAGAAATTATTCTAAAATATTTAAAATTGTTTGTATTCAGGCGAAATCAATGTACATAAAGAACAAAATTATTAATTCGGATAACAAGATAAAAACCACTTGGAATATAATTAACAGTGAGAACGGTAACGCAAAGTCCTGTGATTTCAATTACGAATTATTGATTAATAATAATATAATCAGTGCTGATAAAGACGTGGCAAGCGAATTTGAAAATCACTTCCGTAATATTCCTATAACATTAACCAGTTCACTAGCTTCTTCACCGACGGAAGCACTTTCTATATTAAAAAATCATATTAATGAATGTAATATTTTATTTGAATTTCAACATATAACCGCTAGAGACTTAATTAAGGCCTTTCAGTCTCTGAAGGTAAAGAATACGGGTGATTTGTGGGGCATCTCGGTGAAAATAATACAGCTTATTATAGGTATTATAGCTCCATATTTGGTCGTAGTTTTTAATAAATGTATAGATCTAGGTATCTTTCCAGATCTTATGAAATGCAGCAAAATCATTCCACTTTTTAAAACAGGTGAAAAAACTGATCTTAATAACTATAGACCAGTTTCTGTTTTACCAACCCTTAGTAAAATTTTCGAAAAGATAATATTGAATCAAATGCTAACCCATTTCAACAATAATAAATTATTACATCCTGAGCAATACGGTTTCACTAAAGGCCGTAGTACAACCGATGCCGGGGCTAGGCTATTAAAGCATATATTTGAAGCATGGGAGGCGTCACATAATGCCATAGGAGTATTTTGTGACTTATCTAAGGCATTTGATTGTGTTGAGCACGAAACATTGCTGTTTAAACTTGGCCACTATGGTATAAAAAACAAGGCCCTTAGCTTGATCGCGTCTTATTTGAGTAATAGAATACAAAAAGTCAGCATAAACGATATTAAGTCATCGGGGTCACCGGCTGTGATGGGTGTACCGCAGGGCTCGATCTTGGGTCCGTTTCTTTTTCTGGTATACATTAACGATTTACCACATTATGTAAAGAACCAAGCGGATATTGTACTATTTGCTGATGATACATCACTAATATTTAAGTGTGAAAGGAATAAAGTAAATTTCGACGACGTAAATAGTGCTCTTTCGCATGTATTGCGTTGGTTCACTATCAATAATTTACTATTAAATGCAAAAAAAACGAAATGTATAGAGTTTGTGCTACCTAATGTTAAAAAAGTCAGCAAATCTCTTAAACTAAATAACGAAACATTGCATATGGAGGAATCGACGGTCTTTTTAGGGGTGACCTTAGATAGTAAACTTCAATGGGGCCCACATATAACAAATCTCGCGACAAAACTCGGTAGGGCTGCTTTTGCTGTTAGGAAAATAAGGCAGTATACAGACGTCGAAACTGCTAGGATGACTTATGTCTTATGCCATCTTGCTGTGGGGCAAAGCAGCCAATATAAAACAAATTTTCATACTCCAGAAACGGGCAGTTAGGGCTATTTATAAACTTAGGTCTCGGGAATCTTTGCGTGAAAAGTTCAAGGAAATAGGTATACTTACAGTAGCTTCCCAGTATATCTTTAACAATGTAGTTTTTATACGGAAGAATATAAACGCGTATAAACAAAATTTTGATATTAATAATCGCCATACGAAAAGAATGCATCAATTAGTTACGCCTTCGTTCCGCCTAAGTAAAGTGCAGCGATCTTTCATAGGGCTTGGTATACATTTTTATAATAAAATCCCAAAATTAATACGTGACTTGCCAATAGAAACTTTCAAAAAACGTGTAAAGACACAATTGTTAGGCAAGGGATATTATAGTGTAGACGAGTATTTAAATGACAAAGACGCATGGAAATGACCAGCTCTGCAACCAGTTCCGCTCAGAATAGTAAATACTTTTGTATTATTATCTTTTTTTTGTAATATTTTTTAAAAGATGTGCTGAGGAGTTTCTTTAGGCTTTTCTTCTCCTCCACGATAAAGCACCTTCCGAAAAGCCAAAAAATGACGTGCATAAGTGTATCAGTGATACCTATATGAATAAAATATTTTGACTTTGACTTTGACTTTGATTTATTGCTTTTTCATATCATTATCTTGAAACCAAAATTTTGGAAAGTTTCACTTCTACCACGTGTGAATTGCACACATTTTCTTTTTTTTAATCTACCAGCTTTTCGGAAAGGTGCTTTGTCATGGAGGAGAAGAAAAGCCATAAAGAAACTCCTCAGCAAATCTTTTAAAAATAAAACTTATATCTATTACAAAAATAGGTATTCTCTAACCTGTGCAGAACTGGTTGCCTACTGTTAAAACTACTGTTTAATATTTTTATTATTAGTTTCTTGTTACTTATTCTGATAACTGGCGTATTTGCCTATCTGTCGTTAAAATATTCACTGGACGAAAAAGTTGAATTTACCAACACTATAGTGATATAGACAAAATAATATATATACTATTATTTCTTCTGTGATTTAGAGAGATTTAGACTGATTAAAGATAAATTATGAAAATAAATAAACGAAAATTGCAATGCGCAAGACTATCATGAAGACGAACATTATAATATTTATTGTGATGTAAGTATTCAAGATCAAAGTTTCAAGACATTCAATTTTTCTATTTTTACATCAATTACTAATACTAATGTTTTTAATAAGAAACGCAAGGTTAGGTAGGAAACGGAAAAAAATATAAATCGTATTATAAATTAGGAAGTAAAAAATACGTATTATTTTATTATTGACAAGGTTGACAAGCAATTTAAAAGTCAGTAACTGATGAACACGTTTCCTAAAATTGGAGCATCATGTGGGTAGTCAACTCTACGAATGTACCCGCAAATTGGAGCATCATGTGGGTAGTCAACTCTACAAATGTACCCGCAAATTGGAGCATCATGTGGGTAGTCAACTCTACGAATGTACCCGCAAATTGGAGCATCATGTGGGTAGTCAACTCTACGAATGTACCCGCAAATTGGAGCATCATGTGGGTAGTCAACTCTACGAATGTACCCGCAAATTGGAGCATCATGTGGGTAGTCAACTCTACGAATGTACCCGCAAATTGGAGCATCATGTGGGTAGTCAACTCTACGAATGTACCCGCAAATTGGAGCATCATGTGGGTAGTCAACTCTACGAATGTACCCGCAAATTCGAATCTTTTATGACTTGCGCCGAGACTGCAAAGGAGCTATTACTGAGAACCCGAAGGTAAGCAAAGCGAGTGCCATTCTGTGACAGTCGCAGAAATATAATTCAGTTCGGTATGTTGCCCTTTAATTAGATCTAGTAATTAGGGCTTAAGTAAACTCAGCCACAGACGTTTGAATTAGTTTCGCAGATTTGGATTCAGTCTTTGTTCGCCTGCATTAGTGAAATACGGTATTACTCCTTTGATACTATTATCGAATTAAGGGAATGACGTTCGTAAAGGTTATTTAATATAGGGATTAAGGGATAAGCCGTCTATAGTGCTGGTAAAATTATAGTATAATTATGTAATTATATTGTGAATTATAAATTTAAATACTAATATATAATAATAATTTATAATACTATAAACAGAGGTTTCAGAAAACAAAACTAAATTCATATAAATGTCCTAATCATCTACCACCACACCCACAGAAACATGCACTACAATAATTAAAAGTAGGTATATACCAACATACATACCAGCTACCAACACGTGTTTCGCCATTTCACTATTAACCATCATAGAGTCAACTTAATCTGATGATGCTTCGTTTCGTGGCGGAACTCTTAACAGTTACGTGACTTACGACAAAAACTCCCAAGTCCCTCATTGTACATCGAAATAAATGACTCTGATTCCTATTTAAAGCAGTAACTTCTTTTAAATTCCTTTATTCGTGTTATTCCTTCCAAATTTACTGTTGACGTAAAAGCGGACATTGCAGACGGGAAAAAATCGCAACATTTCAGCCGTGTTCAGAGCTCTTTCATAGAATTTCAGTACGCTCCAAACCCTCTCATTCAGAAACCTTCTGACCACGGAGGATCGTAATAGCTGTTGCCTTTAAAAAAAGTTAAATAAGCAGCATTCGAAAATAATTCCGTAACTGAAATAACGACGGGCAGGATAGTCGAATTTGAAAGTTTAAAAGCGAAGCGGACTGCAACTGGTAACTTTTTATGGAGATAAACTGGTAAGCGAGCGTAAAGTCGGACCGTTTGGTTTGAAACAACCATTGAGAATATAGACGGCCGCAAATAGCTATCGTGTATTCAAAGAATTATGTAAACTTCTATAATGTTTACGATATTATTTATTAAAAAATTGAGTAAGGTAATATTCCTTATTCTACCATTTGTTTTCTTCGGAGCGTATTTAAATTCTTCAATTGGTAACCCCAAAGATTAAGTTTTTTTTACGCTTATTAAGTCAATGCTACGAAAACGGTTCTTTAAGTTTGGCATTAGCAATTCCCTTTCAAGCATTTTGATTTCGAAATTCCAGGTAATGCATAAAATAACCCTAATGGAAAGTAAATCCTCAACGGAAATTTCCACCGCTAACAGCATGACAGATCCTCTTTGGCCGCACAAAATCCAAACGGCAATCGGACAAATATTAGCTCGTCACGCAAGTTAAGCTCCCACTCGAGTGATACCAAATGATTGTGATATGCACAAAGCGAGCACAAAATGAGTCCGGCAACCGCTTTTCACAGAGTTCGCTAGGCCGAGTTCGATACGAAAGGTAAAAGTCCTATCCAACTAATATTATAAACGTGAAAGGTGGAGGATATTATCGATGTTTGTTACTCTGTTATGCAAAAATTAGCGAAAAGATTTTCGTGAAATTTAGCACATAGGAAGGGCATAATCTGGAATAAGTTATAGACGGGCGGAGACCTAGCAGTAGAAGAAGCTATAGCTAGAAGTTGTGTGTCCCTGTGTGTAATAGTATGTATCTTCCATTAATATTTAACGCTATTTAATGCTAGTTTTCGTTGGCTACGTTGATAACAACTGGCAGTACCTTGTTGAATCACAGGCACCATGATAAAAGAGAAGCTTGCAGCCACTAAGTACGCGGCAGCGTTTATCGGTCATTTTCTCGCGCCTACATTTTCCTCGAGTGGCATCATTAGAGGAATTTCTCACCAGTTTCCAAGACGGTGAAATTGCTTCCATTTCTTCATTTTTATTAAAATGGTTGCTATGTTAAGTTTTGTGCGAATAAACCTGCCTTGAAATGTTTTCAAGACACGTGACTTTGCTAGCTTTAAATAAGGATGATATGCTATAATAAAATATACATAGGTACATAATAAGCAGAAATTCACGCTTTGTCCATAAGAGTTGAAAATATAATTTATTTTCAAGGTTTTATTTGAATTTATCCTCAAGTAATTGTATTTTTTATATGTAGTTTAATTATTTATTAGAATATATTTAATTTTAAAATAAAATTAATTCAAAAAAGCACCAACATGCAGGTAGGTTTGTGGAACAGTTGAGTGTTAATATTTATAAAAATTAATACAAATATAATTGGTGTTTCTCTGAAATCCCCATCATTCACCAAGATGTCCTCACTGGTAATTCTGTGAATTAAATTCTACACAGAGTCAATAACAGAATTATTGTATTTACTTTTATTATTTGTTCATAATCCCAATTAACTTCAATGTTTAAAACTTTTACAATACACGGTATTAAAGTCTATTCTAATTAGCAATTTGCTGAAATATTACAACAAACGATTAAAAGGGTCGAATGCAAATCGTGGCGTTATTACAGAATATTGCCCACAATAATATTATTTATTCACGGGACTGCGATTTGACATCGTAAATGAAACAAGGCAAGTGAATAAATTAGGGTTGTCACCACAAATGCGGTCGACCGGTGACGTGACATCATGAGTTGATATTGGTGTTACGTCACAATGTGATGATGACTTTGAAATCAATTTAAAATATAAATTATCATATTCGGTAGATAGATACTATTATTACTACGGTTATGCTGTTATAATATATGTCTCCAAAAAACACGAGATTGTAACCATTAATTTATAATCAAAAAGATAAATGGCCTGGCATTCTTAGTTCTCCAGAAATATTGATAATTACGAACTAACTTTATCCATTTTTCATACACAAAGTCACACAGACACGCAAGTAGCGTGTCAACCCTGCGAGATGTCACGGCAAATCGACGTATATTATTGAGCTTATTTAGTACGTCATTTCCGTAAAAAAGTGTCACCACCGTACCTGCTTGTACCATCCGATAATCCAAATATCACAATAAAACAATTTCTTTACTGCGTCCCAACACGCAAAAATGTTCAAAACTCCTAAAAGATTCATGTCGGAAGTTAGCAATTAGAGGGTTAAACAGTCGTTAGGAACATTTGGAGGCAGTATCAACCAAACGTTCTTTGATTTATTTCGCGATAAAAACTTTATGTCCGTATTTTTGTTATGACAATTTTATTGGGATTAACATTATTAGCCACTTTAATGGTTTCAATTTCTGCAACTGGAATGAAATTGAATATCCTTCCCATAATAACTGTGTAGGTACTTACTGCTCAACATAATAACAGTATAATGTGAGCGTCTTCAAGGCAATCATGAATAGACTTAGGTACTAAGTAAGTGTGCTTTACTGTCCTAGATTACATCTTCACTTGTAGTCAGCTACTTAGTAAAATTAAAAACATATTATTATACTCCATGCTTTTTTATCAAATGGGTAGTTGCTATTGGTCCTAGCCAGCTTCTCGGCCCAGAAGACATATTTTATGAGGTGGGAGTGATAGCTCCAATAAGGGCTTCTGTGAGATTCGGCTTAAGACGTTTCCTGGTGTTTCTCCATCCATCCGCCATCGGGGCAAGACTGTCGCTCAGGCGGGAAATCCTGAATGGCAAGACCTGGTAGTGCATGCAATGTGTCTATGTGGTGTGATTGGCCACATACCTATGTGGCCGCTTGGACAACCATGGAGTTTGGATGAGCTTCAGTGGACTTGAAGTAGTTAGAGGAGAGTAATTCATGTAATGAGCTAAGCTGGGAAGCTCCAAATTGCGAAGGAGATAATTGCGTATAAACCACGGGCAGCATGGCCATGCACAAGAAGCAATTTTGAATTCGCTGCAGCGTGATGATTTATCTGTGTTCAAAGACCATCCATCCATCCATCTATCCATCAGCCCTTGGAGGTCCACTGCTGGACATAGGCCTCCCCTAACTTGCGCCACTCTGACCGGTCCTGAGCCTTCTGAATCCAGCGGATGCCCGCTGTCTTCTTCAGGTCGTCGGTCCATCTTGTCGGGGGGCGTCCTGTACTCCGCTTTCCGAGACGCGGGCGCCATTCGAGGACCTTTCTTCCCCAACGGTTATCGGTCCTTCGCACTATGTGGCCAGCCCATTGCCACTTCAGCCGGCTAATTCTTTGAGCTATGTCGGTTACCCTTGTTCGTCTACGGATCTCCTCGTTTCTGATACGATCACGTAGAGAAATACCGAGCATAGCCCTCTCCATAGCCCGCTGTGCTACCCTGAGCTTGTGGATTAGGCCAATAGTGAAGCACCACGTCTCGGATCCGTATGTCATCACTGGCAACACACACTGCTCGAACACCTTCGACTTCAGGCACTGAGGTAGTGTTTTGGACGACAAGATATGACGCAGTTTCCCGAACGCAGCCCATCCGAGTTGGATTCTACGAGTGACTTCTTTCTCGAAGTTGGACTTACCCATCTGGATCACTTGTCCCAGGTAATTGTATTCGTCTACAACTCAAACTCACTCGTGGTTCAAAGACCACGCTGGTGTAAATCATAACCGGTCGGACGCAAGTTTTGTGAAGTGTCGTTTTGTTACGGAGAGACATTTTACTCGTCTTGCCTATCATCGGATGCAGTCACCCTAGTATGATGGCGGCCCTGTTTCTAACCTGTTTGATATGCGTGTGGGAATTAATATGTTCGTTAAGAGTAACTCCAAGGTACCTATTTAACTTGTTTTCGACCAGTAGAATGGACCAATAGCATGGATCATGGTTACGAACAAACGAAATATGAATATTAGCCATTCTCTTTATCGCCATCAAGAATAAAATAGATTCTAAGTACCTGTTTATTATGATAAAAAATATTAATCACTAACACTGAAAAACTGCAACGTTAAATGAACTACTCAACACTAGTACGTTTATGTGATAATTATTAGGCTATAAAATACGTGTAGGAAAATGTCTTTATTTATTCAGCACCCAATGGTCCCGGGCTTGCGTAATAAATGGCATAAGTTGGCACGCGGGCCTTAACAAAGCCTTTGTTCCGGGGAAAGAAACTTATTATGTTTCGGGGAAGGTCCATAATATTAATTTGGAATACCAATAAAGTTCGGGATCATTATTTATTTATCATCACGTTACATTATTTTATGTTTATTTAATGATTTTTTACGTGTATCACTGTTTATACAATGTTTAATTGAACTGTTTTTTTGTTTACAGGTATGTCTGTAAAGCTGATTAGTGTGGTGAGTTGCCACATATTTGCAGTTTGTTTCAGTTTAGAAATCGTCTATGTAAAATAGTCTACATAAATAGTTAATAGTTTGGAAACCGGGTCTTGTAGCTAATCCGCGTCATTGTTATTCATCACAGCTTTTTTATGCTCGTTTACATAACATTGGCATGGGATTTGCTTCAATAATCTTATGCGCCCCAATACGGCTAAATTCCTTCCTTTATTTAATCCTAACAGAACAATATTTTAATAACTATTTTGTTAAGACGCGTGGATGATTTTATATCCGTTAATTAAGGCACCCATCGAGTTCATAATGATATGCTTAGTTGTGTTTAATCTCTTTCATGCTCGCGTGTATTATTATACTCATCACTCTGAAATCTGATCTAATCATGTTTAAGCAACGTTATTAAAACGAAACTAATATTTGCGATTTACTTACAGTGCTTTATACTGATCAATTATATTTTGACATGCTTGTGTGTGTAAATTTTATAATCTCATTACTTTTGTAAATCTTAATATTTAACAGTAGGTACTAAAATAATAACTATGCTGATACTGTATAGTGGTATATATAACATAACCGTCAGAGACTTGTAATGTAAGAATTGTATCGTAATTGTATATTTTGCAAGTTACATTTTCAGTCAAAAACTATATTATACCTTGTAGTCTTGAGCTACAGTTATTAAATTTTGAATTATAAATAAGCTAAAAAGCTTTAATAATCGTGCCAAATTTCATGTATGTTGGTTAAATAGGTCTCGAGTTGTGAAGGGGTTAAAAGTAGCTCGAAATGGTTATTTATTTATTTATTTATTGCCACAAACGTGTGATAATTTTACAGGATCTTATAAAGCGTAGTATACACACGACCCAGGCTGGGCACGGCAGAAAACACATAATATTCTTGAAACACAATTTTAAATCTTTACAACTTACTTGGTTCGTGTAATATGTAGTGTTCGTGTAGTATAGGTACACATTACACATGGCGCTGCGTTACCAATTCCCTTTTTTAACTTTGGTTGGAAATGCTTCTGCGTGTCTTGATAGATGTATATTTCAAATAGGTACTATAAATTACGAAGTATACCATAATCCATAATTTATAAAGAAAATAATAAGAAACATTTCATAGTTTAGGTTTCAACCTGGTTTAGACCGCTAACATCGGTTTTGGGGTGCAAATCATTTTTAATTGATCTTTTTCTACATGTTAAGGAATATAAACTTTTGCTTCGGGTGGTGATCGATAATTCAAAGAACACTTTTATTATAGGCAGATAAATAATAAAACTCTCTCTGTCTCCCTTAATGGTGTTAGTTTTATCGAAAAAGAAATTGCATTCTTTCAGAATGAGGGACTATGTATGTCGCAAAGCACTTTGTTTGAGCGTGAAACATTCCAACCGTCAAAGAGACATGAGAAACCTGCTGTACGCTGCTGTACGCCTAGATATTTCATGATCAGGAACTCAGACAATTTTCATGGTAATTTATTATTTTTGTAAAAAAATTAATCATTATACGCGAAAAATAATAGAGTGTACGTAATTACGGTAATACGTTTATATGATTTTAATATACAATATTGATACGTGTGTCGAAGATTTCCAAAGGCATTCAACATTTTGACACGCGGAATTATAGAAAATTTGACGCAAAACAAATAACAAAATAGGCAGAAGTATTTAAAAGATGCATACAAAGAGTAGAATGTATCCTTTTTGTTTAACATAGTGACAAGCACTTAACTATTACGTTACTCAAAGACACTCATAAACCTCTCCACGAAAGCTAAAAACTTTGTTGTAGTGCAAATACGAAATGTCGACGAAGCATATATACATTTTGAACTTTAAATGCAAAACTCTAGAACTATTTTGCCGCAAAGTAAACTCAACAAAGATATCATGACTTGTAATTGTACTAAAACTGCCTCTTGCCTTGCTTTGCACGAGTTTTTATGCCCTCGGGAATGTGGTTATCTAAATGTTAATCTAATTTAGCGACGGTGAAAAAAGATGTCGCCAGGTCAGCGACTGCGAATATGGTGCTTGCGGAAAGATTTGTAAGTTTGACGTTTTTGGTTTAAAATGTTTGTCTCCATAGCTGAAAATTGAGCTGATACCACATACCTATTCAAGATTTTTCTTCTTTGTTTAGTCGCAGTAATTTCCCCTAATAACACAAAGAAATGAATGGACACCTCGTTCATAATTATTTAACAGGAATTGGTGTATCAGGATTGACAATTATTTATTGATTGCAGCTTGATTTTATGGTTTAGCAACATAATAATATTGACATCCAACTTAGCTATGTTTCAATATGATAGGTACGAACATATTATTGTTTCTGCAGTATGCAGAACTTCAATACTGAATTTTACTAGAAATATCTGCAATGTTTCAATATATGCAGAAATTCTACAGTGGTTAAGCTAACGTTATATTGACATTCTGAAATTTGCTCGTGAAATAAAACTACTTATCAAAATTAATATTTGTTTTCTAGTATCCTTAACTTTGGTTTTAATAACATTGTGAGTTTGAAAAGTCACGTAAATTGGAACAAACAATTTCAAAACAAAAATAATTTTGGAAAAAATTCCGTGTATATTAGATCTCTTCTCTTATACAAAGTTTTAATAGATCTGCGTCTAGCAAGTTAAACATAGTGCTCTGCACCAATGACATCTTATTCAAATGCTATGCATAATAAAGCAAACTCAGAACAGTTATAAGCAGATTCTGAGCCAGCGCCAAGATTTCTAATGTGAAACATGATTTAACTTCCGCGTCATACGCTTGTCTGGTTATAATAAAACAAGGTTTGGTTTGATTACTGTGTTTAGTGTTAAAAACAAAGTTAACTTTGAAGACATGATATGAAACTTAGAAGCTCAGAGAAAAGTATCTTATTTTAGTATCTTATTAACTGCTTTATTTATATGAACATTCCATATGGAACTTTATGGAATATGCATAGACAGTATTCCATAAATAACTTTACCAAATTCCATAAGGAACTTTAAGGAATGTTCATAGACGTCAAAAGATTTCACAATTGTGAATAACCAACTATTTTCTTATGAATGCATTCCTGCAAAGTTAATGCACGTTAGATATTTGATCCTATTATAAAGATTGCATTTTAACGATCAGATTCATAATTTTTACGTTTTCTTTACATTGTATTTGAATGATGAGTTTAAATTTCGGTTCTTGGTCTGGGTGTGAATGTCCTTGTCTTGTGTGTTGTCCATGGCACCCACGACACAGGGAATCCTAGTGTGGGGCTATGAGTGTGAAGCGTTATATTTAATGACTTTAAAAAATATATCCTATTATCTACATGTGATTTGGTACTGGATAAAACAACAATTAAGTCCTTATGACTTTTCTTTCTTCTGAAATGAAATGAAATGAAATGAAATAATCTTTATTCATGTAGGTATCACTGATACTCTTATGCACGTCATTTTTTTAATCTACCAGCTTTTCGGAAAGGTGCTTTGTCATGGAGGAGAAGAAAAGCCGTAAAGAAACTCCTCAGCACATCTTTTAAAAATAAAACTTATATCTATTACAAATAAATATTACCACTTAAATTTCTAAAACTTGATTCTGCCAAAGCAAAGCGGTCCAGTTTTTAATTTGCTCAACCAAAAGACTCCTAGGTATTTTTTTTGAAGACAATTAAATTATTGCCGTCGAACTCATTAATTGCAGGTGTTGCTAATTTATCCAAATTTATTCAATAATAAGTTGAATCCTAAAAAAATTTTTTTTTTAAACGCTTTTATTTCAATAATGTTTAGTTTATAAAATTAGCTACAAGTTGTGAAAATTTCAAGTCTCTACGTAAAATAGAACATAGAGAATTATGCGTCTAAAGTCTGAAAATCGTTTTTTTTAATTTAATTTTTTTTTTTTTTTTAATTTTCGTGTATTGTCATCGGAAATACACATGTCTGCCAAATTTCATCAATTTTCATTAAAGGGAAGTCATTCAAATTAACGTTACAAGATTTGATTTGATGCTTTGATGCTCCGAAGTGAAGCTAAATAAAAGCGTTTAAAAAATAGGTATTCTTTAACCTGTGCAGAACTGGTTGCCTAGCTAGTCATTTCCAAGCATCCTTGTCATTTAAATATTCATTTATGCTATAGTAGCCCTTGCCTAAGAGCTGAGCCTTTACACGTTTCTTAAAAGATTGCACCGGTAAGTCATGTATTTGTTTTGGGACTTTATTATAAAATTTTGTACCTAGTCCCATAAAAGAACGTTGCACTTTAGAAAGACGGTACGAAGAGGTAGCCAATTGATGCATCCTTCTTGTTTGACGATTTGAAAAATCACAATTTTGTTTATATGCAGTTATGTTATTCCGTATAAACACTAAATTATTATAAATATATTGGGAAGCTACTGTAAGTATACCTATTTGTTTAAATTTGACACGCAAGGACTCCCTTGATTTTAGTTTATAAATAGCTCTAATGGCTCTTTTCTGTAATACAAAAATTTGTTCTATACCGGCTGCTTTGCCCCACAGTAAAATGCCATAAGACATAACACTATGGAAATATGCAAAATAAACAAGCCGAGCAGTGTCGACGTCAGTGAGCTGCCTTATTTTTCTAACAGCATAAGCAGCCCTAGCAAGTTTAGTTGTGAGAGATGCTATGTGCGGGCCCCATTGCAGTTTACTGTCCAAGGTCACCCCTAAAAAAACCGTGGATTCCTCTATATTTAATGTTTCATTATTTAATTTAAGAGATTTATTTACTTTTTTTACATTTGGCAACACGAATTCTAAGCATTTGGTTTTCTTTGCATTTAAAAGTAAATTATTTATAGTGAACCAATGTGAGACACGCGACAGAGCACTATTAACATCGTCAAAATTATTTTTATTCCTATCAGTCTTAAATATTAATGATGTATCATCTGCAAACAGCACAATGTTCGCATGGTTTTTAACATAATGTGGTAAGTCATTTATATACACCAGGAAAAGAAAAGTTTTCATGCAACTAGTAACCTTATCACCTATCCAATATGTTATCTTTAAAAAATATTTATATGCAGAGCATAAAGTCACAAGATAAATATATAATGCAGTACCCCTCGTTGTCCGAGTCTTTGTAAGACTGAAATATCAACGGTTTAAAGCTCATAAATAACACATTACCGTTTACCTTAACTGAATTGGGAATAAGGCTTTTTTCCAATCACCATTCGTTTTAGTATCGTGTCGGGAATTTACTGGCTCACTATCATACGGATCGTTAGTTGCTTTCGGACTTGCACTTATTGCAGCGTTTGTACGACTGCACCTTTTGCCACACAAAGATAAAAAGCAAGAAGGTAATTGGTTAAAAATTAAATTAAGAATAACAAAGCGATGCTTTTGTTTTAAAAGCAGTTCTAAAATAGATGTACGTTGTAAAACAAGCAACTTGCGACAAAAGCCCGTAAAAGTACATCGTATTTCCAAAGATACACTTTGAAGTGATCCAAAACCTTAATGCATTGTTTCAAAGTCCATATAAATTTACCGAACCAGAAGACCCAAGTAGAGTTTTTGCTACATCGTTCTTAAGATCGAGTTGCGAATAGTTTGAGTGGCGAAGTTTGTTTTGTCACTTAGTTGGAGTCCTTTGATAAGTTATTGCGTCCCCATTACCGCGGCCTGCGAAATAGCTAAATAAGTAGCACCTTGTTTATTTGGATGGGTCTTTGGAAATGGTTCTACTAAGTTCAATATTCATTCAGGTTCAGGTCATTGCCTGTTTTTTCCTTCTTACATTATTGTAACATTGCAAGTCGTTATGTAATGCGTTAAAGATACCGATTTGTATTAGTATTAGTGTAAAAAATAAAATAGTTGTGTGTACAAATAAATCAGAATGGATTTTCATTAAGTTATTTATCATTGATGCACTTTAGCAATCAGTTGTTCTGTTCAAAACACACGTATATAAGGGGATTGGGAAGTATCGTGGCAGAATTATAAATGAGTTTCGGCAGAGTATTCCATTCCGAACTTGCGCTCTTGAGTGCTTTTAGACTATTTCTGTTCTACAATTACATAAAATGGATATGTTCTATAAAACAGAAGCATGTGGCTCAATTGGATGAAAAATAGATATTTTTTTTAAACAAACACAATTCCAAGCTGTAGAAGATACGATTTTAAAATAGATGTCTTTTAAATAAGAGTGAATAGGCTTCTACTAAGTTCACTCCAAAATAACTATAAAACTTTTTTATTGTTCAAGATGTCAACAATAAAATGTTTGTCTTGATTACCTCTTCACTCTGCAGTCTGAACCGATAGAAGATTATACATTTTGAAGGCAGCGTTCGGCGTGAGTGTTTTCAGAAAAGTGTCTTGTCTGACGAATGACATTAGGTGCGGAAAAATGAGCACGTGACTTCTGTCAGTGTTACGTCATTCCCATACATTTTGAAGCTAGCATTTGACATGAGCATTTTGCAGAAAAAAAAGTTCAAAAGTTCAATTTAAATATATTCCTTCCCTTTCACTCCTTCGGAGACCCCTTACATTCTTACTCAGGTTCCTGTTCTATGCACTCTACATCCCAATCATATTTTCTGATGTTATTTTTGTATCACACGAATTTGAAATAATTTCAAAATGACGGATATATTCAACGGTTGTTTCGCACATAATGGAGATGTGGCAGAATCAAGGCAGAAATATATCAGCATCGGTGGAATTGCGTTCCGAAGTTTCGCTAGAGTTGAGTGCATTCGAGTTGTTTGACGCCTCGGCGAAGCTTGTACACGTGTTTCGAATTTTCAACGGTTGCCATTTAAGAGCATAGTTTCCGAAATTGCTGTTTAAATGTTTTGTATGCTGGAATTATCTGGTTCGGATTTAGAATGATAAGTGGATTGAAGCAAAGTATAATTTAAATTGTTTTAAAAATGGATGTCTAACAGCTTGACTAATGACTTTTTAAGCCATTAGTAACTTTGGACAGGTCAGGTACAAGCATGTTTTTGTTTTTGCCTTCTGTTATTAAATGATATATTTTTAGATAATGCATTTGTTTTAATTTTCACAAATAAAAAAAATGTAAGTTGAAGTAATTCGTGATAGGATATAGAAAGAGCTTGTTAAGTTAATGTATGGCATGCTGAACATAGACTAGTAATTAATGGGTATTAAGTACCAAGAATTAATTAGCCGAGGATTATCCACGACGCTGCTAATTCTATATTAATTAAACATTTCCATTAATATTACATTTTGATTATAACGATCAGACATTTATTGCAACAAAAGTGTGCTTAAATAGGTACTTCTGTTGTTAAACAATGGTCTTGACAAATTCTTGCCCAATTTTAAGATAATTTGCTTACTTTGACTTAGTTTATTTTTTATAATTAAAGTAATCCTCATTTACAACTTTTAAGCAAACACTGGGAGTAGCAATGTAATAAAAATCAACCAAGTCGGTGGAGTCCCCCACATGATGGACTGAAGTTTAAATCCACTGAGATAAAATCTATAATGATTTTTCAAGCATAGCATTTCACTCGATGAGAAATTGGCTTTATTGGGTTAAGACTCACTGGAGTCGAGTCAAGCTGATGTATCTAGTTTATTACTTTAATTTTATAGATGAAAATTCTTAATTATCAATTGAATTTGATCCTTGAAACTAAAGAGAGTCATGTCAACGAGAAATTTACCGCAAATCGTGCCCTATTTCCATTTCAGACAAGCAGACGTGCGTGGCCACTTAAAAACTGCTACGCAACTATAAAATATCGTTCTATATGACGAAGCTACTACATAATATAACCGTGAGGTGTCAGTACAGGAAATATGAATACCGCGTACACGCGATCAAACGATTTAACTTCTTGGCGTTGGTTCATTAAAGGTAATCGTGGTACAATGCAAACCAATTCAGAATTTACCTTCACATTGAGTTAACACCCACACAACTACACGCTGTAGCACTTACCAAATAAGTGTACTAAAAGGAAATAATACATTATAATAAAAATACATCAGAATACAATGTTATGTCATCATGCAATTAAAATTATAGAGCATTTGAAATGTTTTACTTTATCATCAGGTATCCCAGAAACATGCATGTATCAAAATTCTTTACAATGAAAACATGTCGACAAATAATCAAGATCTGTTCTTACATAAGCCGTTAAAGTGTCGGAACAGTCTCAGAATATCACTACACAAATCAGCTCAACACTAGTTAAACTAAGTGTCGTGAAGCGAACCGAAGTTTTCTCCTCACCTAGTCCCCGCTTAAGCACTCAGCAAGTCATGCGTGACGATTAATTTATACGCTTCTCAGTAACATTAACTCTCGCTTTTGCCTACATACTACGCAATCGACTTTAAGAATAATAAGAGCGAATGTAGGATTCACGACGTCAAGCTGTAAAAGCGCCTAGAGACAATAACTACTGTGTATTCAGATAAACTATGTCATTTACAGAAATAATTTTGATAACTAAAGAGTTATTTGGCGTTTGAGTCAGATAAGTTTGGCAGGCTTCACAGAAAGATAGTAAGTACTAGCACAGAAGACGTAGGTAATAGTATACTAGTAATAATATTTTAATAACAATATTGATAAAAAGAGCATAGATAATTGAATTTATAAAGAGAGAAAGAACACTATCGTTCCAACTATAGCTTTAACTTCTAAATCCACAGTATAGAAAATTTTCCCACAGAATGAAAAATATTAACTTGTCTATAAGCTCCTTTGATAAATTATAACAAACTAGGTCTCCTAGCGTCAAATACCATCAAAACCCATTGATGGATAAATGAAAAATAGTTTACTGCGTCTATTATTATTAACAGAATATAATGAAGAAGCCATGAAAGCCATAATTCATGTCCCACATTATTCATTTAGAAGGTTATCATTGGAACGGCTATGACAGTGACTAGTGTTTCGTGCTGCGACACTTTTGATAAATAGAAATTAATAATACCTTACCATAGCTGTAATAGTGATAAAACTAGTTAAGTTAAACTTAGCTGAGGTTAAAATGTTCAAACAACCCACCCTTAATAAACGTCTAGTCTATGTAGATAATATCTCTAACATGACGCCATCCCCTATTGACAAATGATACGCAGTAATGGAACTCTTATTCCGAACTTACTGTTTCATGCATAATGCCGTTCCCATGTTTTATTTACACACTAGCCTTCTGGCCTCCATTTTATCAGCAAATGTGAGTGAAAAAACACAATTTCTTTCTTTTCTTTCGTTTATCGATACCGTATCTGTTTAACGGATGCATATATCAGATAAAGTTACTATATAGAGACAGTGCTTAAAATGTACGGATTACGACTCTCTAGTTGTACACTTTGCGAGCAACGATATCTCCTCTTCTTACCGCTAAGCTATGAAATAACGGACAAGCGAATTAACGATCCACCTGATGGTAAGTTGCTATGACTATGTCACAGACATCAGTGACATCAAAGGCATCACTGATGCATTATCGCCCAAGAAAGAGACAAGAAAAAGAAAGAATTGGCTCCTTAGCTTCGAACCGGAACCTAAGCCTAACCTAAGAACTAATCTAAGCCCCACACAATACCAATTTATAAAGTAGGTTGGTAAGTTTCTAAAAAAATATATCAGATGGACACAACATAACAAAGTTCAACACGTTATAATAAGAGATTAATATAAATATAATATTACTTAAGCCCCAAAGAAATATATTAAACGAAATCCGACAGGCTAAGAACAAAACCGGAGAAGTTATTATTAAAATTCGGTACTTCATCTTCAAACAGCCGCCAGCGTCTTGTTTGCAAAAAAATAACTTTGTTTTATCTACACCTTTTTGTTTTTCAATCAGTTTGAGAGGTTAGGAAGTCGTTTACTATGAACAATAGCATGAAAGGAATTTTTAGCTGCCCAAAACTTGTTACTGCTAAGCTTTTTTCTGAGATGAGGCCATGATGATTGTAATGAAACTACGTTTGCCAGATAAAGACTCATTTTATTAGCCACACGCAGGTGGTATGCACAATAATATTTTTACATACCCTCCAGTCTACTTTATATTATTACATCTTTCCCTTTATAAAAATGAAAGACAAAACTTACAATATGTTGACAAAACTTAACCTTATATACATTATAACATAATACACCAACAAGTTTATAGCGCCATAAAAACTTAATCTATTTATTTTTTGTGTTCTTAACGTATAATATATATTATTATTTTTTAAATGAAAACAGACTACCGATTTTATCTCGAGCCTTCTGTGAGGCCTCTCTTCGCACGCGATCCAACTGTGTCTCCGATGCCGTAGGCTCACAGACGACGTTGGGCTGATCGCAAACATTCTTCTCACACACTCTCACACTTTCACTCACACCTGTCTCTGCTTCCATAAATATATCCTCTTTCTCATCATCATGAAATTGCACTTCATCCTCATCATCCATCATCTTTCCTTTCCGAGAAAACGAAGGAGAAGTAGGGGGAGAAGGAGATCGATTAAGTTTGACCAAGTGCCGCCTGTTACGTCTATATATCTTACCAGTTTTATCTATAAGAAAGTATGACCGCGGCTGCGCAGCACCGCTGTGCACGCGCACTCGGCGCTTGCTCGCGTCGTTGGCCATTATGACGTCATCCCCGGGAAGCAGTTCTGGCAACGGCCGTGTATGTGCATCGTAATAATTCTTAATTTTTTGCCGATTATAGCAAATTCTGTCATAATCCGGATTATTATTGCGCTCCGGTCGAAGTTTATTAATATGTACCGGTAAACGTGTGTTCAGTCGACGACCCATAAGCAGCTGAGACGGTGAGCTGATTCCGTCTCGTGGAGTTGTCCTTAAATTGAGAAGACCTATATAAAATTCAGTTATGTTACCTTTTGTTTTGGTTAAAATATTTTTTACCGTTCGCACGGCCCTTTCACTCATGCCGTTGGACTGAGGGTAATGAGGTGAACTGGTAACGTGTTTGAACCCCCATTCCTTACTGAAGTCAGCGAACTCCTTTGAAGCGTACGCAGGTCCGTTGTCCGTTATGACCTCCATCGGAATCCCGTGTCTCGAAAATTGCTCCTTCATAGCCAAAACGACCGATTTCGTGCCGATAGAATTCAAAAGGTTAACTTCAATATAATTAGAAAAATAATCTACAAGAACTAAATAGTATTTTCGTCCGTATTCAAATATATCCGACCCTAATTTGACCCACGGGACATCGGGCACTGCGTGCGACATCATCGGCTCGCGCGGCGGGCGCGGGGCGTGCTGCGCGCAGACGGTGCACGCGCGCACCATCCGCTCGACGTCGCGCGACATGCCGCACCAGAACATGACGTCGCGCGCGCGCCGCTTGCACCCCTCGGCGCCCAAGTGCCCCTCGTGTACTCGAGTAAGCATTTCGCCGCGTAGACAACGCGGGATAAAAAGAAGATTATCTTTAAATATTAATCCTTCCGCGTGTTCTAAGGTCTCCCGATACGCCCAGTGTTGGCGTACCGTGGGATCGACTTCCCCCTTGCTGGCCGGCCAACCGTCTGTTATATATTTTAATAATTTTTGACACTCGACATCCTCGAGACATGCCTTTTTTATCGACGCTAACCTATCGCTACTGAACCTTACGTTTTCAATTAAATAACACGTTTGCTCCTCCAATTCTAAACATACTTTATCGTGCATGGTTTCCGGTAACGCCGCACGCGAGAGTGCGTCCGCGATGTACATATACTTCCCCGGCTTATAAATTACTTGAAAATCGTAACATTGTATACGTAACATCATTCTCTGCAACCGCGCCGGAACTGAATCGAGCGCCTTTTTAAAAAGCGATTCTAAAGGTTTGTGATCCGTCTCGACGATGACGTCACCCCTCCCGAATACATATTGGTGGAAACGCTCCAATGCAAAAACGATAGCGAGCATCTCCTTCTCGATCTGTGCGTACCTGCATTGCGTGTCGGTGAGCGTGAGCGACGCGAACTCGACGGGGCGCCCCGCCTGCAGCAGCACGGCCCCCAGCGCCACCGCGCTCGCGTCCACCGACACCACCACCGGCTCCGAGCTGGAGTACAACGCGAGCACGGGAGCCTCGCACACGGCCTGCTTGAGTTTACTCACCACCGCGTCGTGCGTTGAATCCCACACCCACTCGGCGTCCTTTTTTAATAGGCATCTAAGGGGCGATACGATGTCCGAGTACTGCGGAATAAATTTTGATAAGTAATTTATCATACCTAAAAATCTCTCGAGTGACTGTCTATTGCTGGGAGTAGGCATTTCCGTAATAGCCTTCACCTTGTTAATGTCTATATGTATCCCTGCTGCACTGAATGTGTGACCTAAGTATGTTACTTCTTCGACACCGAATTGACATTTATCGCGGTTGAACTTTAACCCGACGTTTCGCGCTCGGTCTAATAAACTTTTCAACCTGCGGTCGTGCTCGTCCCGTGACGATCCCCACACTATTATGTCGTCGACGAATGAGTCGACGCCCTCCAGATCTTCGAGTAGCTGTCTTACCTTGGCGTGAAATACCTCGGAAGCCGAATTGATACCGTAAGGCAAACGTAGGAACTGATACCTGCCGAAAGGAGTTCCGAAAGTGCATAGGTCGGCGCTTTCATCATCGATGGCGATCATCCAAAAGCCAGACCTGGCGTCCAGCTTACTGAACCAGCGAGCACCTTGGAGCTTGGTCGCTATTTCGGTGAGGGTGGGGAGGGGGTAGTGTGCGCGGCGTATCACGCGATTTAGTGGCCGAGGATCCAAACACACTCTTACGTCACCATTCTTTTTCGCAGCCAACACCAATCCATTCACCCACGGCGTCGGATGTGTTACCTTACGAATGACACCCATGTTTACCATGTCGTTCAATGCATTCATTAATTTATCTCTCACACCGATCGGTATCTTTCGTACCGGACAGACGCAGGGCATTGCATTTTTTTCTAACATAATTTTATATGTAAGGTGGGTGGACCATGGAAGGCCACTCTAACGATTAAACAGTCACTACTTCGTTATTTACTGGTTAAATGAATCAAACAAATCATTAAGTAACGCTTTGTCTTATTATGTATCATATAAAATATTTTTTTTTATAAAAGGTTTAACCATAATTTAATAAACTTCAGTTTAAATAACCTCTGCCAAATGGCCTTGCAAGGAACAAGGCTCCATACAAGGCCAATATAATAAATCAGTCGTTTAACTTAAAACTAACATTGTGAACATTAAAATATCTACTTATACTTAAACTACATAAAAAGATCTTTCATTAAAACGGAATATTAAATGCCTACCATCACATATTCAGATAAAAAATAATCAACGAACATTACTAGAACTCTATCGTAAAACTAAGAATGTATTTGTGTAATTGTTTTAAAAATAATATAAATGAGTAATAAATCGAAATCAAATAAGTTGCCAATAACCTTTATAGTAAAATGATAAAAATATAAAACTGATTAAAATGGCCTTCTTAAGGGTCTGTTCCTTGTAAGGCCAAAATGTTAGAACACCTCGGAATTGGGGGCCTTTAACTAAGTGGTAGCAATATATTAACTTGCACATTGGTTTAAATTTCCAGATATGTATTTACAAGTGAAAACAAAGTATTAATATTTTCATAGTTTCTAGATGTTCCTAGGAAGAACCTTGTGCCCTAGCAAGGCCAACTGTCAACTTTTTGATCGGCCTTACAAGGAACCATTGGCTTTCCTAGGAAAACTACCAATATTTTAATTGTATTGGAATTAAAGTAATATTTTTTTCTTCAGTGCCGTAGCAAATCCTTATATTATTAATTTAGAGTAAAAAAATAAAGAAAACAATAGTTTATTTACTTGAAAATTTACATTTTACTAAGAGCAAATATTACAATTTTAACATCGATGACCGAAGTCAACAAAGAGAGGGCCCGCATTGATAAAATAGCGGTGCGAGGGACTCGCCGCCACGTCTGTGTACTTGAATTCGATAGATGTTAGTGTAAGTGGAAGGAAATTGTCATCGGATGGCAATAAATACGACTTTTAAATAATTGGCCTTACAAGGAGCATGGCCTTCCATGGTCCACCCACCTTACCTGGTAACTTGCCTAAACCGTTAAATAAATCATTATAATCATCTATACATAAGGTAAAAACACGTTGAATTAAACTGAGTTCCTCACAAGCATATTTTCCTAATACATTCTGACACTCGTTAATAGTAATTACAAACTTAAGATTATATGTTTTATTTTTATACCTACACGCAATAACTCGTGTTCCCATGACAGGAATATAGTTACCACAGAACGATTGCGCAACAATTGTGTTAGGCATTACATCGTTATCATTATAACCTAAGCTTAAAAATGTTGTTATAGAGATCACATTAATGTCGGAACCAGTGTCTAATTTGAACCTTATTTCTTTACCGTTACGATCTAAGTACAATGACTCGTACCACTTACACTCGTCTTTCCGTTCACGGTGTTCCTCAATAGTCGACACAAAATATAAGTTTTCGTCTCCCTCGCGACTATCGAATTCACATACCTCGTATATTTTCTTACTTATTCTGGCAGGGCACATCTTCTTGTAATGACCTACGTTGTTACACCTATAACACTTAGTATACGTAGCCGGACATCTAGAAGTGCTCGTAGCACATCGCGCACTTCCACAGCAAGTACATATGCGCGTAGCCGACGCGTTGCCGCCACTGTCACGGCTGCCGCCGCCGCGCCCCCGCTGTCCGTCTCGTGCGCCCGCTCCGCCGCCGCCCGCGCCGCCGTACCGCGCGCCGCGCTCGGCCTGCACGCGCCCTCGACCTTGAACCCAGCGGTTCCTGCCGACGATGGCGTCCACGGCGACGAGTGACGAATCCAACTCGTTACTGCCCGTCTTTGCTACCTCTATGTGCCGATTCTCCTCGTTCGACATCTCATTCGCCTGGCAAATCTTCACGGCTGTGGCTAACGTTAATTCATCCGTTCTCAGCAATCTATCACGTACTGATGTATCGTAGACTCCACACACGATTCGATCCTTGATGAGCCCGTCTTCCAAGTGTTCGAATGCACAGTGCTGGCTGAGCAGTTTTAAAGCGGTCACATACTCGTCAATTGTTTCGCACTTATCTTGATTTCTCGTAAAAAATTTAAAACGAGCCATCGTAGTATTTTGCTTCGTTGTGAAGTGCTCATTAAATTTTTTCGTTACCACCGTGATGTCGTCGCGATTTTCATCCTTCGTAAACTTGAAAGTAGAATAAATGTCGTAACCCTCCGTTCCGATTAGATTGATCATCAAGCTCGCTTGGACATCACTGGACTCCTTGTGAATTCCGGATGCTTTCAAAAATATTTCAAATTGGCGATGCCATTTTCGCCACGCGTCAGCTCGACTCGCCGGTCCGCCTTCTAAAATTAATTCCGATGGCGGTCTTGCGTGCTCCATTTTAACACACAAACACGGTACACTACTGATTGTCCGATTTACACCACTTTAGAGTCTTTAGACTATACAAATTTATCAAAAATTTAACCACCGCTGCCACCATGTAATGAAACTACGTTTGCCAGATAAAGACTCATTTTATTAGCCACACGCAGGTGGTATGCACAATAATATTTTTACATACCCTCCAGTCTACTTTATATTATTACAATGATGAGTGCTTGAACTTATTTCAAACTATTATTTGATTACGTAACAGTATAGAATATTCTAGACGCTAGCTAGATCTCGCCTATTGGAGTTCGCTGGAATTTCATAGCTAATAGCGTTTTACCTGGGTTGAAAATTAAACAATCGGTGAACATTCACTATCAGGCAGTTCCTCTATTATTTTGATGGCTGATAAAAAACTAACGATTAATAAATAAAAACTTCATGTATTTTAAAGAATATCATGAAAAACTCTCACGTATTCGATTTTCGCTTAGAAAACTCATAATATTACTGCCAGGTATAAAATTAAAAAGAAAGTAAGTAATGAAATTGTAAGTTACTTTTGTTACACAACGTAAGCTTTAAATCGTGTTAAGTTGTATCGTTTCAGAGTATAGTGAGAAAAATGTGCAATTCGCTAACCTACAATTTCTCCTGTTAGGTGGAAACAAAATCATTATTACAGTCGTAAAAATAACAGAGCTAGAACAGCAACACGGTAATGCACCTGCGCTGTTCACGAAAATAAGAAGCTCGGGAATGCAGCGAGAGTTCGTTCCGGGCTACGATTGCACAGAAATTAGGAAGTGCGATAATATCAGCATCCGAATGTTACAATTGTAGAAAAAGCCACGTTGGTTCTGTTCGTAATTGACAAAGTGAAGTTGATTATAACGGAGGCAATGTACAAAATGATTACATGATTATGGCTTTGTAAGATATTCTACGATAGATAATAAGATCATGGTTTATTATGTTAAATTTTATGGCAAGAAAGTAGAATGACAAGAATAAGGGGAAAAAAAGGAAAGAAAAATTCTGTATGGTGACTGATGAAGTAAATCTTTCAACAGGTCTACGAAGTATGTATAAATAGCTCGTTTCCAAGTCATGTGGGCTGACTTGGATATCTGAAATCAATTGAGCAGATTATCTAATAAACAGAAGAAACCGTCAGGGTGTATTTGAGTTTTTTGTTTTTGTTATTTGAGCTCGTGTCGCAGTTAAGAGCCGGTGCTCGGCTATATGTTGTTTAGCAACTTGCTATGTTTGTTCTACCGGATTTATAATATATGTATATGACGGAGACCACTCATCCACTAAGAAATCAGCGACTTACTTTTTAGTTGGCTATTAAAATAAAAGAGTCGCCGTTGTTAGATTGTATGTGACTATCAAGAACCTATTAGACAAAGCTTTGTCCAGTAATGAAAGTCTTAGCTATTCCTATTTAAAAATTGAATACACGCTTTTATATAGTCAATACAATACAATACAATACAATATTCTTTATTGTGCACACTAGAAGTACATAAAATATTACAATACGGTGTCAATATAGGTAGGTATCTACTACAGCAAAAATTTTGTGATTGTACTGTTAACCGCTAAAACTAAAAAACCGCTAAAAATCGCTCGTGTGGAGCAATACCTGTGTGAAGAATAAGGTCATGCTTTTTATCAATGTGTAAAAGCAATATGTAAAATTTTAACTCTTTTGGATATGGGGAAGTAGGTTATTATTAGGCTATGTGGTCTCATAAGATTTGAACCTACAAACAAGGTAAGCTAAATAAAACTGTTAAATAAATATTTAATACCAACTTTTTCATTTGTTTTCAACAGAATTAATGTAAATTTACACGTAAAATGTTCACTTTGTAAAGATAGTTTCTAAATGAAGAATGGATGGAAGTCTACACTTTAATGTATCGTTTCACTCCTGACACTGTGGCCGCAAATGAATGAAAAGCGAGCAGGATGGATGAATAAACTGATTGATGAAGTTAAGCGGTTTGTTAGTGGAAAGTAACGGAGAATAAAATCAGAATGTCTTTTTAATCAATTTCCACATGTAGGTACTATGGACAGAGTCACAATCCAGCAGGTGGACGCTGAATATCACTACTGATAGATGTGATCATCCAATATTAAGATTTTAGGAAACTCACATAGTTAATATTTATATTTTGTTACTTTAGTTTCTAAGATTTTTTTCTCAAAAGTAGTACTTAAAATAGGTTCGGACAGCTCTGTACGAGTTAACGAATCGTCCTTATTAACTATGTATATTATTTACAGTACTTCACATGCTAAACTATATAAGATAACTTTTCCTGTCCTAAGTGTGTTGGAATGTTTTTTTTTTAATATTTGACCACAATCCCACCTGATGGTAAGTGGAGATGTGTTCCACGATGGTGAGCGCACTAACTTAATAAAAGCCTATTCAGTAATTTTTTGAAGTCACAGGTGGGTGGAAACGCAGACGCAGGCAAGATGTTCCAATCCTTAACGGTGCGCATAATGAATGACGATGCAAACCGCGTCGTCCGTACTGGCAGGATATTCATGACGTAAGGGTGGATACCCGCCGTGCGTCGTATCGTTCGATGAAGGAACAGCGAAGGGGGAATTAATTCAAATAATTCCTGCGCACTTTCTCCAAAACGTGCCTTATAGAAAACCAATGTACAAAATGTCTTTAATCTTCTGTATCTTTTGTATGTGTGCATAAATTATTAAATAATAATAATATTACTCTATTAGGTTTTTGCTTTGGAGTATTGTGGAACGAAGTATTAAACCAAAAGATTGTTTAGGTTTTCAAACAATTAATAAATATTTTCACGTTAAATAAGTTAATAAAAGAAATAACGTTTTGTACATTTTATTTCTTACCGTTTTAATTGACTCTAGCAAAAAAGCTTTTTCGTTGGAAACGTAATTAATTAAAGCGTTCTTTTCTTTCAAACAAAACTAGGTTCACCTAAAAGGAAACAATTACATTTATTAAAATAATGGAAAAGATTTTTGTGTGACCTTTTAATAAGTATCTGTAAGCATTTTTAAAACTAGACTAGTGTCGAATAGGTTTAATAGACTTTAATTAGCTAAAAAAGTAACGGAGTGGACTACGAGAGCCATGAAAAGGAAGCAGGGTAGGACAAAAATAAGATGACTAGATATTTTCCAACGCAAGTGTGGGCCCACAGTGTGGACTCAATTGGCCTTAACTGACACTAGACAAAGCCCACTGGAGAAAATTGAGGTAGGCCTACTACGCTGAGGCGACTTCTACGATTTAATTAAAAGTATAATATCTCTTTGTTATACGTAGCAAATGTTGTAACCGTAGTAGAAATAAAGGCTTTTATATTTATTTATTTCTTTTATTAATTACCAAGGTTATTACCGTCACCAGGCATATTATATTATAAGTTATACATGTGTTTGACACGAAAATCTCACGAGATTTTTCACTTATTTCGGGTTGCAAAAATGAAATCTAAATCTGTGCCTCCTGTGAAAAGTGATCTAAGTCAAGTTGTACCCTTTTTTGATTTTAACATAGAAATTTATAAGAAAAAATTACGATTTTTTTGGTCTAGCTGACGTTCTTCTATCTGCTATAGTTTTGGAGATAATTTTGTGCAAACTGATATAAGTGCAAAGGTTTTGGCAAAAAACCGTAAATATAGATATATCTAAATTTGTAACCCCTATAAATAATTGCTATACGGATAGTTTTTTGTGATTCGTGCTATATCTGCGATTATATAAATTTTCACATTTTATTTTTCAGTATATTTATCGTGAATATTAATATATTTAAAGTGATATCACTATAAACCAATACTGATTAGGGTACAATTCTATATGAATCTATATAGAATTGTATCCTAATCAGTTGTATATCAGTTTACACAAAGACAAATTAATAGGCGCAACATAACTTATCTTTACTTTATCATTTTTTATCATTTATCATTTATTTAGGTACTTTTATCATTTATCACTTAATATTAGCACACATTTGAAATAAAAAAGGTACAACTCACAGGTTTTTGATGAATTACTTTAATTTTATAATATTTGCTACAAAAAACTAAATGTACGGTGACAGTAAATGTTTTTATCTACAAAAGAAGGTACTCATGTTACACCTATCTCACTTAGTTTATGAACTAGAATTTTTTTTAACTTGTTTTCGTCCTCCTGTAAAGTGTCGATTTTTCACTTGTATCATTTATCACAGGAGGCACAGAAATAAAAAGTAGGCTCGAAGTTTCATTGAATAATATTGCGCCGATAATGCCTTTGTATTTGTGATGAAGACTAGAAAAAAGTAGTCAAAAAATTCGTAGTACGGCCAAGTGAAATGAAAAGGGATCGAACAGAGTCGGACATGCCCGACATGCCAGTCAATGAAACAAAACACTTTGACTGATAAATGATATAATCTTGAGACATAAAGGGGTTGGCATTCGTCATGAACATGTTGCTAACATTTCATCCTTCCGAAGACTACGTAACTTTCAGAACGGCTCACGTAAACGCGAATATATCACTGACATCGGTAGAGGTGAGACTGTTCAAGGAATGTAAATCAGTTAGAACACTGCGATGCTGATGGCTTAATTTGATTGTGTCAACAACAAGTTAACTGAATGCATAGAAGGTAACAATTCAGTCGCATTGAGCTGCAGTGTAAATTGAGCTAAAGTGCAACGTTCTTTTATGGGACTAGGTACAAAATTTTATAATAAAGTCCCAAAACAAATACATGACTTACCGGTGCAATCTTTTAAGAAACGTGTAAAGGCTCAGCTCTTAGGCAAGGGCTACTATAGCATAAATGAATATTTAAATGACAAGGATGCTTGGAAATGACTAGCTAGGCAACCAGTTCTGCACAGGTTAAAGAATACCTATTTTTGTAATAGATATAAGTTTTATTTTTAAAAGATGTGCTGAGGAGTTTCTTTACGGCTTTTCTTCTCCTCCATGACAAAGCACCTTTCCGAAAAGCTGGTAGATTAAAAAAATGACGTGCATAAGAGTATCAGTGATACCTACATGAATAAAGATTATTTCATTTCATTCATTTCATTTCATATTCAAAGTAAACAAAAAATGTATCGGATAAAAAATTGCGGATAATTCGCAAAAGAACAGATTCTCATATTTTTTCTTAATATAACTACCGAACAGACAAGCAACATCCTGATGCACATCAATAACACCAAATGTATCATCAATGTGTGGTTTGTTAAGGAAACATCGCGAGAAAACCGTATACCTGAGAGTTCTCTTGAAGATTGCCAATTTATAGATATCAGACAACTAGTAAGGGACTTTACCTCTCAAGTTTTCTATCAAGTTGGCTATGGAATAGTCATAGGACAGCAAGTAACTTAAGGTAGCTTTCAGTTAAAGATACATTTGTCTCAAGTATAACCAATTGCTATAAACGTTGGGCATACAATTATACGCTCTAAGTCTAAGTGAATTCAAATCCCAGTACGCCTTCCAAGTATAAAATATCACCTACGACTAGTATTAACCCAAACCGAAGTGACAGGCAGAGCAGGCAGCGTTATAAATGTTGCAATTTAAACTGGTTTAGACGCCCTGTCCACAGCCCGATGCAGTTATCAGCACGATCCATTTAAGCCCTTCTTCCATTACTCTGACATTCTCACGCGTGCAAGATTTATAGTTATTTTCTCTTCACTCTTTGTTTCCATTTTATATTGTTGCAAGTCATTTTTTGTTTCAGCTCATCATGAGATAATTGAGTAGCGATGTTCGTAGTAGTGTTTTCAAATGGGTCCCAGATTCAAATCTTGGCTGGATTAGACTCATTCAATAGTTTTTTTGGTCTTTTTTTGGTTAATGCCTTCCATAGCACTTGGTGAAAATAAACCAAGAAAAATTTTTTAAATCTTAGGTTAAACCTACAATTTTTTGTTCTCAAACATTATTCATTAAAAGTAATTCGCTCATAACGATATCTATATTGCATTTTTACAAAATAAAAGTACCTATGTTTAATTCTGTTTCATTTTCAATGGAGGGTTCAGTTTGCCCCTGAATTGTATTATAATTTACTTAGTACCTATACACTGAAGACATTTAACATTTGTTGCTAAAGTCTGCACCAAGGTACACCTAATGTCTTCTACTGTTTTCGTCAAAAAGATTTGGAGAAATTAAGTACGAATGACGACAATCGGCCGCACTCAGAGTTAATTAACCTTTACTTTTAAATCTCTCCTAAATACAGAATCACAACACAAATGCAACACTAAGGAGCGATTTAAGTATCCGTTAAGTGACTGTGAGTGTTGCCGAAAGAAATGCAACTAGTCCTATAACTGATCAGAATGAAATATTTAATTTTACTCAGACCTACGAAACGGTTATTCTGCTGATACGTATACAATACTTGCAATTGATCTTTCTAAAAGGTACAAGCCACAAAACAGCCCATAACGCTCAGAATGTTACCAATAACTGCGACCGGGATTGCACAATCATGGCGTCGGCGAGCAATGTTACAAATGTTCGATGCCGCGCCAATAACAGTACATCAAATAAAGGTATTAATGGTTTCAATGCTTCCAGGCATTTTATGTAGGTACATTTCGGAAAATTCAATTTAATGTATTATATTAACCTTCCTTTACATGTAATAAGCGGTAGTGACTCACTCTTGTTTCGCAAAGAACACATATTAAGTTCTGTAACTTACTATTACTAAAATAATAAAATGAAGTCCGAAGACGAACAACATAACAGACTTCAAATTAGGGATTTAGGGATAACTCAAAAACTAATACAATCTCGCTCAAACGTGAATGGGACCACATGACAAGCATCAGCTTTCGAATATAAAAATAGTCAACAAAATCGGGTAGACCCAGTATAAAGTTATGAGGTAACCACACACAAAAAAGCAGTCGAATTGAGAACCTCCTCTTTTTTTGAAGTCAGTTAAAAAATATCGGTTTTTACCAATAAATTTTTTGGAGCTAACTATCGTTTTACATAAATACATTTTATACTTCAATTCTTATATTGGTAAAGGAAATTAAACAATTTAGTTTTAAAACAACACAATTAAAATAAAGTATCAAACGTATCTGTTAACGAAATTCTATTAAGAACTTTCAAGTACAAATTGTTTGTAAATACTATCGAATTAAAATGTTTATCTTGGTTCTCATTGTAGACGAGTACTATAAAATGATCATTCTTACAGTTTACCAAATTATCACTATTACAGGCTTTTAAAATATTTATTAAGTGGTGTTGTGTAGAAAATATGCAAATCTTTTAATATTAATATTTTGTGGATAGAAGAAAACACAATACTTCTTTATTGCAGCTTTAGATAAAGGTAAAAATTATAATAGAACTTAGAACAGAGAGGTTACAAACAAAAAATAAAAAGAGTGTGTGTACTTATGTACACGCGTTAGAAGTTATACTTCTTTGGCGTATGGAAAAAAAATTAACTAAAATGCAGTAGTGATTAACGATAAATATTAAAATTAATAAGAACACCAAAATAATATTTATTTATTCACACTGTTTAAATGTACTGTTACGAAACACGTGTTCTAAATATAAAAATACTAGAATATAAAACTTGAACATAGTTATCGATTTTCATGCCACCTAAAACTAACTTCACGATGTAGAATTTAGGTGTCGGTGTGCGCGCGCATCGTAAAAATTCACTCTCATCATTTTTCTCCATCGCGCCAAAAGAAGTATAACTTCAAAAACGCAATAGCGTTGTATTGCGAACAATTTTTGAGTAGAGGACGTACGAAGGGGAAAAAGAGGTAGGTTGCAGAACAAGAAGGGTAAACAATAACTATGTATTATGATATAATAATATGCTATAAATATAAAATTATATATTTTAATGAGTAAGCATGAATCCTAAGCATAAATCCTCAGAGCAAATAAAATTTTGTTTATAAATTTAAAAGACAAACAGCACGTTGACAGGACCAAATTAAATCGTCAACCTCAGCAGGTACCCAATTTACATTCCGGTAACAAAGTAACGCTCACCCATCCCGCGGTGTCACTGATTTATTCTCGCTTACGTGAGGCACTCCGAATGCGAGCTACATAGTCTTCGGGGATGAAAAGTTGGTAAGGCCTTCATGACGAATGCACAGTCTTTACTTACGCGAAATGATAGTAGTTTATCAACCGCTTGTTTTATTTCGGCGACACGTACATCGAATCAACGAATGAATGCGCGGTTCTGTTCAATACATCTGTTGCTGATTGGTAAATTGACCTGTCTCAACGGGATTCTGTATAAGTTCACAGTGTAGTTTTGTTTTCATAAACGAAAACTTTCTATTGTTTGCGTTAGGATTCCTTTAATTAATTAATTGTAAAATTAATTAAATAATGGATACAAAATGTTGACATTAAACTCAATTTATTAAACTAAATTCAATGTATTAAATTAAATTGAATATTTTAATCAATGGAATGTAATGTATTTTTAAATTAAATAATGTACTAACATAGTTTATAAGTAAATTGTTACTAACTCTATGGGCTAAAATTGACTGAAATACATATTTTTCATGTGCTGTGTGTGTTTTTTTCGTGTGCTCTCTGGACATGAGTGGGTCTCAACTGGACAAACTGGATCGTCTCCTCAATAATGCCGTTCGCTTTATCTTTTCCTTACGCAAATATGACCATGTTTCCTCCTGTTTCTCCAAGCTTAACTGGCTCCGCATCCGCGAGCGACGGCACGTCAGGTTACTTTGTTTACTCTCTTCTGTATTATTTGATCCCCATTCTCCAGTCTATTTAAAATCCAAATTTCAATTTCTTTGTTCTTCCCATGATCGGCAGCTTCGCTCGACCGAATCCTATCTTCTCTCAATCCCACTGCACCGTTCTGGTTTCATTTCTAATTCTTTCACAGTTCAAGCGGCTCGTCTTTGGAACGCACTTCCCGATAGAATCAGAAGACCCGCTGGTAAACTTGTTTTTAAAAAGAACCTCAGGACTCATCTACAGGCTTGTCATCAACGTAACTAAAGGCATTTTCTTTGACGTTATGTATGTATTTATGTATATCTATGTAGGTATATCTGAACTTATATATTTACTATAGCTATATATGTATTTATATATGTATTTTGTGTACTTTTTTTATGTACGTATTAATATGTATGTATATGTGTATCAACTTACCTTCCCAAACCGCCTTTCGTGCATTTCTATTTTGGCCAATGGTTAGCTGGTAGAGAATGCACTAAGCATTAAGCTCGCCATTTGTACCGTGATATTTTATTGTGGTCAATAAAGGTTAAATAAATAAATAAATAAATATTTTTTATTTATAACCAAGAATGTCTGCCTTAGTCTGCCTTAGTCGGGAATCGAACAAGAACTTGTAGCAGGCAGGGTCACACCACCCAATATCCTTTACGATTCCCTCTGTTGCGTATATCATGAACAAACAGGAATACACAAACGTTCAATCCGTGAATAACGTTTATCTATCGCATAAATGTCTGCCGACCGGAAATCGAACCTGAAACCCGTCGCTCGGGGTGAAGAAAATAATTTGCTATAATGTTTGTATGCGACCAGTCTTTAGGCCGTTTTCGTATTAAAATCGTCATTATGATTGTTACAGTCTTCTTTAAAATAGTGTAATAGAGGATGCTGGAAGCATTTTGATGGCTTAAGAACAGGGCACGCTCACATTACCGAATTGTTTTTGTTCGAATTTCATTTTACCGAAAACTATCTTACAATATTTACCGACTATATATGTCTGTATATATGTATGTAATATTAATTACCTTGTATCTTCCAAACCGCTGAACGGATTTATATAATTAAGATATCGTTAGATTCGTCTTGATAACCCAAGAGTTCTTAGATAAGTAAAATAAAATAAAATCTAATATTGTGACTATGGTGACTATGAGATGTCATAAAAGAAAAATAAATCGAATAATGCAATTTGGATGTCACCATAAGGATTTCAAAAAGGTATATCATGATAGGTTTTATGACAGCAAGCGGGTTTTATTTTTTGTATTTATACTAGTTTTATTTTGCTATACCTACCTTTGCATTATTTGAGATAATTTGATCAACTAAGTATCATGTGTCATAGGTATTATTTTACCGAACTATATTTGGCCGATTTACAAAATAACTTTTTGTTATTGGCCGAAGCCACATTTAAAATTTTTTCATTTGCGAAATTAAAGTAGTGTCATAAAAAGTCAATATGTCCTGAAATTTTGTGAATGAAACGAATCGCTGCATAACCGACTTCACGCAGTCTTGTTTGCCGTACCCGAGTATCAAAAGTTTTTATGCCGCCCGAGTGCCTCCGACATGGCTTAACGACTGTCACCCATCCAACTACTGACCACTTAGGATCGACACAAGCCGCCAGGCCTTTACTTACCCTCTACTTGAATCTCATCGAATCTCGTTGACTAATGAAAGATGTATTGTATGTTATTTAATTTCTCAATAAGCGATTTTCTTGTAATATTCTGAGAAATAAAGAATCTTAAACCTTAAAACCTTACTTACTTCTAGCCTTTACTTTTTACTATCTACTATCTACCTTACAAAGACGGACTTAAACTATCTCTGCCAGTCAATCTTACCTTTACCTTTACGAATGGCAATACTCAGCAAATCGCTTCCCAGTTATATCTTTTTTCGCTCGACTGCTGTTCTATCGATGTAAGTGGTGCTGTTTCTCCTCTAACGTCGGCACTCAATCACCCATTCCCGTCGAATGTGTTTCGAGAGTCAGCGTTAAAAGTGATAGATAGGTGCCGTGTTCGAAGCAACAATAGGTTTGCTGGAGTGAATCATAATATAACTTTAGGCTACCTCAATTTATTGAAATTATCTGATGACGATCTAAGTGCAACAAAATGTTGAGTGACCATATATGGAAAAGATATACATATATAAGTTTGTTCTTTTATTGTAGATTCATGTGGTTATTTGTTTAATGTTATTTCAGTTCAATAAAAAATCGAGTTTAATATTGTCATCCGCAGCACGGAGAATCATATCAGAAATGTGATTGTGTAAGCATAACAGATAAGCTTATAGATATGATAGTGAATCATCACGTTGATTGCTGCCATTGTCTGCTAATTTTCGAAATAATAAGTTTTAAATATTGTCACTTACAATATCTACAACTTATTTATTCTACTACTATTTCGAGTAAAACCTTTAGAGTAAATCTTATCTTTCAAGAAACACGTGAACGTTAAAAAAATCAAATCCAAATGTATAAAAGCTGCCAAACATTACAGACATCACATCACAACGCAAACAGCGATCTCATTAACGAGCAGCCATTGGCGCGTGAAATATTTCAGGCATCGTTTGAATGAGATACAGTTGTAAACTATGTTCGCTCACTACTGTAATCATGTTTCTACATACGGAAATAATTAATTGTATAAAAGTGGCTGGCTTCAACCCATTAATGGCCCACTACTGGGCACGGGTCTCTCCTCTTGAGGAGGCCTAGAGCATACTCCACCACGCTGCTCCAGTGCTGATTGGTGGAGGGGTTAGTGGCCAACCCGAGTGTCGGAAGTTTTCAAACCGCCCGAGGGCCTCCGACATGGCTTAAAGACTGTTATCATAACAACCGGGACCAGCGGCTTTACGTGCCCTCCGAAGCACGGAAACGCTCAAGAATTTTTTTGCCACTAGCGGTCACCCATCCAACTACCGACCGCGCCCGCTGTTGCTTAACTTTGTCGATCAGTTAAGATTGACGCAAGCCGCAGGGCTATGAGCGCTTGTATAAAAGTAAAAATGATAAAAGTTTTATTGACTTGATAACGTCTATTAAAACGATGCCGGCCGCACGCATAAAAAAGCATGACTCATCTGTCGCGTTACGCGAGCGAGCGAACAATGGAGAAAGCGCCATCTATGTACAAAGCTATATACACAATTAACTCAGAAAGGAACTTGCTGAAAAAATAGTTTAGTTCAGGAGTTCTAGATGGCGTTGTAGTATAAAGATAAAAGTTTCTAATTATAAGTTAATTTCCAGAGATAATATTAGGTATATGGAGAAAGTGTCATCTATGAACAAAACTATATACACAACTAAGTCAGAAAGGAACTTACTGAAAAAATTGTTTCATTCAGGAGTTCTAGATGGCGTTGTAGTATAAAGATAAAATATTCTAATTATAAGTTAATTTCCAGACATAATATTATATTCGAGCACTACTTCATCAATGTTTTGTCATGACGTTGTCACGTTAAACTACCGTCCGTAAACCGACTTTATAGACAACCATTTTCTTTTTGATTATTCTTATTTGTATGTAGTTCACTTTTTGCATCGTTTGAGTCTTGACTCGTGTAAAAAATTGTTTACGGGTTTTGTCTCTCTCTATTTGTCTAAACAAACGTACATTCAGTAAAGGAACAGTTCCTAGATGATTTAATGAGGTCTCCTTATCTATTGAACACCAAATTTCCTTGATTCTGTAACTTATAAATAGATTAACGAGTTATGATTATAGTTATTTGCCTTGTAAATTGCATTTATAGACCTGGAAAAGAAGAAGTTTAAATATTTGCCGAAGTTACGAATATTACTCCCCAGACGTAATAACCCACAAATACACTTACCCGCGATGTTCACAAATTGGTACCCACCTACCACCTTTGTAATAGCCTTAATTCCTCGTTAAAACCTTGTAGCTAAAGCTAAAAAGTTCTGTGAATTGGGCTCATGGGATGAAATCATGTAAGTATTTCGTAGATTTTTACGTCTACAACTAGCACAACGCTGTTTGAGTGCGATTTAACGCTATACTTAGCTCCGGCAGCGTCCATTGTTGTAACTGCGAGGTATCACATTAAATGAAGGTACATGACCATTCGATTTTGAACCATAAATTCTAGGACATACGAAACTTGACAAGCGTTTGTGAAACGAACAATTTAGTGGTCCATTTACGCTTGCGGCTGGTCATTCAGCGGTTCGACGATGTAGATGACCCCTGTAATATTCTATTCAGTTTAGTAAGTATTTTAATATTGCGGTTTATCCCAGTGTTTAGTGCGCATGAACTGAATACGAAGTTCATTTTATGTTTAGCGTTATTTTAAAGGGTCTGCCGTTTATATCATAGCACATTTTAGTCGTGATATTGCGTACCGGTTGGTTAACTGTTTTTAGTGGTTGCTTAAATTATAAAGGTTGTTTGTTAATCTGTTGGTAGATTATAACTACAAAAACTACTTATATGATCTCTGATACTTAATGTGATTATAAATTTCGAGATTATAAGCTTGAAAGTAATCCATTTCGGTAAGTGATATGTACGCAAGTAACCTATTCATTGGTAACATAAAGACATCTACGTAAGGTAATAAGAAATCTAGAATCTTGTATTCAGATTCATAACCTATTTTCGTTTCGCTTTGAAAAACAAAAATACATATATTATAAGTACGACGAATACCTAATGTTTATGGGAAAAAATAGTTTTTAAGTTTATATAATAATCGAGTCCGTCACTTATTAATCATTTTATAATAATATTTATTATGTATTGCTCGGGATGTATGTTTTTACCTGACTGCCAAGGTTTTTCGCGCAGATTTTGTATGTATATTTGTTTTATTTCTTACCTCTTCCAAATGGCTGGATGGGTTTCAACAGATCAGGTATCGTTATCGTCGTCTTAAGAATTCAGTAATCCAAATTTTTATTAAACCTATCGAGTAGGTTATAAAAATCAAGAAAATTAAAAGAATAATAAATTGATTAAAAAAAATGTATCGTATTTTTTATGTATCCGGGTATTTTTTGATTTCTTAATCCCTATAGTTATTTAGTACTATGAATTGGGAATTTATTTTGCAGATAGATAACTGGAACTCTTTGGGTTGTCCATTTGCGGTTAGGTACCTACAGTGCGGATATTGCAAAATATAATTTCCACTTACCTATTCGATAAAAGAAGGATTTACCTGTAAAATATTTTAGCTAACTCTTGTCATGCAATATTTCTACCACAGTAAAAATATAATAAATATATATATTTATACCGTGATTCTACGACAAATCCATGCAAATCTAAGCAAAATATGAGCGACATATTTTATCAGATAGTACCCATTCTAATAAAGGAATATGTACCGAGAGTCCATTTGGCCATCACTGAAGCGGCCAGCTGCGGTTCTAAGCAATTATGCGGTACATTTGAGGAGGGTCTTTTCAAAACGGGATATGTGCATGTTAACTTATTTTTCAGAAAATAGAAAAAACTGTTTGTAGGAAAACCTTTTAGTGCACAGAAAATAAATGTTACTATATAAGAACTGCTTATTAAAATGTTAAGAATTATACCTTTTTTTAATTTAAATTCCTTCTGGTTTATTGATAATAAGGACATGAAAAATTAAAATATCCCCTTTTGTTAGGACAAAATCGAAATATCCCCTTTTGTTGCATCTTTCATGGAAATATCCCGTTTTGCAAAGTACAGATTATACATTTATCCCCTTTTGAATTTAGGAGTATAGTAAAAAACAGGTTACTTTTATTGTTTTTATTAAATTAAATAATATTGCTTGACAATAATAAAATTAGTCATCATGACTTAAATCCTCACTTCACCTATGTAACCCATTAATTGGTGAAAGAATGTGTGTACAAAATAAAAATGACTAGGTAACTTGTTTATTTATTTACGATTTCACTTTACGAGGTTTTTTTTGCAATTCTGTCTTTTCTTCCACCACTATTTAGCTCTCTCACTGTTTTATCATTCATTTTAATTGTTAAAATAATGGATTTCCTATTTTAATAATTTTACTTATTGCTGAAACCCGCCCAAATTAGATATTTTTTCGATTTGACATGACATTACACTGACAACTGACGAAGGGAAAAAATATGAACTCAGAAACCTATAGCCTCAATCCTTATTCCATGTATTGCGATCCATTTTACAAGGTTACTGATTCCAAAATATGCTTAAAACTATGAAAAAATAAACGCATCGTTTATACGAATATTCTGTGTAAGAAAATGTCCCCTTTTGAAGAGATCAACCTGATAAGTAACCGATACCCTAGTAAAATATCCTCTTTTGTTACGAAATCAATAGATTGTGAACTATGGCGATTTTTTTGGAGAAAATATCCTGTTTTGTTCGGAACACGCTTTTTTAAGTCCAATTTTCTAAGTAGCATATCATGTTTTACATTCATTTGAAGTGTAAAATGATGTATTTTAGCATAGGTAAGAAGACCTCATACTCAGTTTAAAAAATTCATATTCTGGACATATCCCGTTTTGAAAAGACCCTCCTCATTTGTGGCGAGGACGGCCGTTCGCCGCGGTCGCGGTTGCCGGCTAGATGAGATACCTTCTGTTACCAACTATTTTATTGCAAGATTATCATTTACAGATATTTTTATTATGAGGATTAACTAGAAAAAAGTTTAGGTCTTTTTAAACGGTTTTATTTAAGTTACCCCACTTGTGTGAGCCAAATCTTGCAAGCATAATGAGGTTTACCTGCTTCTTCTTATTCTAAAGAGTTGAAATTTTACATAATGGCTTTAGAAATTTTAGGGATGACAGTACATTTTTGTGCTATGCATGACTTAATACTACACTTAAGTGTAGCTCCAGTTTGGGAACCCTTTAACGGGTAAAAGGGTAATATTTTTATATAAAATATTTTTAAACTAATGTTGTACAATCGATATATTTCCGAGTCAAAAGTTATACTAATTGCAAATCTCGATACGTAGCAAAATAATCTCAAAATGGCGGCGCTTCCCCCCTCCACCGCACGCGATGCGTCACTATCCTCGTTTATCGTAATAAATTCTTCGATCCTTTACCACTAGATGGTATGATTTAATTTTGGATGTCCTCTACATCCAGACTCTAGATTCGAAACTACAATGCCAAACTGTATCCCCCGATTTTGTTATCATTAGGTTACTTGGATTGCTCCCGTATGGTAGCTAGAGATGTATTCACATCAAAACCGTGTACCTATTTATTTTTTATTTACTTGTTTAACGATTTTATTTAGACGTGAATTTAGTTTTAATAAAATCAATGCATATAGGAGTAGTACATTTAACACAGTTAGTTCCAATTGAGACGTGCAGAAATCTAAATTTTATGTATAAGTAATTTAAGTTACAAGTGCATGAAAGAAAAGTGGCGTTGAAACGAGCTGTTCACGGTTAGTTGATAACCCGTTATTTTTAACTTTGCACTTTGGTGTTACCTTTTACTTTGTTGTTACCTTCCGTAGCATGAATTTATGAATTATGCTGTCTTTGTGATTTGAACCAAATGTAAATTTTTGGTAACATTATGCCATCACATACAAGTCTTATGTCTATTTTTCCAAATATAAAGTTGATATTTTCTCGACAAAATTTTCGCATAATATACCCAGTAACTTCCTAAGGTACGTTCCAAAGTAAAGTTTATGCTGCGCAAGCTGTTTGCCGTCCCATTTGTGAACCAAGAAATAGAATCTTAAGTTAGAAACAGTAAAGTGCATTTTAAAATGCATGCAAAAATCAGCACATTTTTGTAGATAAATGTAGTTAGTTTTGTAGATAAACGTAGATCAGACGTATCAGGACTTATTGGCGTAGTTATAGAACGAAACTCCAGGATGATTTTAAATGTAGTATTTCACTAGATGTATGGCATCCTTGATAGCGTCAATTATAACTTGATCTCCAAGTATGACGCAACCTTGAAGCCAATCCCAGATAGTTCAACGTAAAGAAGTTCAAAAACCTAATTATCCCAAGCACGATCAAGTTTCGGGTTACAGTTTATACTTTATTTATTTTTCAAATTGCTGGGAATTTAGTTACGAAACGCTATTAATGGCAATATTAAAGAAATGGCTACGTACAAACTCTTCATTTCCAGCGCTAAACGACTTTGTTCATCGTAGACGAACCGACAAATTGTTGAAAGTGAAGTCGCGAGCGGAGAATATTACGCCATTAATATCAGTCCATGAGGCTGTTGGTTTAAACCCTTTCATTTTCACGATTTAGCCGCATCAATGTTTATCGACTTCTTAATTTGTTCGGTTAATTTTGACTTTGATGACTTCCTAATCTGTTCGGGTAATTATGACTATGCCAGCTTCTTAATTTGTTCGTTAATTTGTTCTAAGAGGTGTACTCATAAATTCTTTTTATTTACGTTTTTACAGTTGCTATTGTACTATGTTTATTAGTTGTTGTAATATGTTTATTTTTCGTGCATGCTGTGATTTTAAATGTAATTGTATATTGAAAATTATGAGTATTCTATGCCTGCAATTCGAGGTGGAGCAGTGTGGTTCAGTAAGCTGTAAGCCTTTTTCACGAGAGACCTTTGTCTTGTTTGGCGTAATTAGCCGAGGTATGCTATTATTGCAACTAATGTACTTAATATCCTCTATTTCATTACTAAGGAAAACAGTGCCTCACATAAAAGATTTTTAAGGACTAGATTGAACAGTATGCATTAGTAATATTTTATAAACATTGATTTAGTCACAGAATTTTAAGAGACAATATCTACCAGCAGTGAACGCTGTATGTATTATTATGTACTAGCTGTTACCCGCGACTTCGTACGCCGAAAATAAAGATCCCTTCATTATAAAACATGTTTTTCATAAATTGACAGCAAACTTGTCTTGTCCATACTATGAAGAGAGGAGACCCGTGCCTTGTAATAGTCAATTATGGGTTGAAGCTAAAACACCTACACTTAGTACATATATCGTATTATGTAAATGAGTAAAATATTAAACAAATCTTTAGTGTTGATAATGAAATGATAACTACGATCTGATATTGTAGCGTGATTAGTAGTCAGCAAGATACTAAACTCTTCACCAAAATTACAGCAAAAGTGACATGTTCTTAGAACCCATTAATTACCCATCGGGAGAATCATTCATAGCCCGGGCGCAGCGGCTTGTGTCGGTTCTAATAGTAATCGATGAAGTTAAATAATAGCGAGCGCGGTCGGTAGTTGGATAGGTGACCGCTAGTGGCAAAAAATTCTTGAGCTCTCCGAGCTTCGGAGGGCACGTAAAGCTGTCGGTCCCGGTTGTTGTCGTAAGATAACAGTCGTTATGACATATTGAAGGTCCTCGCCCCGCGTAATGACTTCCGACACTTGGGTTGATTTCTAATCCCTCCATCAATCCACACTGGAGCAAAGTGGTGGAGTATGCTCTAGGCGTCCTCAAGAGTGAGTGCTCAGTAGTGAGCCATTAATGACCCACCCATAGGAAAGGTCCCAAAATAATTGAACTTTTTAGAATTTAGAGGTTTATCTAAGTCAGGGCCTGAAAGATTTTGAATTTTAAATTTACATTGTAATTTTACAGAATACACAAAAAAACATATCTTTTTTTTCTTTTTGGGCAGCAGCAAATCAGTGATTCCTTTAGCGTTGCTAATGTTCAGTGGCGAAAGTGACCACTTACCATGAGGTGACTCATCTGTTCGTTTTACAACTTCTTACTCCAAACTTACTCTAAACTTACAACCTCTAGTTTTAGCCCTTAGGGAATGTATTACCAAACAATCATGTTACAGTTATTTTTGTTTTATGTAAGATTACATACTAACTACCAACTTTCACAGTTTTAACTTAAAAAACCGGGCAAGTGCGTGTCAGGCCACGTGCAATATAGGGTTCCAAAGTAGTAAGTTTATTGACTATTACTCATTAAATACTTATGCTAACATAGCCTTGATAGTTTTCCTTATAAATTCATCGTATAACCTATTTTTGAGAATGTTTTCACTTGTCCAACTCCAACCGTTTAGCCGTTGGGGGGACACTTGACTTGACTTGGGTACCCAAAATTAGCACTTTCAAGCCAAATATACGTATTTCGCAAACGGAGCCCTACATCCAAAAATGGTCTCAAAGGACCCATAATATTTTTGAAAAAACTTTTCAACGATACCCCACACTATAGGGATAAATAAAAAATTAATCCTCACGTTACTTGTAGTGGAGGTACCCCTAAAAAAAAATTATTTTCAGTAGTTTATTCTACAATTTTGGAGTTTTAATAAATATGTATATCCATGCCAAACTATAGCTTTCTAGCACTAAGGGTCTCGGCGCTTTGCTTTGGACAGACGGACAGACTGACGAACGGATATGACAGACTGACGTATATCTGTACCAAACATCAAAATCGGTTCAGTTGTTTAGGCGAGAAAGAGTTATCCCTCAGGAACAGGTCTATTTTCCGGGATAAAAAGTATCCTATGTCCTTTCCCGAGCTCAATTCTATATCTGTACTAAATTTCATCAAAATCGGTTAAGTGGCTAGAAAGAGTTATCTCTCAGGAACAGGTCTATTTTCCGGGATAAAAAGTATCCTATGTCCTTTCCCGAGCTCAATTCTATATCTGTACCAAATTTCATCAAAATCGGCTTAGTGGCTTGAAAGAGTTATCCCTCAGGAACAGGTCTGTTTTCCGGCATAAAAAGTATCCTATGTCCTTTCCCGAGCTCAATTCTATATCTGTACCAAATTTCATCAAAATCGGCTTAGTGGCTTGAAAGAGTCATCCCTCAGGAACAGGTCTGTTTTCCGGGATTAAAAGTATCCTTTGTCCTTTCCCGAGCTCAATTCTATATCTGTACTAAACATCAAAATCGGTTTAGTGGCTTGAAAGAGTTATTCCTCAGGAACAGGTTTATTTTCCGGGATAAAAAGTATCCTATGTCCTTTCCCGAGCTCAATTCTATATCTGTACTAAATTTCATCAAAATCGGTTTAGTGGCTAGAAAGAGTTATCCCTCAGGAACAGGTCTATTTTCCAGGATAAAAAGTATCCTATGTCCATTCCCGAGCTCAATTCTATATCTGTACCAAATTTTATCAAAATCGGTTTAGTGGCTTGAAAGAGTTATCCCACAGGAACAGGTCCATTTTCCGGGATAAAAAGTATCCTTTGTCCATTCCCGAGCTCAATTCTATATCTGTACCAAATTTTATCAAAATCGGTTTAGTGGCTTGAAAGAGTTATCCCTCAGGAACAGGTCTATTTTCCGGGATAAAAAGTATCCTATGTCCTTTCCCGTGCTCAATTCTATATCTGTACCAAATTTCATCAAAATCGGCTTAGTGGCTTGAAAGAGTTATCCCTCAGGAACCGGTCTATTTTCCGAGATAAAAAGTATCCTATGTCCTTTCCCAAGCTCAATTCTATATCTTTACTAAATTTCATCAAAATCGGTTTAGTGGCTTGAAAGAGTTATCCCTCAGGAATAGGTCTATTTTCCGGGATAAAAAGTATCCTATGTCCTTTCCCGAGCTCAATTCTATATCTGTACTGAATTTCATCAAAATTGGTTTAGTGGCTTGAAAAAGTTATCCCTCGAGAACAGGTCTATTTTCCGGGATAAAAAGTATTCTATGTCCTTTCCCGAGCTCAATTCTATATCTGTACTAAATTTCATCAAAATCGGTTTAGTGGCTTGAAAGAGTTATCCCACAGGAACAGGTCCATTTTCCGGGATAAAAAGTATCCTTTGTCCATTCCCGAGCTCAATTCTATATCTGTACCAAATTTTATCAAAATCGGTTTAGTGGCTTGAAAGAGTTATCCCTCAGGAACAGGTCTATTTTCCGGGATAAAAAGTATCCTATGTCCTTTCCCGTGCTCAATTCTATATCTGTACCAAATTTCATCAAAATCGGCTTAGTGGCTTGAAAGAGTTATCCCTCAGGAACCGGTCTATTTTCCGAGATAAAAAGTATCCTATGTCCTTTCCCGAGCTCAATTCTATATCTGTACTAAATTTCATCAAAATCGGTTTAGTGGCTAGAAAGAGTTATCCCTCAGGAACAGGTCTATTTTCCAGGATAAAAAGTATCCTATGTCCTTTCCCGAGCTCAATTCTATATCTGTACCAAATTTTATCAAAATCGGTTTAGTGGCTTGAAAGAGTTATCCCTCAGGAACAGGTCTGTTTTCCGGGATTAAAAGTATCCTTTGTCCATTCCCGAGCTCAATTCTATATCTGTACCAAATTTTATCAAAATCGGTTTAGTGGCTTGAAAGAGTTATCCCTCAGGAACAGGTCTATTTTCCGGGATAAAAAGTATCCTATGTCCTTTCCCGTGCTCAATTCTATATCTGTACCAAATTTCATCAAAATCGGCTTAGTGGCTTGAAAGAGTTATCCCTCAGGAACCGGTCTATTTTCCGAGATAAAAAGTATCCTATGTCCTTTCCCGAGCTCAATTCTATATCTGTACTAAATTTCATCAAAATCGGTTTAGTGGCTAGAAAGAGTTATCCCTCAGGAACAGGTCTATTTTCCAGGATAAAAAGTATCCTATGTCCTTTCCCGAGCTCAATTCTATATCTGTACCAAATTTTATCAAAATCGGTTTAGTGGCTTGAAAGAGTTATCCCTCAGGAACAGGTCTATTTTCCGGGATAAAAAGTATCCTATGTCCATTCCCGAGCTCAATTCTATATCTGTACCAAATTTTATCAAAATCGGTTTAGTGGCTTGAAAGAGTTATCCCACAGGAACAGGTCCATTTTCCGGGATAAAAAGTATCCTTTGTCCATTCCCGAGCTCAATTCTATATCTGTACCAAATTTTATCAAAATCGGTTTAGTGGCTTGAAAGAGTTATCCCTCAGGAACAGGTCTATTTTCCGGGATAAAAAGTATCCTATGTCCTTTCCCGTGCTCAATTCTATATCTGTACCAAATTTCATCAAAATCGGCTTAGTGGCTTGAAAGAGTTATCCCTCAGGAACCGGTCTATTTTCCGAGATAAAAAGTATCCTATGTCCTTTCCCAAGCTCAATTCTATATCTTTACTAAATTTCATCAAAATCGGTTTAGTGGCTTGAAAGAGTTATCCCTCAGGAATAGGTCTATTTTCCGGGATAAAAAGTATCCTATGTCCTTTCCCGAGCTCAATTCTATATCTGTACTGAATTTCATCAAAATTGGTTTAGTGGCTTGAAAAAGTTATCCCTCGAGAACAGGTCTATTTTCCGGGATAAAAAGTATTCTATGTCCTTTCCCGAGCTCAATTCTATATCTGTACTAAATTTCATCAAAATCGGTTTAGTGGCTTGAAAGAGTTATCCCACAGGAACAGGTCCATTTTCCGGGATAAAAAGTATCCTTTGTCCATTCCCGAGCTCAATTCTATATCTGTACCAAATTTTATCAAAATCGGTTTAGTGGCTTGAAAGAGTTATCCCTCAGGAACAGGTCTATTTTCCGGGATAAAAAGTATCCTATGTCCTTTCCCGTGCTCAATTCTATATCTGTACCAAATTTCATCAAAATCGGCTTAGTGGCTTGAAAGAGTTATCCCTCAGGAACCGGTCTATTTTCCGAGATAAAAAGTATCCTATGTCCTTTCCCAAGCTCAATTCTATATCTTTACTAAATTTCATCAAAATCGGTTTAGTGGCTTGAAAGAGTTATCCCTCAGGAATAGGTCTATTTTCCGGGATAAAAAGTATCCTATGTCCTTTCCCGAGCTCAATTCTATATCTGTACTGAATTTCATCAAAATTGGTTTAGTGGCTTGAAAAAGTTATCCCTCGAGAACAGGTCTATTTTCCGGGATAAAAAGTATTCTATGTCCATTCCCGAGCTCAATTCTATATCTGTACCAAATTTTATCAAAATCGGTTTAGTGGCTTGAAAGAGTTATCCCTCAGGAACAGGTCTATTTTCCGGGATAAAAAGTATCCTATGTCCATTCCCGAGCTCAATTCTATATCTGTACCAAATTTTATCAAAATCGGTTTAGTGGCTTGAAAGAGTTATCCCTCAGGAACAGGTCTATTTTCCGGGATAAAAAGTATCCTATGTCCATTCCCGAGCTCAATTCTATATCTGTACCAAATTTTATCAAAATCGGTTTAGTGGCTTGAAAGAGTTATCCCTCAGGAACAGGTCCATTTTCCGGGATAAAAAGTATCCTATGTCCATTCCCGAGCTCAATTCTATATCTGTACCAAATTTTATCAAAATCGGTTTAGTGACTTGAAAGAGTTATCCCTCAGGAACAGGTCTATTTTCCGGGATAAAAAGTATCCTATGTCCATTCCCGAGCTCAATTCTATATCTGTACCAAATTTTATCAAAATCGGTTTAGTGGCTTGAAAGAGTTATCCCTCAGGAACAGGTCTATTTTCCGGGATATAAAGTATCCTATGTCCTTTCGCAAGCTCAATTCTATATCTGTACCAAATTTCATCAAAATCGGTTCAGTGGTTTTGGCGTGGAAGAGTTATCCCTCAGGAACAGGTCTATTTTCCGGGATAAAAAGTATTCTATGTTCATTCCCGAGCTCAATTATATGTCTGTACCAAATTTCATCAAAATCGGTTCAGTGGTTTAGGCGTTATTGAGTAGCAGACAGAGTTACTTTCGCATTTATAATATTAGTATAGATATAGATTATTCTTTATAAAGAAGCCTGGACGCTGCAATATAAAACAAAATAAACTTATGTCGCAAATTATTCCAACCGGCACAAACAAGACTTGACACTTGAGAAAATAAAATGGTGAGCACCGTCGCTAAAGAGAGCATGCCGCGTCCGGCTGAATATTATAAAGATGTTGTGCATCTGCTGAATTATAGCTTACTGTATATTATTTTTCTGCAACAAGTTTCGCTTAGGTTAGAGTTCTAAGTTCTTGGTTGAGTTAGCTACCAAATGGCTCGTTGTGTTCCGGCTGGGGGCTTGAGAGCCAGTTCTTTCATTATTTTCTAATCATTATATTTTTTTGTGACGGTAACAAAAATATCTATTGTTTGTGCAAATCATAAATGAGCCCCACTCAGAGTACCAGGTGATGTGCATAGTCTTAATAATTGCCTTAGTAAGTTACTAAGTGCCCGTCGGTCGCTCCTTTATTAGTATTTTAAAACTTTTTATCATGCTCTTTACAACCGGATGACCCTTTGCTATGCAGATGTATTGCGCTAGGTAATTTACATGTAATTTGAAATTTCATTGAGTCCTGTATGGATGAAAATCAGCTTTGATGACACTCTGAATGAGCCGAGCATATTTTATTTGCGAACTGCAAAACTTAATTAAGTTCCAGCGCCGCTCTAAAGGCGACGAGGATTTGTGACCAGATTAATTGCTTAAAACAGCGATTGCAATTCTGTTGGTATTTGCTATGTTTGTAACTTGTTAAATCTTTGTTCTGTTAAAATACAGGTGGCACAAGCTTTATATGGTACGCTTAACGTATTACCAATTCTGCCGGTGCAATTTGCTTTACCCAGTTTCGTAAATTTAAATATATTTGACCATTGTTTGGGCCAATGAAACTTGCTAATGAAGCACCTAGCTTACCAACCTTCGGTGTCACAATACCGACTCTGCTCGTTGGTTGGTTATATCTTGAGATTGAATGAGATTGATTTAGTGTTTGAATTTTGGAAAAGTGAAATCATTGAGCACGAAGAATGAAAACTATTAATGACCATTGTTAAACTAATAATTTTAGTCAAAGAGATAGAAAAGATTCCGAATCCAAGTCCTTAAAAATAAATTAGTTAATGTAATAAATAAATTTCACATTATGGTACTATTAAATTTTCTGTATATCACAGTCATTTTAAATTTTGACGCAGATTTACGTCATTTCGATATTATTACGAGTATTCAACCCAGTTGCATAAATGGCAGAGGCATGATGTGAATAATTGAGAGCTAAATGAATATAGACATGTCGACAGGAAAATTCTGAAGAGTTTATTTTTAGAATATGTCGTATAAAATTTGTACCTAGGCGGCCAGCCGAAGGCCCTTGAAGGTACTCTGGGTCGGGATACGCGTTTTAAAGAAAGAATATTCCCGCCGATATGTTGAAATGTGTGGCTCGGGAACAGTCGAAGCCAAATACAAGTGGGGTTTCCGTACCTTGATATTGGTCTTCCAGGAGACGCCTCTCCTCTTCAGCCTTGTAGCACTCGAAGGTAGTTTTTCAACGTGCAAGTTACGCTGGCGCCGGTGCACACCACTCACAATGCTTGTTGGAATCACTATTACACTTTAATTATGCTCCCACGGGATCCCGTATATTAAGGTTGGAAGGAAGTTCAGGGAGGCACTGATAATATGACGTATTTTAGATTAGTTTAACGTTTTCAAGTATAGACGAGTATGTTTCTTAGCCGCGCGCCGCCATCATTCCCTTTTTCTCAATCGCGTGAGGTTCTTCGTGGTCCACCATTGGTCGGCTGTTCGGTCGTTGTCGGGTCGACCGAGTCTTGGTATTGGCTAATCCGCGAACCACGATCAATCGGCGGGAGATTTGAATTTGGAATAAGTTATAATTTGCGAATAGCGAACATACCGCCCACCAAAATACCGCTGGTATTTTCCGGATTTGAAACAGATTTACTTGAATAGGTAAATATGATAAGATTAAATACAATACGATACGATGCGATATAGATACGACACGATATATATACGATACGATACGATATACTTACAGCTAACAAAAAGGTTACGGAAGTTAATTACTTAATTTAGGATTCTATAGGAAGAGGACACAACTTTACAAGTGGCCGCTTGATAAGGTTATTTTGTGTACAGACAGTAGCTACACGGACAATGCCGTCTAGGCCTGGATGTAACTCGGTTACTCTTCCTAAAGACCAGTGTAAAGGAGTTCGAATATCATCTTTAATGATTACTATGGAATTGACGGTTAGCGGTTTTGCCAGTTTTGTCCATTTTGCTCGCCGTGTTAAGGAATGTAGGTATTCATTCTTCCAGCGAACCCAAAAGCTTTGAACAAACGATTGGATAAGCTGCCAGCGGTTAAGCCGGTATAATTTGACGTTGGAATGATCCAAATCTGGCACAGAAGTTAACGGTTCCAGGGTCAAGAAGTGACCTGGGGTCAGAACGTTTAAATCATTAGGATCTGAGCTTAATGGGCATAGCGGTCTAGAATTTAACACTGCTTCAATTTGAACGAACAAAGTACTAAGTTCTTCAAATGTTAATACTTGGTTGCCTACGATACGATGCAAATGCGATTTTGCAGCTTTAATTTGTATTTCCCACACCCCACCAAAATGGGCAGCTGAGGGAGGGTTGAATTCAAATTTAATATTCAAATTTTGCGACGCCGGCTCCAGTAAAGAAAGGTAGTTGCGGGCGCCGACAAAGTTGGTTCCACAATCCGCGTGAATAACGTTACAACGACCGCGTCTACCTACGAATCTGCGCAAGGCAGCAACAAAGGCTTCGGTAGAAAGCGAAGATACCACCTCAAGATGAACCGCCTTTGTTGCTAAGCAGACGAAAAGACAAAGATATGCCTTATCCATCTTAGCTCCACGATGAGACCCGACTTTGATTCGAAATGGTCCACCAAAATCAACACCGACCACCGAGAACGGTTTGACCTGGTTAACCCGATACGCTGGAAGATCCGCCATGTATGGTTGTAACGGTTTCGGATTGGTTCTGTAGCAACGAATGCATTTAGATAAACACTTGCGAATAGCGCGTTTTGCTGATAAAACCCAAAAACGTTGCAGAATTAAGTAATGAGTCGTGTTTTGTCCTGTATGACAATGTTGACGGTGAATAGACTCTATTAGCTTAAATGTAAAAGGATGATCACAGGGTAGTAACGCGGGATGTCTTTGTTCGTATTCGATACCAGCGCGTGAAAGCCGACCGCCCACCCTGAGGACACCCTCCTCATCTAAGAACGGATTCAGTTTTCTTAACGGTTTGGGTAGCGATTGTTTTGATTTAAGTTGTTGAATCTCAACAGAAAATGAGACGGATTGGACGTGTTTTACGATCGAAATTAACGATTTATAATTTTCGAGCTCATTAGGAACTATGCTTCGATTATGATCATGCAAGTTAAGAAGAAACCGACGCATGTACGATACGATACGAATTATTTTGTCAAGCGACGAAAAACGAGTCAAAGGATAATCGATTGGACTTAATTGATCAATTAATGCAGGTTCAGCTACTAATGTGACAGACCGGCGTTCCTCAGCGCATAATAAGGACTCTTCTGTAGCATCAAGCTCAGGAACCTTTGAATGCTCAGGCCAACGATCGGGAGGTTGTGATAACCAGGACGGTCCTGTCCACCACATTGTGTTGTGAAGTACGTCACCTGGCAACTGCCCTCGTGAGCACACGTCAGCAGGATTGTAAGCTGATACAACATGATGCCAGGCATCAGATGGAACTATATCTTGGACTATGCTAACCCGATTGGCTACAAACGTATTCCAACGTGACGAATGCGAGCGAAGCCATGAGAGAACGACCGTAGAGTCAGACCACAAATAAGTCGCATGAATGGGTAACTGGTGATTATAAGTATCACGGACGAATTTGACAAGGTTTGCGAGCACCACAGCGGCGCACAACTCTAATCGCGGTAACGAAAGCTTCTTGAGGGGTGCAACTCGAGCCTTAGCACATAAGGGCAGCACTTTGATAGAACCGTTATTAAAGAGGACACGAATGTAAAGAATTGCCCCATAAGCTAGCTCAGAACTGTCACAGAAACCGTGAAGTTCGTAAGCATGTACACGTTGAGCTGTGAGACAACGTGGCACTCTTAAGTCCTGTAGAAACGGTAACTGATCACAAAAGGCCTTCCAAACGCAAGCTATTTCTTCAGGAGCATTTTCGTCCCATGAAACACCCAATAGCCAAAGTTTTTGGAGCAGAATTTTAATTTTAATTGTTATAGGGCACAGGAAACCCAATGGGTCAAAAACTTTAGCAATCTCGCTTAATATGTTGCGTTTGGTACACGAGCGATTCGATGGCTTAACGTCAAATAAAAACGCATCAGAAACTGGATCCCACTTGAGCCCCAGCACCTTGATCGTTGATGGTTGATCGTCAGAGAACGATTTAGGATCAAGAAGACATTCTTCTGGAGGAAGATCTGACAACAACCGCGGTTCGTTAGTTGCCCATTTCCTCAGCTCGAAATGGCCACGCTTAAACAGTCCTACGAGTTGTGATTTGGCCTCTATAGCCTTTTCTAGAGTCGCAAATCCCGCTGCAACGTCGTCGACGTAGATATTAGATTTTAAAATTTGTTGAGCTAGAGGGAAGGTAAATCCTTCATCCTCGGCTAGCTGCTTTATAGTTCTGCAAGCTAGATAAGGTGCAGATGAGACACCATAAGTTACGGTATTTAATTTAAATTCTTGCAGACATTGATTAGGTCCGGTTCTCCAAAAAATTCGTTGATAATCGCGTTGATCATCAGCGATTAGAATTTGCCTATACATTTGACGGATATCAGTCATAAAGACAACTGCGTGTAAACGATAATGAAGAAGCACAGCAATGATATTATTTTGTAGCTTAGGGCCTGTTAGCAGCGTCTCATTTAACGACTTGCCTTGAGAATCTTTGGCAGATGCATCGAAGACAACGCGAAGTTTGGTTGTGATACTATCTGGTTTTAAGATGCAATGATGCGGTATATAATATTTACCTTTGTTCATGTCTTTCGCATCAACTAATGTCATGTGACCGGATTCCAAATAGTCCTCCATGAACTCTGAGTACTGTCGGTGTAAGTCGGGATCGCGTGAAATGCGACGCTCAATGGCATGAAACCGCCGAAGTGCGATGTCACGAGAACCCTCAAATATCGGTTCAGTACTGTCCTTGAAAGGAAGTCTGACGATATACCTACCCGAAGAGTCACGGCCGTATTCCGAGGTGTAACGCTGTTCGCAGGTGATTTCATCTGGAGTGAGAGTTGAAGCTTGAGGAACGCTATCAATCTCCCAAAACCGCTGAATAAGAGAGCAGAGCTCACTGTCGGGTTTAGATGAAAAGTGAAGTAGCGAAGAGGTCACCAGAGACGTTCGACCTAATAATAACCAGCCGAAGACGGAGTTGAAGGCGACAGGTTGGTTGATAGTACCCTTTACGCGTTGACTTAAAAGCGAGTCCGCGAATACATCAGCACCTAACAAGACATCGATAGGTCCTGGGATATCGAAGCCAGGATCCGCTAACGGAAGAGATTTGATATGGGACCAACCCACGGTATTAAGTTTAGCTATTGGTTGATCGCCGCATATAGTAGAAATAACGTGTAAGTCCACGTTTAACAAATGTTTATTTTTAGATGCAATTGAACAATTTACTAAGCCGAATGTATTAGCCGCAACGCCTCCTAAGCCATTGATATTGGTTACGCATGGAATTGACTTAAGATTTAAGCGTTGTGCTGCGCTCTTAGTGATGAAGTTGTTCTGACTGCCCGTATCGAACAATGCACGGAATGAATGAAATTGTCCGTTCGAATCTTGTACTTGAATTATTGCCGTGGCAAGTAACACGGTCGAATTAGGGGACGATTTAGAAACACAAGTGGAATTCTGATCTTTTACTATCAAAGCAACTGACTGTGAGTCAGCGCTATCAACTTTACTATTGTTGACAACCTCACCACCGCGATCCTTATGAAGTAACGTATGATGCTTATGTTTACACTTCAAGCAGCGAAATATAGATACGCAATCTTTTATTTGATGAGAAGACTTTAGACAATTAAAACACCATCGATTTGTAAGCGCGATCGACGTACGTTCATCTACGGATTTGTTGAGAAACGATTTGCATTGAGAAATAGAATGACCAGCGGAACAAAATGAACATTTAGGATTAGAATTCTTATTGAAATTATTTAAAATGTTTTCGACTTTATTTTGTTTATTTACGGTATTCGGTTTCGCGGAATTATCGGATACTAGTGTGTGCAGTGCCATCGGGCGTTTAACAAACGTATTAGTTGATGATTTAGGTATTTCTTTTAAAGACCGAGTCACCTTGCTGACATTAGTAAAATGGCTATCGCGTATTTGTGCCTCGCACTTCGAATGCAAAAATTGTTTTAATTCCAATAAGGTAGGACACTCCGTATAGCCACATTTCTCCTCAAATTCGCGACGCATTTTTGAATCTAATTTTGACAAAATATGATACACCATAACAAAGTCCCAATGCTCAACTGGTAGTTTTAATTTTCTCAGTATACTTAAGTTTTCATCAATAATGTCTAGTGTCTTACGGAACTCAGTCGCGCTTTGAAAGTTAAAGTTAATATTTAAAATATCTTTCCAACATGTGAATGCTAATTCGCGGTTATTTTGATAACGTGCAACTAAAGACGCATATGCATCCGCGTAGTGATCACTCGTTACAGGAAAGGTACGAACAAGCGATAACGCATCACCGTGCAACGATGACACTAGATAATGAAATTTCTCCACATCCTTCAGTGATGGACAATCATGAATCAGCGCGTTAAAAGAATCAATAAATTCAGGCCAGAGCTTAATATCACCCGAAAAGGTCGGTAATTGTATTTTCGGAAGTCGTATACGCGATGATGATGGTGTGCCGCTATATTGAGGAGAAGTTTCCGACGAGTCTAAAGTTAGCCGTGTAAAACGACGATGAAGGGACATCACTTGAAAGAAGGTGTCATCAAAGCGAGTTCTAATGTTGTCATCGTCGGCTTTACCGTCATCACCATCATCACCATGCCCGGATGAGTTTAATAGCTCGAGAATCGAAAAATGTGCAGACTCAAACTCGGCCGTCCATTTATCGAGCTGATCACAATACGAAAGAAATAGATCGATTAGGCTTTCGTCGTTGCGCGCGGAGACACCCACTTCGCAAGCCTTCAAAACACGATTCAACGCGATGGTCCGTTTTCTACGTAACAATGGAAGATGTTCAACAGTGTAACATTCGGATTCAACATGTTTTGATTTAGATCGACTTAACTTACGTATACCACGCTTTGTGTTAAAGGACATCGTTACGTATTATGATTATACTAGCGTTAGGGTCTTGGGTATGTCAAATTGAAATAATAACAAACCTGTTTTATAATTATTAAAAGCAATAAACTTGGTCGTAGCCGATTAGAATATCGACTACGATGCGTAGCACTGTAGCTCGCTATGGCCTACGTTCGGCTACGGCGTTAGACCCGTGACGTCGACGATTTGAAAAACCTGTTTACGAAATAACTTGGTACGTTCTAGAATTTAAGATTGAATATGAGTTACGACAGCCGATGGATATATAAACACCGATAGGTTAAAGGAATAAATTGTTTATATATGATCTGAAGCAACTATAATTCACCGTATATCGAATACAACTAGATTAAGTTAATTCGTAAGCAGTTAGAATGCAGCGCGCGCGCAGTGATAATTATAATCGTATGTTCAGTACATACCGCGGTGAACGGATTGGTATCGCTTATACCTTCATGCAGCTAGAACGTGTACGTGTAAGAAAGAGATAGATCGATTCCAACGAACAAATCGTTAACTTTTAAACCAACTCCGCTTAACACAAAACACAACGAAATAGATACAAAATGGCGGAATACTTTTATGAAATTATGAGCTACTTGTAACAATGTAATTATGAAAGATACGTATGATGTAGCTATAACACAATAAATATTATTATAATTGGGTTAGAATATAAGAAATAGATAGTTAAAATATACTGTTAACGTTGTGAAATAAACGGAACTTGTTAAATTTCGATACAAAAAATACCAGCGATATTATGTTCGTTGAGCTACAACGAGTGTGGCCAAAGGACAGCTCCCGGTCCCGGGTTTCGGCACCAAAAAGGATGTACCTACGCGGCCAGCCGAAGGCCCTTGAAGGTACTCTGGGTCGGGATACGCGTTTTAAAGAAAGAATATTCCCGCCGATATGTTGAAATGTGTGGCTCGGGAACAGTCGAAGCCAAATACAAGTGGGGTTTCCGTACCTTGATATTGGTCTTCCAGGAGACGCCTCTCCTCTTCAGCCTTGTAGCACTCGAAGGTAGTTTTTCAACGTGCAAGTTACGCTGGCGCCGGTGCACACCACTCACAATGCTTGTTGGAATCACTATTACACTTTAATTATGCTCCCACGGGATCCCGTATATTAAGGTTGGAAGGAAGTTCAGGGAGGCACTGATAATATGACGTATTTTAGATTAGTTTAACGTTTTCAAGTATAGACGAGTATGTTTCTTAGCCGCGCGCCGCCATCATTCCCTTTTTCTCAATCGCGTGAGGTTCTTCGTGGTCCACCATTGGTCGGCTGTTCGGTCGTTGTCGGGTCGACCGAGTCTTGGTATTGGCTAATCCGCGAACCACGATCAATCGGCGGGAGATTTGAATTTGGAATAAGTTATAATTTGCGAATAGCGAACAAAATTATTACAATAAAAAATTCGTCATATCGTAGGTATAACTGTCACACCTCTTGTATTTTGCCCTTTTTGTTATCTTCAAAATTAGAGAAAATGATATGGCAAATAGGTATGTATGTAAATATGTTCCTTCATCGAAACACGTACATTATTAATATGACATAGTTATAAAGATTTGAGGTATTATAATAACGCTTCGTGATTACAAATAACTATAAATTTTTAAATTTAAGAAACCCTTGACAGAATTGTTTACACCAAACATAGCTAAGAGCCATCTCGATTACATTACCATAATCTATCCGTTCGTTAGGAGCTACAATACCACAGACAGACACGCCTTGACGAGTCTTCGTCAAACTTATAATAATCCTCTTTCTGCGTCAGGGGTTAAAAATAAACTCGTAAAACATTTGGCGCGTGTCCTGGCAGCATGTGGGTTAATGTACATAGGCTATTTCTTAGTTCGTGACATTTAATTTACGGGAAATTACGTTAGCGGCTTACGGAGCACCGAACATACCCATTCATTGGCTATCTGTCTTCCGTATAATAAAAATGTTCATCCTTCCAGTAAATATTTTGTAGAATACGTCGCAGGCATAATAAAAAACTGGCCCGAATAAATAGTCGCTAAAAAGATTAAAAAATACAGAATAAACGGCCGTACAAAAGGATTGCATTGACTTAGAATTTTGTTGTTTTCACAGCTCCAAGGTATTGTAGATCTGAGTTGACTGGATATTATTATAATTTCAACTTGATACCTCCACGCTTTTGTGAGAAAAAGGGAGTTAATAGATAGAGAGACAGACGGAAAATGAAGTGATCCTAAAAAAGTTCCCTTTTTTCATTTTAGGACACCCCTTTAGCCCTAAAAACAGTTTTACATAGTTAAGAATGATTGTAGGTACTATTGGTTATTAACAACGAAATATTGTTTGAATCCAATTAAACAATCATAAATGAAAACTGCAGATCGGTTGGTATCGCGAAGTCTCGACACCGAAGAGTCAGTTGATTGCTTTTTAATAGCCGCGCGACAACCCGATATCGATGTAGCACGCAGCATCGCATCACTGGGTTTTCGTTTGTTTGTTTGTTTCCATTGTTCGCGTGGGAATGTCTCGTGGGAGCTATTTAGATATAGCAGCTACGTGCAGTTTTCCGAATGGAGATGTAGTGTTTTTGTTTTCGTTACAGGAGCAATAAGGATTGTGGCATAAATAAACAAACGAATTATGGAGTACCGTCGGAATACATTTTGTTAATATAAAGGTGTGAAGTCAATTTATCGAGTAGGCGTGGTAGTTGGATGAGTTAAGTAGTCAGTTACAGTTGTTATCATTAGATAAAATTCGTTAACCCACATCGAAGGTCTTTAGGGGGCATAAAAATACGCTTTAGGCCTACTAACTTACGAAGAAATATTCTTCTTCTGCCGTGGGACCACAATTAAACCTACACCATTAGTTCAATTGGCTTCGTTCGATTCCATGAGTGTTCAAATCTCTTGTTTGTTCACGCTGCGATGTTTTATTAATGTAAGTATGTCCATGCCATTCGTTATAATAAATGAGAGAGCATGGATGTGATTGTGTGTGCCTGGTATATCATAATACACTAGCCAATTAAGACCTACAAAATTACATGCTCGTTCCGTACATATAATACAGAATATTTTTAATACAATGCGGCAGTTGAAAAGCTCTATGACAATATTCATAAAGTTTTATCAATCAGTATATTTTCATCAGCAATTATCAAATAAGTTTAGCGAGTAATTATGAAAATAAACCAGGCAGCGTGTCAGGCCATGGGCAATGAAGGGTTCCGAAATAGTAAGTTTATTGACGATTACTCATAAACTACAATACTTATGCTAACATAGCCGTGATAGTTTTTCTGGTAATTAATCATATAACCTATTTTTAACATATTTTTCATTTGTCCAACTCCAACCGTTTACCCAGCAGGGGGGGACACTTGACTCTAACCAAAATTAGCACTTTAAAGACAAATATTTTTAAACGGAATCCTAGTTCCAAAAATGGTCTAACAGACCCATAATATTTTTGGAAGACCCTTTTAACGATACTCCATACTACGTACATACTACATAGGGTACGCGACGAATAAAAATACATCCTCACGTTAACCGTAGGTTAGATACCGATATAGTCTTGACAGTACTGTAACAGTTTGTAAGGATGTTTGTTACACGAAAAAACTACATTTCTTGATCCATATTCATTATTATCTAAAATTTTAACAAAAAAAGAACCGACTTCAAATGAAGTACATCCAATAAAAAAAGAATCATCGAAATTGGTTGGTGTTATATTGAGTTATTAATGCAAATTAATTAATGCAAATTTAAGACTTACATGCTTTTAACATGGATACCATTGTTAAATCTCGCTCAAATTTAAGTGGGACCAAAATACAAGCACCAGCTTTCGATTAAAAAAAGAATCATCAAAATCGGTTCACCCAGTCGAAAATTCTGAGGTAACAAACTTTAAAAATACAGTCGAATTGAGAATCTCCTCCTTTTTTTGAAGTCGGTTAAAAACTTACCGCTATTGGGTGGTCTTCATACGCATCATAATTATACTTTTATGCTTAACTCAGAAAAATAAATCATTGTATACGTACGGAAAAACTACATACGTTTAAGCTACGAAGCTATCGCTGTTAATTCTCAATATAGTTAATTTGTTATTGAAATATAAAAGAGAGGTTACAAATATTAAATAATAAGCTCTCCAGGAAATGTGGCAAAACTGTGCTCAAATGTAATTACTTCTCCACAGGTAGCTGGCGATTACTCATAAACTACAATACTTATGCTAACATACGCCTGCTGTATACGCCTTAGATGACAAATCACACTGGATGGATCAATCGTAACAATTTACTTACAATAGTGTCAATGCATAGTGATAAGTCAATGGTGTATCTAATAAAGATAAATAAATAAATAAATAAATAAATAAATAGCCGTGATAGTTTTTCTGGTAATTAATCATATAACCTATTTTTAACATATTTTTCATTTGTCCAACTCCAACCGTTTACCCAGCAGGGGGGGACACTTGACTCTAACCAAAATTAGCACTTTAAAGACAAATATTTTTAAATGGAATCCTAGTTCCAAAAATGGTCTAACGGACCCATAATATTTTTGGAAGACCCTTTTAACGATACTCCATACTACGTACATACTACATAGGGTACGCGACGAATAAAAATTCATCCTCGCGTTACCTGTAGATTAGGTACCCTGAAAAAAAGTAGGTATTTCAATATTTTATTCTACGATTCTGGAGTTTTGATAAATATATATATTCATGCCAAATTACAATTTTCTAGCATAAGGGTCTCGGCGCTTTGCTTGGATAGACGGACAGACGGACGAACAGACGGACGAACAGACGGACGGACGGACGGACATGACGAAACTATAAGGATTCCAATTTTATTTCTGAATCCTAAAAAATATCTCCATCCAAGCATTTTATACAGTTTTATATCTGATCTCGTAAGGATTTCGTTTCATGAAATAACGCGAGGGTTATGGGCACAATAAAAATTCAGAGGTCGAAAATACAGCAAACAGCTAAGAAAGAGAATAACGATGAGTTTACAGATGTAAGTATAAAGAAGACAACAAAGAAGACGAGGGATTGCAAAGGATTTAACATGTGCTATATACTATACTGAGTACTGAACAAGAAATGTGGATAAGTTTTAAAGATGTGAAAATACGTGACGATGTTATTATTGAAGTAAAATGCGGAAAGGGACGTGGCGTAGGTTCCCTGACACACCATACAGAAGGATAATATTGTGATGCGGTCACCATGACTGTGGAAAATCGTGAGATACACAAAACACCATTGTCTCGCTTTTATACTCGACTTTGATGCTGCTAGAAAGATATATACAAATGAAACCTTCTTCGAGAAAAGTTGATGAAATAAATATAGAAAGATGAATAAGGAACCACTGATTAACAAATGACATTTATTTGAAAAATTCTGTTATTTATTCATTTAAGACCCATGCCATAGGTAATTCAATTTTACAACTAAACTAAATGTATTTTAAGATGTTGTCCAAATTAAACACAAACATATGGGTAGCTTTGAGACATAGGAAACAAGAAAGGTATTGAACGAAATAAACGTGCCACAAGGATGCTTTTAGGAGCCGTGGTGTCTCGCTCGTTTATTCAAAATTTGTTTGGCTTTCACCTCCAAGATCCAAGTATCTCGTGCGAGTTTTGTCTCTCGACATTTTCTTTTTGCATTCACACGTAATGTGTCTAGAAATTTTACACAAAAATTTCATAGGATTTTTGCTAAGTGCAAAAAAGGTTTCTGGCTTAACTGAGTGAACTCAAATTTTCATTGAAAGCCCTCTTATTACAGAAGGTATGCAAGATGTACACAATATATTTTTAAAGTTTTTATTTATTTTATACTAGCTGACCCGGCGAACTTCGTATCGCCTAACAATCCCCAATAATCTCTCCCTTTCTCTCTCCCGCTCCCCCTCTCCCTCCCTTTAAGTTAATTTTGGTTTTTAACGATAATCTTACATATTAATTTTCACATTTCTGAGTTCAAAAATGACGAAGTTCCTTAAACATTTACAACTGCTGAAAGAAAACCGTGATACAGTTATTTTTTGTGTCTAAATATAGGCTTATATATAATTTTTCACCCTTTTAACTTCAAAACTGACAAAGTTTTCAAACTAAATTTCCCCCCCTTAATTAACGCTTTTGGGGATGAATTTTAAATAAACGTAATACTTCCGAATTTTTTTTTTAATCTTTAGCTAATATATATTATAATATATATATTAATAATATATATTTTCATGATTTTAACTTCCAAAATGACGAAGTTGCGTACTAAGCTCCATCCCTTAAATTAACTCTTTATGGTTGTTTGTTTTCCAAAAAAATGTGTTAAAGTTAACTTTTGTTCATAGTATAAACTTACATAAAAATTTTCACATTTATAAGCGAGATCCATTTCAGATTAAATGCTATATAAGTACATTAGGCTAACTAAATCAGATGTTATTACGTGTAACTGTATTTAGTCTGAATAAAAATGTTTTCTTACTTTCTTTTCTTTTCTCTAAAACTGACGAAGCTGGTTCGTATGAAAGTGATTTCCAACACCAGTTTTAACCATTGGGGGATGAATTTACAAAAATCCGTAGCCAATGACACTCACAAATAAAGTGGCTTTCTATTGGTCAAAGAACTTTTAATATCAGTTCCGTAGATCCAGAGATTACCCCTACACTACAACGTCACAAACATTTTACCTTTATAATATTAAGATATTATACTCGTAGTATATTATGAACTAAAATCCTTTACAAAGTTAAGATGAAAAAATGTAAAATAAACCTTTAACTATTTCAAAAATCATAATTAACATAATGTTCTAAGCGACATTTTTGCTTCCGTCTATGCCAAAATGTTCTAAACGACATTTCCTTGTTACAGGCTAAACTACGCTCTAGCAGGCCTCCGACCGTGGTGGTGGCACACTTGTAACGTGTGTTTACACGCGGCGTGTTGCGCGCTAGTCGCCCGCGCGTGCGTCACTGTCGCACGACTGCAGCGGCCGTTTGCTGCGTTAGCTGCTTTACTGTTCGCTGTTCATCCTGTGCACACTGAAGCGGTAAGTAATCTAGTATAGTCTTGACAATACTGTAAAAGTTTGTAAGGATGTTTGTTACACGATAAAACTACATTTCTTGATCCATATTCATTATTATCTAAAATTTAAAAAAAAAAGAACCGACTTCAAATGAAGTACATCCAATAAAAAAAGAATCATCGAAATCGGTTGGTGTGATATTGAGTTATTCGTCCATTTATCGCTTACATACTTAATGCAAATTTAAGACTTACATGCTTTTGACATGGATACCATTGTTAAATCTCGCTCAAATTTAAGTGGGACCAAAATACAAGCACCAGCTTTCGATTAAAAAAAGAATCATCAAAATCGGTTCACCCAGTCGAAAGTTCTGAGGTAACAAACATTAAAAATACAGTCGAATTGAGAATCTCCTCCTTTTTTTGAAGTCGGTTAAAAACACCACTATTGGTTGGTCTTCATAGACATTATATTATGACCTTTATGCTTAATTCAGAAAAATAAATTATATATGCGTACGGAAAAACTACATACGTTTGAGCCACGAAGCTGTCACTGTTAATTCTCAATGTAGTAAATTTGTTATTTAAATATAAAACAGAGATTACAAATATTAAATAATCAGCTCTCCAGGAAATGTGGCAAAACTGTGCTCAAATGTAATTACTTCTCCACAGGTAGCTGGCGTGGTCGGCAGAGCGGATGTCCTTGCTTGCATATTCTTCTTGTCTTCCCTTTTAGTTTATCATAGGTAAGAATAATGTTTATCCACTTAAATATGTTTTTTTAACCAGTTGAGGGAAGGAAATTGAACTTATCGGAATTTAAAGGACCTGCAACTGCGGCTGCTGAAATTTAGGAATAATCCTTTACATATCGATTTAATCAATTATTATATCTACGGATAACAGCAATGTCTATTTCAATATAGGTAAATTAAATGCAAGTTACAAATGCATAATGCTCGATGAATAAGTAAAGACAAATGAGATCCCACCAAAAACATTTTCTTGTAAGATGTTGCCAAGACAAGACCATATGTCTCTAAATCAAAAAGTTATCAGATCTCATGTAGAACCAAGCTTCTAACTCTACACGCCCTAACTATATAAATCCTATCTTCTTACGCTACACCTTAGTAAAAATATACAGCTTAGCCGCTCACATTGACAAACGAAAACAACTTAGAATCTTTTTTTTATCATTGTTGAGAACCAATCTTAATCTGTCACATAAATGTTTTTTGGGGCTAATAGACTCCCTATTCAGAGTTCTACATTTTGCAGTCGAGGTCGTCGATTAATTAATATTGAGGATATTTATGATTCTTGTCAAATTTTAATATTAAATATTATTTGGTCACACTTCTAACTCTGCTCCATTTATGATTTCTCACTGTAGGTTAAACTTTACGACAATACAACATAACAGAACAAAAATGTTTCAAATTTCGAAATAAATTCACTAAAGATAAATGATTGCTAGAACTGAAAACTTTCGAAAAAGTTACGACGATTTTCAGCAGAAAATACTTTCAAAATAATGAAGGCTCATCTATTCATGACAGAATTAATAGCAGTGATAAAGATTGTTTCGGGAGTCTGACATAAAACACATATACGTATTAATAAGGGACGTTTTACAACTTTATTTACTTTTTGTGTTTATTATCGGAATATTTTCAGAAACTGTTATAAAACATTGTAGTATCTCTCTTTCTAATTTTTGTATTGTTTTATTACTAGTATCACATTTCTTATAAGTATCCCCACAATTATACCTATTGTTGGTTTCATTTCACGGCTCTCAATATGTCTAACCTAAACAACGAAGGTCCGACCAAAGACAGAACAATAAAGATTTGCAAACTATTAACAGTCAGAGTTTTAGTAAGACGCTCGTGTTGCTGTAGCCAAACTCCTACAACTTACCTGGAACTTGCAGCAAGAGTATACTCTAAGTTTGGTCTTATTTTATACGATAACATAGTAAATCCTTGTGAGATACTCTGCTTTACGAGATTTCAAACATTGAGATATTACTGTAAGAAGTTCCTGTAACTTTATCCAACCTTACAACCATGCATGATTACCATTGGGATTACTGAATTGTACAGAGCCTAGTAAATTCCAAGGAGATATTATTGTTAATGTATTAGCATGTCCCACAGACCTAAAAAAGAACCAGACGTCACCTTGTCTTATCGAGAGTGACACCGTCCGGATATCATGTGTGCGTAATTTTTAGTGCGGTCCGACGCGGCGACGCGGTAATGGCGGCTTGTACGAATGGAGGAGTTGGTATTACTCGTACTATGGGTGCTTCACTGAATTTGTTGCTGACAATCCGTCTGTTCTTTTCTTAAGTCTGTGCCATGGCCTTATCCGTTCATAAGATAGAGTGGCAACTCAGATTCAGTGCAACTGAATGGATTAAGTCCTTTACAAGTACAACTCAACAAAAATATGTAAGGAGCATACCAATAAATATTCACCCCCAAAATAATAATCTTAAAAATCTCCATCCACTCGTACCTACACATATAGAATTACTATACCTACTAGCTCTCAGTGAAATTTTCACTCGATCAAGTTAAATACGGGAGTGCTTTAATGGAGTTACTCGGTCGTTCCCCAAGCCTGTAATTTATTATTTTTGGAGTGAGATATAATGTTTTACTCGATATTATGCGTACCTTTAAAATATTCTTCATATATTGTACATAATATTCATGTATTTTTATCTGTTAACAATGTTAAAATGTTTTATGAATGCTTGGCCATCTACGTATTGATGCCTTTGAAATTCTTGTATACTTGATACTTTTCATCGAACTTGAACTTGAACTTCATACAGAAGACATACTCGTAATAGTAAATAATTGTAACATTACATCGAATCCACGTCAACTCAACTCTGACTTATTTCATAGAAAGGCATTGTAATAATGAGTCTTATTTCGTAATAGGCTGAATTTGTGGTATCCCATTTTGTATAATATATTATTAGTTCATAAAAGTCATCCAATGAAATTAAGTGCTCGTTTTCAGTTGAAAAGAAAATATTTATATCGTCATGAAATGATAATAGCAATTTTTATATTGCATTTCGATGTTACTTTTGTAGTCGATGCTGTTTAATATACTGCTGAATAAGATCGAACTCAAAATTTGGTACGGTTACGTTCTATAATTTAATTTACATATAAAATTAACTATGGATTTTGTTGTACAGTCCAACACCCAAAAGGAGCGTGTGGCTAAGCGTTGTACTTGGTGCACTGAGCATGTTGGCGAAGGAAACCGGAATTACTATCCTGCTACTCAACCTCGCTATAGACTTCTACAGATGCTGGCCATTTGTTAAAAGGTATGTCATACTCATTTCCATTTCCTCCTACGACTTCTATTTACCTATGCCATGATTCCTATTATATGTATGACTCACAATCGTTACTTGTTTAGCTTGAAACGCTCATAGCTCGGTGGTTTGTATTGGTCCTTGGTGATCGACAAAGTTACGCAAAAGCGAGCGCGGTCGGTAGTTGGATGTGTGACCTCTAGTGGCTATAAATTCATGAGTATTTCCGTGCTTCGGTGGGCACGTAAAGCCGACGGGTCGGGTTGTTATCGTAAGATAACAGTCGTTAAGTTGTGTCGAAGGCCCTCGGGTGGCATGAAAACTTGCGATACTTGGGTTGGCCACTAACCCCTCCACCAATCCGCAATGGAGCGGCGTGGTTCAATATGCTCTAGGAATCCTCAAGAGGAGAGACTCGTCCTCGGTAGTAGGCAATTCATGGGTTGAAACCACTTAATAGCTAATCATTATAACATAAAATATTTTATTTGTTATGAGATATTTAGTGCGCAATTTTATTATAATATCGCCATTTCATGCCGGATAATAAAGTTCCTAGGAGCAATGAATGAAGTAAGGAACTTCAAATTGGATGGAATTTTCTAGAAATACTGATGGTTTAGGAATTATACGCGATAGATTAAATTTTATTGAGTTCGTTCACGACATTATTGTGTTCGTTTTTGTCAGTTTAACTACCGGCTGGCAATAATTTTTATACGGTTTGAATGAATATTTTATGAACATCATTAAATGTTGTAGGATCGGTTTCAAAGTGCTATATTCTAATTTTAATTCTAATGATATTTTTTATTACTATAATTACAAGATAACTACAATCATAATGACAAGATCTGCTCAGTTTTATTAAACGTAAGCTCGCAACCTATCAGCAGCCTACGTACCTACCAATGAATATTGTATTATAAGGATATCATTTTAAAATGATACATTGATAACTAAACCAACCAAGAAAAAAAGTGTATGCGTGTAATCTTTACGCGCGTTTGAAGTAAAACTTTTTAATCGTTGGTGATACGCAATTATTAATCGTAAATTTCACAAAATCACAACAACACAACACTTCTATGGAGTAGTTGGTTAAACAGACTAGTTATAGCCAGGACCTTTATAATACAACTGGACCCCAAGTTTCGAAGAGGTACCGGAAGACTGGTAATATGATAAACATTATGATGTTCTTGATTTTTTCTTTTATGTTTATTTATTGTAAACACATTACGTGTTCCTGGGACTCTGCCATTTTAATTAACTGATAAATATTTTATTTTATAATTTAAATGAAGTTCGTTATTACTAAGTACTATAACTTTGAAAATTATTTTCACTTATCCTCTGCTTAGTCGCGTTTGTTGAGCTCAATATTCTGTCTCGCTGTGCCTGTCGCGCGACCATTGGTTGGTTAGACCTTGACCGAAATGGCGGACTTCATGCATTTTTATACCATGTATTTAATAATAACCAATTTCACTAGTAGGTATAGTTCTACCCATAATTTTAAGTTAAGCTTTTTATGTTGGAACCTAAGTAATTATAAAATAAATCTACTCCCATAGGTCAATGTTTACACTGAAGATTGAAAAGAAGTGCACGGGCTTATCAATAAGAACCATTAAGATTGTGGTGTCGTTGGCGCTGCTCATATCGCTGCGGTTGGCTCTACTGCAGGGCACGTGGCCAACTTTCTCACCGCAAGACAACCCAGCCGCCTTCCATCCTAGCTTCGTTGTCAGGTAAATTATTTTGCTTAAATCTGCACCGACATTCACGGTGATAGCAGGTTGGTAAGGCTCGTAACATGGAAGACATTTTCAATTTAATATGCCGTAGTAAATAAATGCATAATAATATACCTAACGTCGCACCTCTGAGTCACTAACGGTTAATTTAATCGCTCCTTAGTAAATAATCACCATACAAATTCTGTACCAAGGAGCGATTTAAGTAACCGTTCGTGACTCTGAGTTGGGGCGTAAGTAGGAACCTAAGTTAGGATTAGTAAAATGAAATTTGCATGCCTTTTAATGGTGGAATGTGAAGGACATAATATCATGATTTCCTAATTTTCAGAGATTGTTATATACCCACTTTCAAGCAAATAAATAAAGAATTTGAATTAAGATTTAGATTGCATTAGAATATTTTTATTTATCATGACCAAATTGACCAATCCAGACAAGGAAAAGTATACTTAACGTAAAATGTTCATACCTGGTGTCACTCGCAAAATTAGATTACTTACTTTCTTTCTTTTTCTTCTTTCTTTCTTGGCCAGCAACGCATCAGTGATGTCTTTGGTGTCGTTGATTTCAGATGGATCATCAGCTCGTTTGTCGGCTATTTCCATAAAAAAATAGAACGTCTCAGGGTCGAGACCTTTTTCTAAAGGTCTTTGAACTTTACATTTTCGTAGAAAACAGAGGTTTAAGGATGAGGCTCAGTGATGAACTATTCACGGAATTTGGAGTCCCACAAAGAAGTAAAATATATTCTGGCTGACATTGTTCTTATTATATACTAGGAACGACTAACGATTTGTAAGCATCAGTTGCATCTCCATGGCACCTGGTATTTTGATAACACACCAACTATTATGAAAATACCATAGAACACCATAAGTGCTGAGATTAAACGTCATTAAACTATGTTTGCGAATTTTGTGCGCCAGAGAAAAGGAAAGGAGCATCAGAGTTTGGATTAACCACTTTATCAATCCGCTTCGGATTGGCCTGGTGAAGTACGCTCCACCTATATTACGGGCAGAAACTAGTGCTCTGCAGTTGGTCGCTATTTCCATAAAGTCAAATCGTAATCCCGTGCGAAAATGGAACGTGTAGAAATGTTGTGAAAACGTGCTCAGATCTCAAGATGTGTTTTGAAATTCTGAAATAGGAAAGAATATCTGTTATCCAGAACCAAGTTAAATAATTGTATACGCAACAATTTGATTATTTAAATATCAATCTCAGTAGGTATTTGTTTAAGAATAGGATTAACCGTAATTACTTTATCTTTCTTGAAGGGTTAGTGGGGTAGTTAGTAGTTAGATGAATAACTTATCTGAATTTCACTAACGAAATTTAACAAAATGATTACGCCAACACAATTTTAATAGTTATCTTCTCCTCTTTTCATTATAATACAACTTTAAAGTGAATTTACGAATTTCAATTTGAAGAATAATTCCCCAAATTATTATGCCATCGTTTCCTATTGTGGAGTTTGGTAATAATTTACTCAGTCGGTCTTACACCGTTCTAATTCACGGGTATTGTTCACCTTGCCGTCGGCTAAATCGGCTCTAATTCCTTTTCTATTGTGAACTCTTGACAAAGTTGCGTCGCTTGCCAATGAGTTTAGACGTAAATTCAAAATCAGTTGTAAAAGCAAGTTGTAAATCAGATGTTTGACTAGTTTTGACACATGTTAACGTTCTTCTTATTGGTAGACATGTAGTATGTACTACTATGTCTTCTGTGGCTTGGTCTATAATCTTCTAATCATTATTTTACAATCAATTATTATACTATTTAACTGTCTTCCCAGAAGTTATTATACCTAAAATAACTCTGATTTTGCACTTTATAGACGTATACATGACAATATTACGTATACATACGTATTTATGTGTATATTACGTATACATACCATATTATTATTATTTATAAGGTTATATTCTTTTGTTAGCAAATATGGGTCATGGTATTATAAGCCTCAAAAATATTTTCTATGCACAACACAAAATTATTATTTCCTCTGAACTATTTCCATTCTGTATAAAATTGTGTATTTTGCAACCATCGTTATTTTGTTTTCCTTAGGCTGATGACCTTCTGCTACCTGGCCGCGTTCAACTGGTGGCTGCTTCTCTGTCCCTGGACCCTCAGCCACGACTGGCAGATGGGGTCGGTGCCCCTCATCACCAGTGGTTGGGATCCGAGAAACTTCATCACTTGCGCTGCGTTTGGAGCCTTATTTGTTCTCTGCTACCGGTGCATCGCTGACTTGGATGTAAGTAAGCAGTTTTACTGATTGAAGTATGTATTTCGTATTTTTGAAGTGAAACTTCTTTAGAACCGTTAGTGATTTGAAACCGGATGCAACGGAAAAACGACAGGTAAGATAATATAACCGCTAATTTCGTATTTCAATTTAAGTTGTCCGTAGCCCAATGGTCAGGACGTAGACACACAATGCTGATGCCATGATGATGCGCAGGTTCGCGTCTCAGAATATTTCTTTTTTTTTAGTTTTATTTTTTTTTAGTTTTATTTTTTTTAGTTTTATTTTTTACTGTTTTTAAATACTTTCAAATGCTCTTTTAAATATTTTCAAAGAATTTATCAACAAAAAATAAGAATTTCATTCTTTCATTCTGTAGATCGACCAGCCGATTATACAGACAGTAAAATTGCTAAGTTGTATTCATAGATGGCGTGAGGAGTAAGATAGAACATTCGTTTTATTGCTAGATAGATTTTTAAAAAGTGCTAAGTTGTATTCATAGATGGCGCTTCGATTTATTGCTTTAAGATTCGATTAGAAATAGAATTATTTATAAAATACTGTAATATACATGTTTTATGTATAACGGAACATTGGTTACCAAGCACTCAAAATCTTGTCAGTATAGGTAATTATAAATTGTCAAGTGCATTCTGTAGAGAGACTGCAATTCATGGTGGATCACTAATATTAGTGCACAACAATATGTCTTGTAAAGATCGTAAAGACATTGTTAGTCTTTCTATTGAGCGCACTATTGAACTGGCCTGTGTGGAACTGGAGAGGTTTGTTATAGTTTGCGCGTATCGACCCCCCTCTGGTGATTTTACTATTTTTGAAGATACATTGGAGGATGTACTTAAACGGTTATGTGTTTCTAGAAAAGGATTAGTGATATGTGGCGACTTCAACGTAGACATTTTATCAGATAGTACTATGGCTACTAGGCTACTAAGTTTGTTTAAATGCTTTAATTTAAATCCATTATTCAATGAGCCAACCAGAATAACTGAAACTACAGCTACTTGTTTAGATAATATCTTTTGCAATTGTGAGATTTTAAATAAAGAGATATTCAGTAAGTTGAAGTCAGACCACTGCGGACAAAAAATTTCGTTGTATAATTCAATCACTAAGAAAAAACAAATAATAAAATGTAGACCAATAACTAAAAATAAGATTTCAACTTTTAAAGAAAAAATCCACTCGGAAATGCAAACGCAGTTAACATTACAACAAAGAGATCCAATAAAACTATATAACACATTGTCTAATAACATAAATAACGAATTTAATAAAATATTCAAGTTTAAGTATGTAGATCTAGCTAAAAATAGTAAATTTAGTGATTGGGCTACTGTAGGTATTTATAAAAGTAGGAACAGGATGTATGACCTTTACGCCGAGAAACAATACAATTTTTCTCCAACTTTCCAGGAGCACGTGAGAAATTATTCTAAAATATTTAAAATTGTTTGTATTCAGGCGAAATCAATGTACATAAAGAACAAAATTATTAATTCGGATAACAAGATAAAAACCACTTGGAATATAATTAACAGTGAGAACGGTAACGCAAAGTCCTGTGATTTCAATTACGAATTATTGATTAATAATAATATAATCAGTGCTGATAAAGACGTGGCAAGCGAATTTGAAAATCACGTCCGTAATATTCCTATAACATTAACCAGTTCACTAGCTTCTTCACCGACGGAAGCACTTTCTATATTAAAAAATCATATTAATGAATGTAATATTTTATTTGAATTTCAACATATAACCGCTAGAGACTTAATTAAGGCCTTTCAGTCTCTGAAGGTAAAGAATACGGGTGATTTGTGGGGCATCTCGGTGAAAATAATACAGCATATTATAGGTATTAAAGCTCCATATTTGGTCGTAGTTTTTAATAAATGTATAGATCTAGGTATCTTTCCAGATCTTATGAAATGCAGCAAAATCATTCCACTTTTTAAAACAGGTGAAAAAACTGATCTTAATAACTATAGACCAGTTTCTGTTTTACCAACCCTTAGTAAAATTTTCGAAAAGATAATATTGAATCAAATGCTAACCCATTTCAACAATAATATAACGGAGACAATTACTGGTGGGGTGGTGGTTCGGGAAATAATAACAGTGGGCGTTTACATCACTTTAGTCAGAAACTCATTTTAACACAGGTTTTACACTGGTTATAATTAAACACGCCATTAGAACTTATTGTCTTCAATTATCCGAGTAACAGCCAACAAATAATAGGGCACGACGGCCCAGTGGCCTCCCATCACCCCTTACAGCCACCCCAATGCCTCGCATAATCGTCTGATCCTGTTACTCGTCAATCTGATATCACAATACAATTCACACGTCGCGTTCCGTCTTCAAGTAACTACGTTCTTGTCTAGGCGTCCAGAATATTCGTTCATCGCCGGCAAGTTAATAGCTTTCCTCGGTTCTCTCGTGGTGTCCAGTTGATGGTTGCCACAAGATGACTGCTCGTTTGACGTTCAGCCAGAGTGACAATGACGTTTCACTCTTACAGTCTTACTTCAACGATGACAGTAGTTAATTCGCATAGTGTTGCCATCTTCACAATCCGAATACACATTTTATGATCTCCGACAAATAAATTATTACATCCTGAGCAATACGGTTTCACTAAAGGCCGTAGTACAACCGATGCCGGGGCTAGGCTATTAAAGCATATATTTGAAGCATGGGAGGCGTCACATAATGCCATAGGAGTATTTTGTGACTTATCTAAGGCATTTGATTGTGTTGAGCACGAAACATTGCTGTTTAAACTTGGCCACTATGGTATAAAAAACAAGGCCCTTAGCTTGATCGCGTCTTATTTGAGTAATAGAATACAAAAAGTCAGCATAAACGATATTAAGTCATCGGGGTCACCGGCTGTGATGGGTGTACCGCAGGGCTCGATCTTGGGTCCGTTTCTTTTTCTGGTATACATTAACGATTTACCACATTATGTAAAGAACCAAGCGGATATTGTACTATTTGCTGATGATACATCACTAATATTTAAGTGTGAAAGGAATAAAGTAAATTTCGACGACGTAAATAGTGCTCTTTCGCATGTATCGCGTTGGTTCACTATCAATAATTTACTATTAAATGCAAAAAAAACGAAATGTATAGAGTTTGTGCTACCTAATGTTAAAAAAGTCAGCAAATCTCTTAAACTAAATAACGAAACATTGCATATGGAGGAATCGACGGTCTTTTTAGGGGTGACCTTAGATAGTAAACTTCAATGGGGCCCACATATAACAAATCTCGCGACAAAACTCGGTAGGGCTGCTTTTGCTGTTAGGAAAATAAGGCAGTATACAGACGTCGAAACTGCTAGGATGACTTATGTCTTATGCCATCTTGCTGTGGGGCAAAGCAGCCAATATAAAACAAATTTTCATACTCCAGAAACGGGCAGTTAGGGCTATTTATAAACTTAGGTCTCGGGAATCTTTGCGTGAAAAGTTCAAGGAAATAGGTATACTTACAGTAGCTTCCCAGTATATCTTTAACAATGTAGTTTTTATACGGAAGAATATAAACGCGTATAAACAAAATTTTGATATTAATAATCGCCATACGAAAAGAATGCATCAATTAGTTACGCCTTCGTTCCGCCTAAGTAAAGTGCAGCGATCTTTCATAGGGCTTGGTATACATTTTTATAATAAAATCCCAAAATTAATACGTGACTTGCCAATAGAAACTTTCAAAAAACGTGTAAAGACACAATTGTTAGGCAAGGGATATTATAGTGTAGACGAGTATTTAAATGACAAAGACGCATGGAAATGACCAGCTCTGCAACCAGTTCCGCTCAGAATAGTAAATACTTTTGTATTATTATCTTTTTTTTGTAATATTTTTTAAAAGATGTGCTGAGGAGTTTCTTTAGGCTTTTCTTCTCCTCCACGATAAAGCACCTTCCGAAAAGCCAAAAAATGACGTGCATAAGTGTATCAGTGATACCTATATGAATAAAATATTTTGACTTTGACTTTGACTTTGATTTATTGCTTTTTCATATCATTATCTTGAAACCAAAATTTTGGAAAGTTTCACTTCTACCACGTGTGAATTGCACACATTTTCTTTTTTTTCATTTAATTTCTTTATTTTAACAACTGGTTAGCAAACCATCCAGATTACTAGTTGTTGCCATCATGTTGATTTCTATCATGGGTATGGTATCTATGGGTATCACCGAGTTGACGTACAAACAGGAACTTTCTAATCCGATGCCAAATCACATTTTTATCCAATAATAATAATGGTAGATAGATATATAAATCATCATCATAAACCCCAAAAAAACTTTTACGATTTTGTATATTACCGAAGCAATTGAAACCTTCCTGTGCCAGAGACAAACATTTAATACTAATAAATCGCTGTCATATAAATAGGTTTGTTAATAAATGATTTAATGTTCTCTACATTCGTTTCCCTTGCAAGTTTTATTATTAAGATTGGTGACAGTAAAATCTTTTCTTTTGCAATTAAGAGTTCAATTGTGCTTTTCGTACAAATTTTCTTCATTACTAAGCTAGGGCAGTAGCAATAAAGGCTTTTATATAATTAAGATGCGTCAAGAGCTAAAATGGCAGACAGTGTAGAATTTTAATGACTTTAAATGCCTCTTGAACTTCGTTCCAGAACCAAGTGTAATTTACTATGGAAATTTATGTGAGAGTCATACATAAGTTCTAATCAAATGTTATGCGTATTTTTCATTTGCTGGTAAAAATAAATAAATAAATAAACAACACTCATACCCCCGCAATAGGTTATTCACCTGTGTACACATATAACACAACACAATAACACCCTGCACCCGAGTACAAATATTTATCTGTCACACACATATCTGCCCCGGCCGGGAATCGATCCCGGGACCCCTCGTTTTGCAGGTAGGCATGCTACCAGCTAGGCTATAGGGTCGTCAAAAATAAATCTATTATTAGGAATAATAATTCAATATGTACCTACTTACTACACTGTTGCAGTGCTTATGCTTTATGTCGAAATAAATGTTTCTTTCTTTCTTTCTTACTATGTCAACAATAGATTTAATAAATATATCATACTAACGCATTAGGCTACCTGTAATGTTAGTATGTGTGTGGTCAAATAAATAAATAAATAAATAAATAATAAATAAATGTTTTATTTAAACATAATATGGTCGGTGAAATTATCTGGTTGTAAGTGTCATCGCTGTAACATCAAATACTTCAGAATTATTAGAATACTAGCTGTTACCCGCGACTTCGTACGCCGAAAATAAAGATCCCTTCATTATAAAACATGTTTTTCATAAATTGACAGCAAACTTGTCCATACTATGAAGAGAGGAGACCCGTGCCTTGTAATAGTCCATTATGGGTTGAAGCTAAAACACCTACACTTAGTACATATATCGTATTATGTAAATGAGTAAAATATTAAACAAATCTTTAGTGTTGATAATGAAATGATAACTACGATCTGATATTGTAGCGTGATTGGTAGTCAGCAAGATACTAAACTCTTCACCAAAATTACAGCAAAAGTGACATGTTCTTACAACCCATTAATTACCCATCGGGAGAAGCATTCATAGCCCGGGCGCAGCGGCTTGTGTCGGTTCTAATAGTAATCGATGAAGTTAAATAATAGCGAGCGCGGTCAGTAGTTGGATAGGTGACCGCTAGTGGCCAAAAATTCTTGAGCTCTCCGAGCTTCGGAGGGCACGTAAAGCTGTCGGTCCCGGTTGTTGTCGTAAGATAACAGACTTTATGACATATTGAAGGTCCTCGCCCGGCGTAATGACTTCCGACACTTGGGTTGATTTCTAATCCCTCCATCAATCCACACTGGAGCAAAGTGGTGGAGTATGCTCTAGGCGTCCTCAAGAGTGAGTGTTCAGTAGTGAGCCCACCCATAGGAAAGGTCCCAAAATAATTGAACTTTTTAGAATTTAGAGGTTTAAGTCAGGGCCTGAGAGTTTTTGAATTTTAAATTTACATTGTAATTTTACAGAATACACAAAAAAAATATCTTTCTTTTCTTTTTGGGCAGCAGCAAATCAGTCATCCTTTAGCGTTGCTAATGTACATTGGCGAAAGTGACCACTTACCACGAGGTGACTCATCTGTTCGTTTTACAACTTCTTACTCCAAACATACTCTAAACTTACAACCTCTAGTTTTAGCCCTTAGGGAATGTATTACCAAACAATCATGTTACAGTTATTTTTGTTTTATGTCAGATTACATACTAACTACCAACTTTCACAGTTTTACCTTAAAAAACCGGGCAAATGCGTGTCAGGCCACGTGCAATATAGGGTTCCAAAGTAGTAAGTTTATTGACTATTACTCATTAAGTACGATACTTATGTTAACATAGCCTTGATAGTTTTCCTTATAAATCCATCGTATAACCTATTTTTGAGAATTTTTTCACTTGTCCAACTCCAACCGCTTAGCCGTTAGGGGGGACACTTGACTTGACTTGGGTACCCAAAATTAGCACTTTCAAGCCAAATATTTCACACTATAGGGATGAATAAAAAAATAATGCTCACGTTACCTGTAGTGGAGGTACCCCGAAAAAAAAAGTTTTTTCAGTAGTTTATTCTACGATTTTGGAGTTTTAATAAATATGTATATCCATGCCAAATTATAACTTTCTAGCACTAAGGGTCTCGGCGCTTTGCTTTGGACAGACGGACAGACTGACGGACGGACATGACGAAGCTATTAGGGATCCGATTTTACTTCAGAACCCTAAAAATGACGGAGTTTCGTATAAACATTCCCTGAATTAACCCTTTAAAAATTGATTTTTCAAATTATGTTAAAGTTAATTTTTGTTTATAACAATCGAACAGAGAACCTGCTACTTTTTTGAAGTTGGTTAAAAAACCGGCTAATAGCGTGTCAGGTCACTGGTAATATAGGGTTTCAAAGTTCTAAGTTTATAGAACTCAATAACTACTTATGCTAATAATAATATAGCCATGATAGTTTTCCTTTTGATGCTATTGCCATGAATTTTTTTACGTGTCTAACACTTACGAATATTTCGCAAACAGACCCCTCAATCGAAAAATGGACTTATAAGACCCATATTATTTTTGAGATACCTTTTCCACGATACCCCACACTATGGGGTGCGTGACGGAAAAAATTATCCCTATATTACCTCTAGGAGAGGTATCCTAAAAACATATTTTTAAAAATGTTATTCTACCAGAAGTTTAAATAAACATGTATATCCTTGCTAAATTACAGCTTTCTAGCACTAAGGGCCTCTGCGCTATGCTACGGACGGACGGATGGACGGACGGACGGACGGACATGATGAAACTATGAGAATTCTGTTTTGACTTCGGAACCCTAAAAAGAGTCATAAAAATCGCTTCATAAAATATAACGAATCTATCAACTACATTTAACAAAATTTGACCTTATCCCTCAGGAACAGGTCTGTTTTCCGGGATAAAAAGTATCCTATATCCTTTCCCGAGCTCAATTATATATCTGTACCAAACATCAAAATCGGTTCAGTTTTTTAGGCTTGAAAGAGTTATCCCTCAGGAACAGGTCTATTTTCCGGGATAAAAAGTATCTTATGTCCTTTCCCGAGCTCAATTCTATATCTGTACCAAATTTCATCGAAATCGGTTTAGTAGCTTGAAAGAGTTATCCCTCAGGAACAGGTCTATTTTCCGGGATAAAAAGTATCCTATGTCCTTTCCCGAGCTCAATTCTATATCTGTACCAAATTTCATAAAAATCGGTTTAGTGGCTTGAAAGAGTTATCCCTCAGGAACAGGTCTACTTTCCGGGATAAAAAGTATCCTATGTCCTTTCCCGAGCTCAATTCTATATCTGTACTAAATTTCATCAAAATCGGTTTAGTGGCTTGAAAGAGTTATCCCTCAGGAACAGGTCTATTTTCCGGGATAAGAAGTATCCTATGTCCTTTCCCGAGCTCAATTCTATATCTGTACTAAATTTCATCAAAATCGGTTTAGTGGCTTGAAAGAGTTATCCCTCAGGAACAGGTCTATTTTCCGGGATAAAAAGTATCATATGTCCTTTCCCGAGCTCAATTCTATATCTGTACCAAATTTCATCAAAATCGGTTTAGTGGCTTGAAAGAGTTATCCCTCACGAACAGGTCTATTTTCCGGGATAAAAAGTATCCTATGTCCATTCCCGAGCTCAATTCTATATCTGTACCAAATTTCATCAAAATCGGTTTAGTGGCTTGAAAGAGTTATCCCTCAGGAACAGGTCTATTTTCCGGGATAAAAAGTATTCTATGTCCATTCCCGAGCTCAATTCTGTATCTGTACCAAATTCCATCAAAATCGGTTTAGTGGCTTGAAAGAGTTATCCCTCAGGAACAGGTCTATTTTCTGGGATAAAAAGTATCCTATGTCCTTTCCCGAGCTCAATTCTATATCTGTACCAAATTTCATCAAAATCGGTTCAGTGGTTTTGGCGTGGAATAGTTATCCCTCAGGAACACGTCTATTTTCCGGGATAAAAAGTATCCTATGTTCATTCCCGAGCTCAATTCCATATCTGTACCAAATTTCATCGAAATCGGTTTAGTAGCTTGAAAGAGTTATCCCTCAGGAACAGGTTTATTTTCCGGGATAAAAAGTATCCTATATCCTTTCCCGAGCTCAATTCTATATCTGTACCAAATTTCATCAAAATCGGTTTAGTGGCTTGAAAGAGTTATCCCTCAGGAACAGGTCTATTTTCCGGGATAAAAAGTATCCTATGTCCATTCCCGAGCTCAATTCTGTATCTGTACCAAATTCCATCAAAATCGGTTTAGTGGCTTGAAAGAGTTATCCCTCAGGAACAGGTCTATTTTCTGGGATAAAAAGTATCCTATGTCCTTTCCCGAGCTCAATTCTATATCTGTACCAAATTTCATCAAAATCGGTTCAGTGGTTTTGGCGTGGAATAGTTATCCCTCAGGAACACGTCTATTTTCCGGGATAAAAAGTATCCTATGTTCATTCCCGAGCTCAATTCCATATCTGTACCAAATTTCATCAAAATCGGTTCAGTGTTTTAGGCGTTATTGAGTAGCAGACAGAGTTACTTTCGCATTTATAATATTAGTATAGATAATGATCTTTTCATGACGTAATAATTTAATTTTAAATTTTAATTTAATTCTTTTATACCAAGTCTAATATTATAATTTTAAATATTTGTAATATAATATTTTTAAATAAATTATTTAATAATCAAAAATATCTTATTTTGACATAATACGTACCTACATGGTGTAGATATAAATATTATAGTAGGTTTATATTTTACAATCAAAATAACTGACAAACACTCCTATTTACTAGATTTCCGTCATTACAACTGAAATATGGACATTTAAAAACCCTGTTATGTGGAACAACTACCCAGCAACTTCCAAAAAGAAAGATTTCTGCCATTTGCTTTGTACGTTGGTCAGAGCATTATGTACGAGTACTACGCAAGGGAATATTGATCCCAACCCGCGTTTAAATAAAGCCCAAGGGTTATACAAATAAAATAAAACGGAGGCCGTATATTCCTTCAATACATTACCCAATACGTGTAAAGCGATAACCAATAACGCCGATAATTATTGAAGATTCACAAAATGTAGATTTAAAATAGAGAAAATTTTCCATCGGAAATAAAGTAACACCCAATTTAGGTACTAAGCAATCAATTTTATAAGAATAAGTGATTCTATTTACACTTTAAGATACAATCAGACTAAGTTGTTTAATGTTGATATCAATATCAAACAAAATAAGTTTAGTACAACCTTTAGAACAGAAATAGAATAAATAACATTAAGTGAGCTTAACAAACTTGTATTAAAAACTGAACACAAGTGAAGAATATGCTTCAACAAAGGTTTTTCCAATTTTGCTCCTTCAATTTTCACAAAGATAAAATTGTAATTGAAACAGTTGAATGTCAAACATTACGGGTTGATTTAAATTGACTCGATGTAAATAATTTCGCTTTGAACCATCGTTTCCGCTCTCTGTGTGTCTATTAATTTAATTTGTTTTTCGGTGAATAAATTAATTACGTGTAGATCACGATGAGTTAAACAGTTCAATTAAATAATTTATTTTGCATGCCCTTTTTGTAACCGGCTTTCAATCGTAATGTGAATATTAAATATGCCTATAGCTCACAAAAGAGCGATAAGTAGCTGACAATTGAGGAGATAATAAATGGTCGCACCCCAGTGGTATGCCTAAGCCTTCAGAACAAGACAAGCCCAATTGTGTCGTACAACCCAGAATCTCAGGATCTTTGGCCCGACAACACAGAACACTCAATTCCATACGTATAATATTTCCCAACAAATAATATGAGTGTTAACAGCTGTAGAGTGATAATAGTAAAGCAATGATAGTAAGCTGGGCTTTTCGGCTTGTATGGCTGTACCGCCAATATCACCCTCGCCCATGGATGTCAGTAACAACAAAGGCGCTGAAAACACCATAAAAAATAATAACAATCATAATTTATTAAATAAAAACTTTAAATAAATATTCATCTGGACGATATAAATATGAAAGAAATACTACAAAAGCGAACCTATCAAATGCTTTTGCCATAATCATTGAAACGTTCAACCGAAATAGATTTTTATTCCAGTCTTCATTAGGAATTCCCAGTATCAATTTACTTAATCATTCCAAATAGTCTATGGATTGCAGTAATATCTATTATATTTTAATTTTGAAGATAGGTGAATTGTGCCAGTTAGATATAACAATAAAAGAGCCCCTTTTTGTAGTTTGTATAAAGGACTTTTGACATTACGTATAGATAAAATGGGCTTCGAGTTTGGAAAGTAGTGCACTCTGTAAACTATGGAATGACATCGTATTTAAAAATTGTGTAGAAAAATATACAATATTTAATCAAAAATTTAATTTTAGAGTCAGAGTTCAATATATGACTGACTATGAATATTTTATGTGACTGATTGGCACAGTGAACCTCTTACACTTAAAAAGTAAGCTATATTTACAGCAAAATCACGAATAATAATAATATAATAATAATAATATAGTAATGGTTAAGCTGAAGTTAAAAAAATATATAAAACTTTTTTAAAATGGAACTAAGCCAAATGACTAGAAAATTTTCAACATTCAAGTATTTTTCATTTCATCTTATTTGTCGTATAATCAAAAACTGTTTTTAACTGAAAAAGTAACCTGAAGATAAGAGAGAAACTCTTCTTGTTGGTCGGCAATGCATCCGTAATGCCTTTGGCGTTACTCATGTCCATGTTCGAAGGGTACCACTTACCACCAGGTATATCGTCAGATTGTTTGTCGAATAGGTTTATAAAAAAACTTAAATAAAAATAGATAAACGTCGAAGAAGCAGAGATTTTATAAAAAGCTTTTGAAACATAAATTGTATTCTTAACAGTACAATTCGTGACAACTAAATCGACAGTATTATTTAGAGGACATTACAAAGCCAAGAACCGAGAACAAACATTTACTTGTTACATTATGTCTCTTGTTGAAAGGCGAATCTCAGATCCTTTGATTGATATTAAAATAATAAACAACACCGAATGCTGGATGATTAATCAACGAATTCAATGAAAAGGCTCTAAAAACAGAAATAACGAGGATTGAATCTGCAAAACAAAATATCTCGATTGGCTATTTAATAAATTAATTGTGAACCAACAAAATGTATTCATGAGAGTCGAGTTTTTATTTTGAACCATTGTTTTTACTGTTATGAAGAGGATAATAATGCTGACATAAATAGTGATGAATCGAGACGGAATTGGATTTGTGTCTACTAGGTTCTGTACTATAAATTATAATTAATTCTTGTACTTATACTATATTTACCTTTGTTTATTTTTTAATTTACACTTTTTTTTGTTCTCGTTTAATTAAGTGTATATTTTATTTAGAATTTGTTGTGTTGAAGTTGTCGTAATTAGTTAATTTATTTTTTGCTTGGTTAAGTTTCTTTTGCCTCCTGTTTTACCTGCATATTCTATCTTGTTATGATGACTTTTCCTTACCAGGTTCAAAGGCACGCGCCAGCTGTGATCGGTCTACTTCTCCTCGTAATACCCTTCGTGCCAGCCAGCAACCTCTTCGTCACTGTGGGTTTTGTCATCGCGGAACGGGTTTTATACATCCCTAGGTAATTCATATTATATCTATCTCCAACTCTTAGTCATAGATGTGGATAATTAAAACAAATATTCAGTGAATTTCATTTCGGAAGTAAGCCAATACGGCCAAATTGTAATTGAACAGATAATGTTGTAAATTGATATCCATCCTAAATTGATATCTAAATATAGAAAGTAGTAGTTTAATAGAAATACTAGTAGTATAATAGAATGTTTTGTTTAATTATTTATTGTTAAATTTCATAATTACAATGGTCTCTTATGCTCAGAACGTTGATCCTACGCAAGGATACCCTGTGTAGTGAATGATCAACAACTTACATGACAATGTTCGTAACTTTTATTCACATACAAATTATGAATTTTGCTCTCCTGTAACATTGCCTCACGACACAAAATTGGTGCACTCTTAAATAACTGAAGACGTTATTTTATTTATTTGTCAACAGTGTGGGCAGCGTTATTATTACGGCGTATGGAGTCCAGCTCATGTGGTATTCTAAGCCGGGGTCCAAAATGTTCCTAGTGGTGGGATTGGCGGTCCTCGCTGCGAGTGGGGTTGCCAGGACCCACAGACGGAACGCCGATTGGAAGGATAGGGGTACGCTTTTGAGGTTAGTTTAAAATATAAAAAGTTTCTCCTAAAAAACGGAGTACCTACTTTTATTGTACCTATACGAAATGAACAAAAGAGAATTTGATTTTTGGATCAAAAATTCAGGACCTAAACTTTTAGGGGTATTTAAAAAAATAAAAAAAAAACAAAAACACGTCTGCATAAAAAAACGAAAAAGAAGAAAATAAGCCCAGTAGTTTTGAATGTCGTTAAAAGTAATACTGAACAACTAAACCGTTGAGACCCATTCGTCAACCAATCAAATCTTGTTTGTTTTTTCCCAAGCAGCCCTGTATGGGCCCCGACTGTTAATCCTTCTATGGTTAAGTTGCTTAGTATTACTTTTTACAACATTCAAAACTACTGGGCTTATTTTTTTTACATCAACATTCACCGATATGGACACGTCCGTACTTATTAATGACGTTTGCGTTTTACTACTCTATCCCGATATCAAACAAAGCGATCTTTTAACTAAATTCATTGAGCATTTTGCTCTTACAACTTTATTAACACTTAATTTTCCTAAATCCACATACACGAGTCATTTTACTACATACGAGCATCTTAATGTTTACGAAGCCGGTAGAAAGCGTATTAAACTTGACAAGAATAAAGCGATTTACACCTCGCAATATTCGCTTTACGGTCTCCGTATTCGGGCGTAAATTACCCTTTAAATGTGTTTTGTTGTTTCAGATCAGATTTACTGACTTTGCCACAGAACGCTAAACTGCACTACAACTTTGGCAACTTCCTGCGTGAAACGGAGGAGCAAGACAGCGCAATCAAACATTACAAAGAAGCGTTAAGGTACGTGAAGAACCTATAATAGCATAATACATGTGTATTTAGGAGTTTGAACGGGTTCGGAGTGGTATAATTGGACAAGCGATTTTTTTGAAGGATTCAAATTCATTTGTAATAAAAAATTAGAAGTATAAGTTAAATATTACTCTATTCCTGAAACCTGTACCTACAACTAAATGTTGTCCATAATGTTATCCAGTCTTAGCTGGTATAATGAACTAACTGTCTTACTTATTCTCTTTGTAAGAATATTCAAGCCCAGCTTTTAATTAATTAGACATTGTTATGAACATGTTATGAAATGTAAAAAGGTACGAATAAGTAAATTAGTATTAATAAAAAAGCGTAGCATTCGCTTTGAACAATTACTAATTTTAGATTCGCAGAATACGCGGAGTGGTTTACAGAAACTCAATTAGTATTAAAGTTTTGATTAATTTACTTTTCGTTTGTTCACATTAATAGAAATTTGCTTAGATTAAACATAAAATTAAAATTTGGTTTCCGCGAAGTGACTTCCACGTAACACTTACACAAATAAAACGGCATAATAATACACAAGATATCCTGGACATGAGAATTTATATGAATTATATTTTGAAATTTGATGTAGAGAAAATTATTATACAATAAATAAATTTTAATTTTGAATAAAACCTTCGCCTTAAAATATAATTACTTACAAAAACAAGCTTTTTTGTGATTTTGCTGTTGCCCATTAAGGAGTTCTCGTCTGGCCCCCTGAGCCCTGAGTATGTACCACATTACCATTATATTAAAAATACATTGACATCCGACCTTTAAGCTTCCGTAGGATAAGAGGTATTAGTCCTAATTACATGGATATTACATGCTAACAAATTATATTATTGAACAAAGCAAGTTCAGTAAAGCTTGTAATAAGGCTATCAAACATATCTTATATTTCTTTTTCTTTGTAATACTTATTGAAACCCAAAAATTATGTTGGCTCAGTTTTCTTCTTACAAGTACGCTTAATTAGAAAAACTAAGCATCTTTATGTAACCGATCACTCCGTTGAATTTAATCGAAAAGCCCAGAATAATTTCCTATTGTCTTACTTACTGTAATAATATAAAACCAAGTTCCATTACAGGTTATGGCCAACATACGCCAGTGCTCACAACAACATTGGCACCCTCGTCTCTGGCACCGATAACGCTGAATATCATTTCCTTCAAGCCATTAAATATAACAAACATCATGTAAATGCCCATTACAATCTTGGGAAACTTTACAAGTAAGTTGCTTCCTATAATGTAGTTGATGTAGATTGTATAACAGATATTCTACGTTTAAGCTACTGAAAGTAAGTTACTTGTAACAACAGTGGTAAAATGTAATATACTCGTAAAATCAATATATAATAAAGTAAAACATAGGTAAAAACTACGGATAAGTAGGCCTTACAAGTTTTCAATTAATAAATAGCCGACCACTTTACTATTATACTATGAAACGTAAAAGTACCATAAGTAAAAGTACTATGTCTTTGTTTCATAATTGAAATGTCTATACAACGAGTTATCAAAACTTATTTCAATGCAAAATGACCTGAAATAAAAGCAGTCAAGGAAGATAGCAAAAAAGTCTTTAATACCGCAATTAATTCCAGAAAAAGTGGTAAAACGATTCAAGCTATAAAGATGCTGGAGAGATGCATAACTCTCCAACCTTGCTTCGTGGAGGCGCACGTGGAGTTACTTGCCTTGAAACCGGAGTCGGAGAAACAGAAGATACTAGCGAAGTTGGTGGAGTTGGAGCCGAACAACTGGGAATATTACGTGCTCTATGGGAACTGGTTAAAAAATAAAGGTAATGTGACTAATTTGAAAAATGAAATTTAATTGAGTAAGGAGAAAACAAAGTTATTTTATAAAGTAGATACTTTAATCGTTATTAGGAAAAAAATTGTAGATATACGTATGTAAAATATTGTTGCAAATATAAAAATATTGCTGTGGCTGTGTAATGAAAATATTTTTTAAAAGGATTAATAAATTCAGAGATTCAAACCAGAACAAACAAATTCCCACCAACCCAACAAAGTTTTCCATATCGGATTCCATTTCAGGCTTCCCGGGTCCGGCATCAAAATACTTTTTAGAAGCTACCCGACTCAGCTTCAGGAATCGTAACATCGACCGCCCAGTACGGGGAGATCTGATTTCATTCAGGTCGACTGCGCTTACGTACAGGGCGCTCGGGCAAAAATCGAGGACCTTACAACTCTTAACCAGGTAACGAAATAAAATCGGTGGAACAGGAACCGACTCGCGACCCAGATAAAATTTTTATTAAAACGTAAATATCATGAAAATGGAATTGAAAATCATAAAAAGGTTTAGTTGGGTAAACGCATTACACTAAGGTATATCGTCTTAGATATACAAGATATCTTGCCAAACAAATGTGGTTTTCAAAGTTCGATCGTCAGCAGTGGCAGCAGTGGCACGCAATGGCTTACATTAACGTGTTACTTTCATGTTTATCCTCGGATCCTGAATGTTTGTGATAAAACATGTAATTATGATAGTATGTTTTATACTATAGAATCGCATTTAATTCTACATTAATTTTCCTGCTTTGATTGTCTGTAAGCAAATTAAGTCCCGCGCACTACCCGACAATTCGCAGCTTGGGCTCACTTAGTTCAGAGCAACGCAATACTATTAAAATAAAAAGTCTTTCAGAGAAATTCACTCATTCATTGCATCAGTTCTTTGCTCGCATTTTTTAAACTTACTCCAGTAACCCGTACCTGCGCTAATTATGCTCATTTATGTAATTGCATCGTTTTCGTTTCAATTAGTAATTTTTATTCATAAAAAAGACAAAACAAAATTAGGTCCATTAGTAAAGAGCTCTAAATTCTCCAAGACAAGACAAGAGGTCCGAATTTATTAAAATAAGAAAAATGTTAGTTTTACTATTAGGTAAACCATGATAATTATAACAATATAAGATATAAAGATGACTTAAATTGCTATTTATTTTGGGAAAATTGTAATAATGGTCATGAACCTCAAAAGTAACGTTGAATAGAATACATTAGTTAATCCTGTTATTGTTTAATTTTTGTTTCTTAATCTTTTCCTTTCTTATTTTTTAACTTAGAGATATATCAATATTAAAATAAACATGACGTGCTTCTAGATGGCATACGTGGCGAAGAGGCTGGCCAAGCGCAGCTGCAGCGCACATGTATCTGAGGGATTGGAGACTGAAAATGGAATTGGAGGACCGAATCCAAATTTATTCTAAGGCGGTTAGTCCTACTGTGAGTAAAAATAAAATTGAGACTTACTTATTTAATACGAGTAAGCGCCCTCGCTTTGCTTCGGTTTTCTTTATTTTTTACACCTTGGGTTACATTATTGGAGTTTTATTAAGGATCCTTAATTTTTTTGAAAATATAATATAGCCTATGTTACTCGGGGTTAGTGTAGCTTTCCAACAGTGTAAGAATTTTTCAAATCGGTTCAGTAGTTTCGGAGCCTATTCAATGCAAACAATCAAATCTTTCCTCTTTATTATTAGTATAGATTACTTCTGAGAAAGAGATCTATGACTCTAAAGTAACTAGATATGATGATGACTATAAACATTTTATGTGAAACTAATACCAAAATGCTTATAATAACAAACTGTTTTCTTTATACAGAAATCAACAACCTGCGTCGACCACTCTCAACTGGCTGTTGAAGCAACCGCAGTAAAAGAAGATAGTGTATCTAATGCGAATGAAAAACGATACATTAACCAAGATCAAAATAAAATAAGTTATAATCGTGATGTTAATAGTGATAATAGTGTTAAAACAGATAACGGCCCCAGTGACTGTAAATCTTGTAGAGTTAAAAAACGTAATTTATCGATATCAACACAAATAAAAACTACTCATAACAAATCTGAAATTGGACTAAAAGACAAGAAGTGTAATCTCCATAGGAAGGAGAAAACAGCTAAAAACGATATCATACCGAAGATAGGGGCGACGCTATCAGAGCGGATGCTTCTGAAGACTTTCTAAGGTTCAGTGCTTTAAGGAGTGAAGTGTGGACTGCGTTAAATATCACGCTTTTGAATGGTCTGACTTTCATTTTTATATATCAATGGACTTAGATTTAAAGTTATGCCGACAATATCGCAAGGTTTATACGTAGTTAAGTCAAGGTTGGATTTAATAATTTCTAAAGCAGACAATTTTAATGTTCTTATTAGGTCAATCAATTGATACAGATACATAAATATAAACGATATTATTACAGTATTAGAATATTGCAACATGCAGTTTTTACATGAAAAACATTATGGTGTGATTTTGTACTATCAAATTTAGGTATTATTGTCTGCGTTTGTGTCAAATGTCTGCATTTGGAATTAATGAATTCTGTTATACTAGATAGAAAACTAATTCTAACATAAATTTTTGTAGACATGAAAATGATGAAATTCTATTTTTGACAGAACAAAGATGTGTGATTATGTGTAAGATTTAAGCACACAACTAGGATAAGTTTATATAATAATAAACGTATTGCGATGCTAATTTTAATATCGTAGATGAAGTTTTGCCTTTAGACTGGTGTTTATAGGGAAGTTAACAATGATCTCAAACCATTTCCAATTTTGTTATCTGTTAACCTTTTTGTCGATAAAGTATACAATTTGTATACATTGATTTGTATACAGTCATTTGATATAATTTGTATACATTCAAATCATTATTATTAATTAATGTGACGTGAACTTATACCCATAGATAAAACTAGAACATAATTATTATTATTGTTTAAGCAATACAAATAATCATATATTTATAATAATCAAGCATCCATAACATTGTTATTTTTTACGGCTATTAATGGTGTTTTTTATATTACAAAATATTATATTAAACTGACTGCGTTTTTAAAATTAAGAGAATTATCATAGATAGTCATTGCTTGGCCTCAAATTGGATAGTAAGCACAATTGTCACAATAACAGTATTTAATCACAATGAGATAAGGTTTATATTCCAGTCTAAACAGTATGTTATACATGTAACGATTAAAATTAATAATATGCAGCCATAAAATGTAAATAGTATAATAAGAGTAAATTAAGAGCACGTGACAATGCTTTGAATGTACTGAGAATAAACGATTGAATTATTTCTGTTGTTTTATTTGTAATAAAAATGTTTGCATCAGTAAGGCGTTATTTTAAATCCACCCTCAATTATTTCTATAAAAAAGTAGAAGGAAGAAGATAAAAAAGAGGTATTTATAATATTCTATTTAGTTGCAGCGTAACGACTATGAAGAACGTCATTATCATAGATAGACGGTCATTACGTATAAGAATTCATGTCAAAAACAGCAATTTTTTATCGCTTTGGATTGTCCATACGCTCGTAATTATGTGTGATTTTTATTTGAATATTATGTATTTCACTAAATATACAAATCGTACAACAATCGAACAAGTAAGAGAAATTACAAATAATGATGCCGTAGATGCGAATATTGTAATACAGTTTCGCTTTGTATTGTACGGTTTTTAAAAATGCGCGTCACTCGGTGCGAATGCGGTCTTGTCTAACGTAACAAACGATTAATCTTACTGGTGGACATTGCAAGCTTGAAGCTCCAATAATAATGCTTTATGCGTTTCTAAATACAAGGTTTCATTAATAATTATGGCGATAAAATTGATAAAATATTTATTTTTTAAAACACAATATTTTTGTTTTTTTTATTTTGTTTTCGTACATAGAGGTATCTCAGATATGTCTGGCACGTTTTTAGTTCTAGTTTAAAGTAGTCCACTACCATTTTTATTTTAGTTTTTGCAGGAAAATGTAACTAAAATAAAAATGTATTAAGTAATACTACTATCTATACTACTATAAACTCCCCAAACCTAGGAAAACATAGAAAAAAGTATTTATAATTTTATAGACAATAATTTCTAGAGCGGTTTTAACCTTAATTACGCTCTCCTGTAAACCTGTTCTGACACGCTTTATACATAGGGACCATCGAAATAATGAATAAGCATTTCGATGTAGCACCATATTATTTGGCCTTACAAAGGAGTGAATAAAATATATCTAATATATGTTTGCTATGCTGGCCAATTGCAGATCGGCATAGTAGCGTACATTATAGTTATATTGATGAAGCAACCTATAGTCCCCACGAACTAAGAATGCATATTTGTCGTTTGTCATCGCAGTGACACTAGAGATGTACAAAAAAAATCGATTCACGAAAGAACCAATTTTTGCAACAAATCGATTCAAAATTGTAAGACTTTCTAATCGATTCAATAATTAAATTGTAAATTCTAAAAACCGAAACATTTAGATATCCACAAGTAACTGGAATGATACTGCCTCCATTGAGCTACTTAAGTTACTTTACCATACCTATACGCTCAATAATTATGTATTTACGACTATAATAAAATATTTTTTTCCCAAAAAATTCACTGTTAATTCGTCCGCGCCGCATCCAGCGTATGTTTGGGTTTCGGATGAATAATGAATATTCTAACCGTATTTTAATCAGTTCAAATGGCTGCGGTTAGAGATTATCGTAATAAAGACTTTTGGTCTTGTTCTTATAGAAGAGAAGAAATTAAATTCTTTAATTGTTAAACACAAAGAAAGAAATAAAATAAATTCATTTTTATTTTAAGTTTCGATTATAGTAATGTATCGATTATTATGGTTTTATAAGTGGCTTCATGCCGTCACATCACTTAACGTCAGTGTAGATTTTGTCATCTTCATATAACATTGATTCGACGCCTTATTTTTTTATTCAATTTTGCATAAATTATGATGTGATGGGATTTTTACTAGATTATAACGTTTAATATGATTTATAAATAACGTCAATACGAATACGATACAATACGAATAGGGATTTTTAACAAATTTTGGCAAAATCCTTTGTTCGTAAGTATCCAACTATTCATGTCAATTAAATAATTATTCCATTTTGCTCAAAGACGTACGTATAAGGTTGGTTCATATTAATACATGGCAGCTATCATTAATGCGTTCTTAGATAATTTTGAGTATAAGCATAAAATAAATTAGACTTGTGGCAGGATGCCCCGCTCTTCCTTAATATAAACGTTACATTCTAAGAAACTTCTAATACAATAATGTAATTATAACAGCGAGTAAATAATATATCTATATCTAGGGAATGTGCCAGGGTGAACACAAATGTGTGTGTATCAGTGTGTGTGTGTGTGTATGTATGTGTGTGTGTGTGTGTGTGTGCGCGCGCGCGCGTGCCTGTATAATTAAAAAAAAAGAAAAAAAGCGTCCTGGGTTCAATTCCCAGCGAAGCGTTTTGAATGATGAGTTTGAATTTCTTTTCTCGATCTAGGTGTGTGTATTCTTGTCTTTTCGCGTTGTCCATGGCACCCACGGGCCACCACATAGGAATTCCTATAGTGGCACTATAACTGTGAAGCGTAATATCTTTCAAAATGAAAGGTGTAAGATTCGAAATTAAACAAAAAATACTATTCAAGAATCGAAAATAAATAGAAAGAAAACAATGCTCGTATTAAAACACACTAAAGTAATTAGTTTTATTACTAACTTAAGGTATTTTATGGTACACACTTTTTTGTTATTTTGATGACATTATAGCGATACCAGTGGTGTGAATGAGATACTTGGGACTAGTGATAAAAAAGTAGAGTTTTCTTTCAGGTTTTGGAAACAACATCTGCCATAGTTTATAACTTATCAATCAATAACTACACATTTCATCATAACTTTGCCAATGCGATAAAAAAGTAAAAAAATCATTTATAATACTTATTAAGAGATTTTAGAGAGTAACATTATAAATGCTGCATTGAAATTAATTATTCTGTTTCAAGTTCCGTATTATAAATTTAAATGTGTATTAGCTGGATTGCCAATTTGATATTTCGCCAATTATCGGCTAATTATCGAATAGATAACAATATGATGCGCTAGTAAAATTTAACCTGTGTTTAAATATTACGTATGTGTTAGGTGATACTATATGCTTTTTATATAAAACAAGTAATTATTATATTATTTCTTGATCTCAATGGTACTAAACACTACTTTGATTATACCGTCTCAGGATTGAATAGGTATTAAGTGAGTAGTGTCATACGCAACCATTCCGCAACACATTGCAATTATTTTTACTTTCTTTTTCTTTCATTTTTTTAATCTATGAAATCATAATATTTAGATATGTAAAAAGATAAAATAACTTATTTAAGGATTCAGAAAAGATATAATAACAAAAAACAGCTTTTACATTCCAGGAGTTAATTTCGTTTTTTCTCAAGTGGATCTATTATAAGCTCCTGTCCTGATACCGAATTCCAAACACTAGGTACTTAACTCAATCTACTGCCAATAAAATTAAAAAGTAGAACCCTCTAACGAGCTCTCTGTAGCATAGAAATATAATTTCCTCTAACTTTAAATCAACTAAGTCAGCCATCCATAAATTTAGACATAAACGCTGCAGCTGACAGTTTGTCTCCTATAAAAGTTTGTAACTAGAACGAAGCTAAAACTTTTGTAAATAAGGAGTCAGGCAGGTATTAAAAAATACAAAATGTACACATAAAGGGTAGTTTAGTCATTCGAAACGTTGCCACCATGGAGGATAGAGTAGAAGAAGGGCCATCTCTGTGTATGAAAAATATTCATAAAAACGCATCCAATTACGGGTGGCGATGCGGTGCGGTCTACGACAGCTATGTTCGAATATCTATTAATCAGATACTAGCGCCATTCATTACGGGTAGCATAACTCAGTAAACTTCATTCCGTCTACAACAGCGATATGAACATGAGAATGGCGAAGCTTCTTGGAATCTCTATTTTCAGTAAACAGCTGGACACTTTTTCAACTTTCCCTTCATATGAGATGGCTCTCCTTTTACCTCTATACTCCATGGTTGCTACTAATGACGGAGAGACCAATGTTCAACTTTCAGCCATGATTGCATCGGTTAACATTGTTAATCGCTTAGGGCCTCCACAAAACGCTACTTTTAACAACGGCGATTGACGATTTAGTTAGATGCTATTCGGAAGTTCGGATGCTATTTGACGACCCGTGTGGCGCAATGGTTACCATGCCGGATCGCCGCGCCAAGGGTCCTGGGTTCGATTCCCAGCGAGGCGGTAATTTGAATGATGAGTTTGAATTTCTGTTCTTGGTCTGGGTGTGAATGTCCTTGTCTTGTGTGTTGTCCATGGCACCCACGACACAGGGAATCCTAGTGTGGGGCTATGAGTGTGAAGCGTTATTTATTTATTTATTCGGAAGTAGTCCAACACAGCTACGAAACACACTCCGCACACTATCAAGCCGATTGCAGGTACTTTCACCAAATACGGTGTAGCATCGCTAAAATCGATAAATCACGTGTTTATGATGCTACTACTGAATGCAGAGTCGCCAGGACACGCTACAGCATCAATGCAAATGCGAGAACGTGAATTGGCGATGCTAAAAGTAGCGTGTTTGCGGAGGCCCTTGACAATGACCGAAGGGATAGCCCATTCAAAGTTCCTAAGGTTGATGTAATAAAATTGATTCACGGGGTCATAGCTTATTGAGCTAAGAAATAAAATCACAACTAAGATAAAAACCCAAATGTCCACTAAAAGTAAGTAGTTCAATGTACAACAAAATTATCTCCGCATAAAACTGAAATAGTTGTTGAACGGTGTATTAGAGCGTTACTTTAGCATATATAACCTGTGCAAATAACTCCAAATTTCAAGCATTCCTAATTTTAGCTATCCGCTGGAACAAAGCTAACCGCTGGGCGAGTTGTACCTGTCTGTAGTTGGGAACTAGTGTATGGTAAAAGTTTGTTTCGCTGGCAAATAAAGCACAATACGGCTGATATTTAGCGGTGGGATTTCATTCTAACCGTTGCTCGTTAAATATGAATTATTCTGTACTAATGTTGCAACTAGTTTGCTTATTATATTATATTTTTACGAGTGTACAATGGGTTCTAAAAATAGTAGGTTAGTATAATTTTGCTCGAAATTTTTTTTGACAAAACACGAGAAAAATATTATAATTATGTTAATGTGGTTTTCTACAGTGGTTTTCTTGTAGCCAAAATAATTATACAGATTGATTTTATGATCTTCTGCACGTAATAAACCAATCTGTTCTGTATTTTCTTAAGTTCCTTTTATTTTATGCTACATACATTTTATAGTAATATACGAAATATGAATAAAAGCGATTGTTTTGACGATACTGTACTGCACTCCGCATCGTCGATGTTTCTAGGGAATTAGCTCTAGAGAGTGTACGAAATAATATGTAGTGCAAAATCTTGCTGTTTCGGTATTTCCGGCATAATACATGATATTCTATTATTACGGGCACGAACGTACTGGAGCTCTAATTATTTCCCGCAGTATGCGTTCATGCGCCTGTATTCTGTGATGTTATCAACAGATATTGCACCCAGTAGTAGATAAACGTACCTATACTTTATAGAAAAAATCATTACTTATTTTATTTAAGAGTATAGGTAGATTATTGCTGATCCATAAACTAATACAAAATGAGCAATAAGCGCACAGAAATATGAAATAGTTTACGTTGATTAAATTTTAACTTTTAGTACTGTAATGAATATAAAACAAGTTTTTTTTGTGAAAGTAGCCGGCAAATGAGCTGACGATCCACCTGACGGTAAGCAGCTATGAACATCAGCAACACCAAAGGCATCAATGACAAAACAGCCATTCTTGTGGGCAAATATCGGAGGTCACTTCTAGCACTGAGTGGGATTTTTTTAAAGCAGACTTTCACGCATTATACAAAACATTTGCGGAGATAGATTGGACATTGTTATACAATTTAGATGATGCAAATGTAGCTGTAGCTAAATTTTACGAATTGGTAAATTGGTATAGAATTGAATTAAGAAAAATTGGTATAGATAACTGCGTTCCAATTAAACAGCGTGTGGCGGTACAACCTCGGTACTTTTACCCTGGGTGGTACACACCTTTAACAAGACGCAACATTAAAATGAAACATATGTACCATCGTTTATATAAGAAAACCAAATTTCGTAAGTATCGGTGTAATTTCTCGAGATATAGAGCACTTGTTAAGTTGAACATTAAAGCTGACTTCTGCGCTTACAAAACACGAATGGAGTCTGACATACTGCGCGATCCGACGTCGTTTTGGAGATACGTAGCTTCCAAACGAGGCAAAAAGCAACGTGTGAAACAGGTAGTGGCCAATGGTTCCCCGGTACCTGATAGGCAATGCGCACAATTATTCGCGGACTATTTCCAGTCAGTTTACAGTCGTACACCGCCGATTCTCAACCCAGAACAAGCCAACTTAACATCTGGACGAGGTGTTGATGCGATGGTAGGGGTCAACTGTTTTAATGGTGAGGACTTGGCCCAGGTGTTGGAAAAGATGAAACCAAAGCGCTCCGCGGGACCAGACGGCATCCCGCCCTACATCATCAGGGATTGCCGCTCGGTGTTCGCGGAACCTTTGCTGTACATATTTAACTTGTGTCTGGCTACTAGTACATACCCAGAGATATGGAAACTGTCTCGTGTTGTCCCGGTTCCAAAGAGTAGTTTTGGGTCTGAAGTAAGTAATTATAGGCCCATAGCGGTACTGTCCGTATTTGGTAAGTTGTTCGAATCATTATTATATCGACTGTTAAGAAACCAAATTGACTTTCGCCTTGCTGATTCGCAGCATGGATTTAGGGTAGGTCGGTCTACCACCAGCAACTTACTGTCCTTTTGGTCATATACCACTAAGATTGTGGATGATGGTGGTCAGGTTGACACTGCCTACTTTGATTTTAGGAAAGCCTTCGATATGGTAGATAATGACGTGCTTCTCCAGAAGTTTGCAGCTGCCGGATTTACTCCTAAATTACTAAATTTTTTCTCCTGCTACCTCCGTAATCGGAGGCAGTATGTGCAGTACAAAGGATACATCTTAAGACCTTACTTTACGTATTCAGGGGTCAGTCAGGGATCAAACCTGGGACCCTTGGAGTTTCTAATATTTATAAATGACTTACCAGATGTGGTCAGTGCGGCTAGGTGTCTGTTATTTGCAGATGACCTAAAGCTATTCTTTGAAATCAAACAACGTTCGGACTGCCAGCTTCTGCAAAACGACATTTCCAATGTTCTGCAGTGGAGTACGCGGAATAAGCTGATGTTTAACGAAGACAAGTGCTCGGTATTAACTTATGCTCTCAAACAGAACCCAATCACATATAATTATAAACTAGGAAACTTCACCATAGCTCGTCTCTCCTCCGTTAAAGACCTTGGTGTCCTGATGAGAGGTGATATTACTTTCCGCGACCACATTACAGCTGTGTGCGCAAAAGCGTACAGGTCGTTGGGCTTTGTTTTGCGGCAGGTTCAACAGCTAGACAGCATAGCTGCTATGAAGATGTTGTATAACAGCTTCGTTAGGAGCATACTGGAGAGTAATGCAGTTATCTGGAGCCCACATGAGGATAAATACAAACTCATGTTGGAGAAGCTCCAAAAGAAATTTATGAGGCAGTTGTATTTCAGGCGGTATGGTTACTTTGTGGGATATCCCCGCATATATCCTAGTAATTTCTTATTAGGAATGCTGGGATATAACACATTGGAATTGCGCCGCAACATCGCCTTGATTGAATACTTTGTTCAACTACTCAGGGGTAATTTGAGTAATCCGTCAGTGCTAGAGCTGATCCCACTGTACGCCCCAAACAACTACGTCTGGGCGCGGCGACATCAGTTGTTCTGGATATCAAGATGCAGGCTGTCGCGGGTAACGGAGTCTCCCCTTGTAAGAGCGCTGATCTTGCTCAACGGCTTAGTGGCTTGGGATCGTCAGTTAGATGTCTTCTGTACACCTGTTGCTGCATTTCGCAGAACAGCAGGAGAGTATCTCGAAACGCTTGGCAAACGAATTGGGTGAACTGATCTGTAATGTTTGCTAAGCTTGTAAATTATATAATAAATAAATAAATAAATAAATAAATAAAAGCACATATAAAAGTGAAGTAAGTATTAACAACTAGACATTGGTAACATTTCCATGCTCAAGTTATATTTAAATCATACTTACTATTTTATTCGCATTTTTATGTTCATTACTGTTCCTTCTCTTCGATACCGTCCTAACATTTAAATTTTTAATGCAACGGATCCCTACTCATGATTCGTATTTTATAATATCGATATCTCGATCCAGTTATGGTCGTAGCGCACATATCAACTCGGAAAGGGATCGGCACCGGATCGCCTCGCCGTCAACCTAACGTAAGTGCGTTATAACCGACCAACAGCTCCAAATCGACTCGGCTACGGTTAGGCGACGCCGCGCTTACGGCTCGCTGGCCGCTGGTTGACGGAATGAATGACAGCAGTTCGCCGACGCAGCGGTAGCCGCGGCGCGGCGCGCGCACGAGGAAACGGAAAGTCGAAGGATAGCGTACTGTGAGACGTAAGCGCGGGTACGGCAAGTCGTCCATGCACCGTACCGCGGTTCGTGAGCTTGTCTCGAGACGAGGCGATTACGTTACGAATCCGATAAGTGTGCTTTACAGTAGGGAGTTTCATACAAAGAATACTGACATGCAAGAGTTGATACGTTTACGTTCCGTTTACGAGTTGATATGTGTGCTACGACCATTATACGGATCGTGGTAACGGTGTGACTGCGGTGGATGGCGGGGAGTAACTCTTGACAAGTGACAATTGACGTTAATGACAGATAAGCCTGTCTACCTGACGTCTCGATCGTTTCTCTTTCATTTCACGACACACTACACTAACGACGTCTTTACGCACTGAATTCGACACTATTTACGATTTTCTTTCACATAAGCTAATCACGGCTAATCAAGCTAATAATGGGTCAAAATATCGGTATTATAATATTATACGAATCGTGAGTAACCGTTGCATTAAATTGTTCAATGTTCGCGATGATATAAGTTTAAAATCATACTGTCCTAACAGTTCACATAAGACAAGAATTCTGGTTTTGAAAGGCTGACGAATCAAATAAATCACTCCGGATATTTTAATTATTTAGGCTCCTCGAGGAAGCATAAAATATAGCGGGAAATAAAGTTGAATTTAAACCGGAGGGGCAATAAATCCATCAAGTCACAGTCGCAAAGTTATACGGGCGTGTAATGGTTATTTTAAACCGGATATTGTGCATTATAAATGATATCCGCTTACCGCAAAGACAGTGGTGCCCCCCTAGGTTATGGCAAGCCGTCATGCAACCGTATCGTTTAAGTCCAGAGAACTATTCTCGTGACACACGATAGTTTTCGAGTGGAAACTATTTCGATGTCCTCGTAGCAAAAAACAGGCCTTGACACAAAATTTGTCAATAATCTAAAAACTTTTCAGTAAGTAGAAATAATAATAATCTTATTGTGCTTGAATAAGACAGTAAATTTCATTTCTTTCGCCATTTCTTCTCCTTCACAACAAATCTCCATTCCAAGATGGTGATAGAATAAAGAAAATACGTTCATAAATATCGCAAAATACATGTGTAAATGATTTTGATTTGATTTAGTAATTGGATACTATCGGCCATTTCATTTTTGGAAGACTAAATAAAATAATTTCATTTCAACCTTCAATATGTTTACGTATCTAAACAAAGATATAATTAAAACACTAATGATAGCTATCTTATTATAAAAATTATTTGTATGTAACTAATTCACTATAGAGGGTTATCTTAATGTAATCTTGGTATAACCACGAAATAAGGCTACTAAATATTTAATTTAAATTTTCCCTCAAGCTCAATCCGTTAATCAGTAGATACTGCAGTTAAAATGCAGATTTTAGTGGAGTTGACAAGAGTTCCTGCAGCTTTCTTCGCTATGCTATGTGTTGGATACTTAATATGAATGACTATTAATACAATAACATATTTAATAGTTAATGTCGTAGTAGAAAAACAAATACTGCTTTTTATCAACTTTCGATGAGATTTTTATCGCTTCTACTGTTCTACTGAACAACAATCAAATGTATGATCATATCATTTCAATATGAATATTATACGAAGTAAATGGCACAGCAAACACCTGGTGTAAAATAAATATGCAATTAAATGCTCACAAATATTATCTACTCATAAGCTCTACGATTCCCTATGTAACTTGAAGCAATACTCGTAAGTCATCGCACACACCCGGAAACACACATGTATTGTATTTGTCACTATAAATGTTTGCCCTGTCCAGGATTCATAACAGCGATATTGTCTGTTTTCAAAATTATCTTCTTAAACCTTTAACAACTTCAGGTGCTATATTTTATCAGATTTTCAAATTGATTAAGTAAAACATTATTTAGAGTTACACTCAAAATAACTTTGGTTCGTCCATCTTACATTTAACAAAATCGTTTTTGTTTAGATATCTATTGCCTTTTAAATCTGAAGATGAAGCAAATTATGTATATGCAGCTGCAAAAGTATCAAAGAACCCGCACCAGAACAACTTTGTGAAAGTAAAGGTATTATTTGAATATATATCACGGTGAAATGGTCATGCAACTTGATCAAAATTTCGGGAATATTACACAAAAAATAACGAACGATCACACAATTTCCCCCTTCATCGTTAATTTGTAGAAGGCTATCTTAAAACCAGTGTTGGCGTGATGGCGGCGATTTAGTTCGCAGAAACATAACTCGTTAAACTGTTTTATTTATTATTTTTGCAATGAAGCCCACGATTTAATGTGCCTTTTGACATGATAGCTGCTTCCTTTCTTAACAGGAAAGGCTGAAGTTTTTTTATGTATAAAAGTTATAAGTTTAAAGACCCTAAGTTGTCCTAGCTCGTTTGAATCTATGGTAACCAAGGAATTTAACCAGCGGACCAAAGAATAAAGACATACTGCCAGCTTATCTTGCTTTGGTAGCTTATTGCGATCGCTTGCTATCATTATCTGTCAGTCAGTAAAAATAAAATCTATATGTATATACGTCAGCTTCGCGGACATTAGACAGTGGTAAGAATTATCTTCTGCTTATACATATTAAATGTTGGTATAGGCGTTCTATTATCTATTGAATTATTTTTATCATTGATATCGGGAATCCCCAGCCCACAGCTCTATTGTCTATGTTTCTCAAAGTTCTACTTATTACTAAGAGTATTACGAGTTCCAGCCGCACTTCGCACATTGTAAGGTAAGAAACAAGTACTATCCTTGCCTGCAAAGCTAGGGTTATAGTCGTAAGGTCGCAGGTTCGATTCCCGACTGACATAGATATTTATTTGCTATTCTGAAAGCATAGGTAGATATGTGTGTTCTTGTAGACAAGTAGGTATCCGTACATAATCAAGAATGTCAACCTAAGTATGTTGTACCTGAAAAATAAATACCTACCTACATAGACTAAAACCAGTCTAGTATTTCGCTGAATAATTCACCTATTAGCAGAATAAGAGTGCTCGGCTGATCTGAAAGCCATTCGGGCGGCCGCTGGGATTGAAATGCAGTTAATGCATACGTAATCAAATAATCTCGGGGCTGCGATCCCAGGACGTTCATTAAACTGACGTGTAAGGTGAAACTCGGATGTTTGTTGTATAATTCACGTAAAACTTCTTATATAATCTTTGTACCACCAAACTACTACCCGTTTATTGAAAATAAATAACAGTTAAGGGTTTTTTGTCGCTTTAAAAACCTTTAGAGCCCGGCGGCTTGTGTCGATCTCTGCGATCGACCGAGTAAAGCAACAGTTCATACTTCACAGAATAAAATTGATGGGTGTGTTAATACTAATAAATATCTATCTATCTATATATCTATATATATATCTATCTATCTATCTATCTATCTGCTTGGTGCTATGGTTGAACGCGCTAATCTCAGGAATTACTGGTTCGAATTGAAAAATTATTTTTGTGTTTGATAGTCCATATAAAAAGGAAGGCTGTAGGCTATATAACATCATATATTTTAGTAGTTAGTTTTCCCACAAATTAACGCCTGTGAAACCGTGGGACAGAGCTAGTAGTATAATATGACGTAAAATAACGTTTAGGTACATGATATAATTTTCATATGCTATAGAAACAAATAACCTAATATTATGCGATCTAATGTTAATACATTTCATATAATGTTATATGTATATCGCGCGTTGTGAAAGGGGGCTACACGGAAAATTACGACACTTTTTGATTCTTACGAATGACGACACTTTTTTGAAGTGATTCAGAGCGTTTTACAGAGATGGCGCTGTACAACAAAACAATACTTAAATCGAAAGGAACTTCGTTCCATCCGGGTGTCCCTTGACACCTGTCACTTCTTTTTTTTCATACATTTATACCTAATACTCATTTAATCAAATTTTCAAATAATCTAATCTTCAAACGCTACACACCCTCAAAAGGTTTAAAGCATGCGGCAAACAGCAAGAAGCATTCCGCATGCAGCAAGCAAGCTGCTGACATGGTTTCCGCAGACTCCGGCGCAGTCTAACGCTCACTACATCTCAGCCACTGCTGCGAGCATTAAAACTATCTGCTCCTCAGCTCACGGGTGGCCTTGCCTCTCCGTGCCTACGCGGGTTTATATTACACACTAAGGGTAGGGCTGACAAGACTACGTGGAATCGGTTCTGCAGCGATTTGTTTCTGTCACTAACATTTACTTTAGCATTGGGCCAAACGACAATTATTTGGAATTTTCCTAAAATTTACAAACAAAGTAGATTTATTTATTATTTATTTATTTACATGTTTATGTCACCTCTTAAAAAGAAGAAACAAAGGGCAAACTTAATGCCTAATGGCATTGTCCACCAGTCAACCCTGGGTGGATGTGGAAATAGCTGATGGCAGGTGCTAACATGAGATATAGAATATACTACATAACAAGAATACATACAAATACACGGACATACATAAATACCAATAATAACATAAATATATAATAAATAATATATAAATATATAATATATAAATATTTAGGGAATACATATACATATATAAGTATAGGAATTTTTGCACAGTATGCTGAAGAAAAAAGTAACACTAAAAATAGTAATAAAAATAAAAAAATAGAAGTGACATAGATTTATAAATTATTACATACTAAACGGTACTGACACATTTTGTATATTATGTTCAAATGTGCAGTATAATAAAATATATCCGTTAGACCATTAAAATAGGATTTTGAACCATTTGATGGTTGTACTAAAAAGTATATCAAGTGGCATTAGGACAATTGATCGATAGTACTTATTTTATTCTATCAACTGTTGCGCAATAAGTTATTGGCTATAATTATAGGTGTAAGATATGAGACATAGATCATGTTACGATGTCTTTCGCTTCGGTGTGAGTGTCTCCCTTTGTTAAGTCAACACGTTCCGTCGCGTAGCGTTAAGGACACCCCGCCAGACAGAAATGAGACTTCAATGTTTCTCTTTAACATTTTTATGCTTCAAGGTAGTAAACATGTTACCTGATGTAAAATATATATCTACTTGTCATTTAAATAGCAAACAACGAATAGGCGAGTAACTTGATAGTAAGCTGTATAGATAGTGTTATAGTGGCCATGACCATGTCCTTAGTGGACATAAGCAATTAACGGAAATATGACAGAAGTTTTACAGGCAATGATATTGTATGTATATTAAACATAACAGAACTATACTAATATTATAAAGAGGAAAGATTTGATTGTTTGTTTGCAATGAATAGGCTTCAAAAGTACCGAACCGATTTGAAAAATTATTTCACTGTTGGGAAGCTACACTATCCCCGGGTTACACAGGCTATATTATATTTTTTATGTATAGTTAATCCACGTACCAGATTATACGATGTTATTTATTCCCCTCCTCATGGTAATTCCTTTTGTAGAATGGATAACTCATACAAAATTGCTGTAGAGGTTATCAAAAAATTTGCTATCGAAATTTCGTACAACTCTTATATTTACAATTTCCAACAACGATCATGCACGTCAGCACGCCTCGCCTGGTGGGAGAACAAACTTGCTAAATTCCTGTTGGATAGAACTAAGCTCTGTTATAATGATGGCAAAGGTAAAGAGAATTTGCTGTAAAGTTAATTAGCTATCTCGCTACCTAGAAATGTTGTTTCAAAGTCAACCATGCAACGATTTAGGAACAAAATAGTCAAGTAACTAGGGGGTTAAATTATTATATAAAAATAACTTTTATTTTTCTAAAAATTTATCCAAAACGCTGAGCTGTCTGGATTAGATACGCAACTTCCACTTAAGTATCAAATATATTTTCAAATAAATCCCATATCTTGCATTTTCACGACTGCAGTGTCCATTCAAAAGCGTACACACAAAGTTCCCGTGATTTATGTAACGAAACAAACTTTATTTTCTTATTCTGTCCCCATATCCGCGAACTAAACGCTCCATAATTTATCGCTTTAAGGAAGCCCCACCAAATTGTTTGAGTCCCCTTATCTGAGTTTTTCCTGTTGCCAAATTGATATCAGTTACTTTTAGGGTGTAATCGTGTTGACAAAGACGTTAGATTTGATAACGTGGACGAAAACTTTACTTTTGTTGACTTTTATTTAACTTTTTGTTGGACGTTTGCGATGAGTAGTTTTTGGACAAATCAAAGAAACATCTTTCTTAAGTTTAGCGAGTCGGACTGCACAACAAAAAATAAAATCTTTGAAAGTAGGTATCTACCCTGACATTGTAGATAAACTCTGGAATAAATTCACTTAAGTCTAAAACCTAGTAATTAAATTCGAAATCGTGTTAAAGAAGAAAAAAATACATAAAATGTGCTGAAAAATGCAATCAAAACACCCTCAAAGAGCAAATTCGATAAAAGATCTGTAAAATATTTAATAAAAGAAAAACTGTATTTAGTCAACGAAATCGGGACTTGCAAATCAGTATAATTTGTCTGTTGGATTTACATTTTTGATTACAAAAATGGCGAAAGGATGGCAGACGTTATTTACGAATATTCCAATTCCGAAGCTCGAGTTTCAGTAAGTTTTTCGTAATACAAATACGTGTGGTTCACACGTCAACTGAAGTCAAATATACGCTTTTCCGAGTAAAATGTATTCGTGGAAAATAAAAAAATCTGAATGCTTCGAATTTTAAACGTTGTATTTTCATGTTGAATACTTTGGAAGTTTTTAAATATTTGCATCAGTTTGTTGCAATCAGTAATACATAGAAAATAAACATGCAATTTCTCGATAATACCTCCGCTCTTTTTTTAAATACAATATTATTAATAACTACACCTAATTTACGTATAAAGACGCTTTAAT